>CM033625.1:2282457-2384181 GCA_019453435.1 Rhinogobius similis
CCTATCAGTGACCAGCCCTTGAGAAATCTTGGAGGGATTTTTGATGAAGGATTTCCTTGGAACGCCTAGTTCTGCACCGGGAGAACATTCGCTCTCGTGGACATGAGACAGACACTGGAAAAGCTGCTGAGAGGGAGAAGTGCAAAGGACAGCTTATTATTAATAATAATATACTGAAGTCTAAAAATATATCAATAATAATGCCTATAGTCATTCACGTTACTGGTACTTGGGAATGCAAAAGGCAGAATTTGTTAAAGACTGGCAATGAAAAAAAGTTTGCTACCCCTATTCCCCTTATTCCAGAAGTTGTTGTACACTCCGCCATCTTCTTCCGTGCCATGGAACACGCCTGGACCAATCAAATCATCAAATCAAATCAAATCAATTTATTTTTATAATGCCCAAAATCACAACAACAGTTGCCTCGATGGGCCACAGGTAAAAGCAGTTCAGATAATTGTCCCAGAATGCCCCTGTCCTTTGACCCTCCTTCGCGGCGAGGAAAAACTACAAAAAACCCCATGGGAAAAAGTATAAACCTCGGGGAGAACCACAGTGAAGGAGAGATCCTACTCCCACGGACGGACAGGCTGCAGATGAACTAGGACTGACAACCACTTGGACTGAACCAGAACCACTCAAGAGGGAGGTGGCTTTAAAGAGTTCCTCCAGGCGGACGAGGAGCAGTCCACCAGTGTAGAGAGATCCTCCAGCAGGAGATGAGGAACAGTTCATCTAAGTAGATGGAGTTGGTCCAGGCAGACGAGGTGTGGCTAATCCAGGGTTGAGGGAGTTCCTCCAGGCGGGTGGCGCATAGATCGTCCAGTGTAGAGATCGATCCTCCAGACAGATGGGGGTGGGGGTGGGGGACCAATGAGGGATCAATCTACTTTATGTAACATTTTAGCTGCGAGACTTTGTCATTAGCCTTAAACAAAAAAGATTCAAAAGTGGGCGGGGCCAAATAAGGTGAATACAAAAGTCAAACTCCACCTGTGGTTTTTAGTCTTTGTCCATCACATTCTATTCTTTTATTTATTCTATGGTGCATTTTCTACCAAGTGAAAATAAATAATCTAATCTAACCTTTGACAGCTCAGAAAGATGTATTGTGTTCTACATGACAGATCATTATACATGACAAGCTGAGGAATGGAACCGGTTTTTGTTTTTGTAGATCAACATTTCGATGAAACTGGTCTCTGACGTCTGTAACAGCAATCTTTCAATCGGGTCAATCTTTGAACATTTCTATTGATGCTATCTGAATAGTTTAAGACACTTTTTAGGGATCCATTTCAAACTGAATAGACCTACAGCCTTGTTCTTTTGTAAGAGCATAAAGGCCAACAAACAGATTTACGCTACTTTTGTCAAGATGAGATACATGTTACAAAAACTTGAAAATGTCCAGCTGGTCTCAGGCCATTGAGCACACTCATCTATAATCAGGCATTGATAGCACTATGCAAAAAAAGTAGTTATCACCATTGTAGTGTCCTTCGACAACTTAATTCTCAGTTTCGACAACATAACTACATACAGTATGTTATATATTAATAAATATTAAAGTCTAAGAACTCATGGAAAAGGACTTATGAATAACGCAGCTCCACCTCTGTTAAAAATACTTTGCTCCACTGCATCAGAAACTGCACAATCCCAAAAAGATTCTCTGCCTTTTCGTTTTTAACTATCAGACATAGGAGCCACCTCCAGAGTAATTTCACATGAACCTTGAGAAAGCAAATCTTAGAAAATCAATTAAGTGAAGATAAAATCTATGTGATGATAGTGAAATTTTGCACATATTTTAATAGATTTGTAACGGTATATGTATCTGGTAAAGCCACAAATATAACAAACTGTGACATTTTATTCTACCGAGCTAATGTTTATTTTTCATTTCATTTTTATTTCATTCATTTAAGATCAATGTCAAATATTTCTTTTACATTAATGTATGTGAATGAAAAGCAGACGTATTAAAGTATTCATGTTCTGCTTACAAATATTAGGAGAGATAAATAGCACAGACAAAGGGTTTCCCAGTCCAATCCACCTCCAAGGGGAGGAGAACGTTGATTTATCTTAAATCGTAGAGTCAACCAAGTAGAAAGCAACAGCAGGACATGCAGCGTCACCATGTGCTGGTCACACATTTTGCTTTGGTTGAGGATGTTAAAATGTGGATGGCAATGTTTCAAGTCCAAGCTGCCTGTTAGGTGAGTGTATTTATTTATTTATTTTTCTACATTAAAAACTGCCAACTCCGCAGTTTGTATTTGTACAAAAATGTTCTGGAACGTGATTCTTTTAGTTTGTCAGTTCATGTTTCAGTCTTTTGTCAGTTCTCCTACTGTTTAAACCCTGAACAGAATCCTATTATTAAAACATAAATCAAAAATCGAATAACAATCGCACTGATCAGAAAAATTACCATTAGATTGTACTGCTCTAATCACTATTCTTTTACTGACTGGTTCTCTTGAAAACAGACTGTTATCGGAGAAAGAGCACACTTTGAGTAAACTCCACATGTTAATTTTTTTCTTTCCACAGAAAAAACCTGACTCAGTCGATTGTTGATAATGACACGGAGGCCCAGGTTTGTGTTTCACTGTATGATTTCAAAAGTGTTATGTATTTACTATAGAAATACTTGTAGCGCTCATGGGGATACAAAATGTCTTGTAGTTTTTATTCTATACAAAACAGATTCATTGTGAACACATCTCCATGTACATAGCTGTGTGTGTGGTTTTAATTTTGGATTTAAAAGGTACTCTTGGAAGAGCTTAGGAATCTGGGCTCTAGAGAGCTACATGAATGTGAGTACAGTTTACTCCACATTTAATGGTTTAGGTTTGATATATTAGACAATATGAGATTCAGAGCCATTGGGTGTATTGTGTTTGTTTCTCTCATCTGCAGCTGCTCAAAGCCTGTCAGATGTAATTTGTAATACTCCTGAAGGCCTAGTTCAACTGTGTGACTTCCTCCGAAATCTTAACCAAGAACTTAAATCTCTCAAGTCTAAACAAGGTAAATAATCTAATTATGACGCCTTAACTCTAACTTTAATCATCACCTAAACTTTTCAGTCCTTGTAAATGTTGTTATCTTCAACCTGTTCCAGCCACTGAAATACACTAGTGAAATAAATGGAAAATTATGAAAATCCTCAATACATGGCCCTTTGAACTTAGATTAGAATAAAAGTTGGATAGATTCTATTTATTGAGGGCTTGGCAGCTCAATTGGCAACTTATGGTACTGTCAAAGTTTTGTCTATATCTGATGAATATCTGAAGTCCATAGTAATTTATCTTTTTCAGAAATAGGGAAAGTGTCAAGCAAATTCTTCATCGTTGTTGCTGCTAACACCCACAACACTCACGAGGAAATCACACACAGACTGTGTGTGAAGACCACCGCAGACCCAGCAGACTGTGACGCAGTCATAGTCTTTTGTCCAGTCTCTACTCGACCTGGAGCAGATATACAAGAAGCCTTGCAAAAAATCCCAGGTATGAGAGAGATAGTGAGACAACATTAAATAAATAAATAAAACTAATGGTTTCCTTTTTTTATACAGAGTCAGCAAACATGAAGCCAGTCATTTTGGTGATGATGCATCACAGAAGAAAACAGGAAACACTTACAGAATCTTGGTGCTGCGAGCACGAAAATGTTGTGCTGACAGTTCAAGTTTTCTTCCATGAAACTATCAAACGACTACTGCCATGTAAAATGAATGACCAGTCCATCAAGACAATTGGGAGAATGTGCAAGTACATAATTCAGAATAAAACATCTAATTATGATAATGAAAAACTGAAACACTTTGGGTCAAATCTTCACCCTTACAATGGTTCTGTGGATTATGAATCTCATCAGGAGCATTCCTGTCCTGTGTTATTTATATTACATAATCAATTTTCTTAAAGATATTGTCATTCATTTTCTGACTAGATGATCTGCATTTGCATATGCATGGAAAAGTAATGCATTCTTATTTACATTTAGCTTTGTAGTTATACATCAATTACATGCATCCTGTAATTTTCTATTTAATTTTAATATTATTTAAAAAGATGTTTAAAAACAATTCTACATACAAATAAAATATTACATTTTTGCACCTACATCAGGGAATGCATCAGTGAGTCCATCACACTACACTGCATTACAGCACAGTACACAACACCACACGAGACCAGTTTTTCACAGGTTCATAGAATTATGTTTTAACTGATATCAAAGTGATAAATGTCATGAAATAATTACAGCCATCTTTTGTGATCTGTTCTGAATCGATCCTTTGGTAATAAAGTGTTAACGAAATGTTTTACAGTTATTTTTAATGAAAATTCATTTTTAGCGCAAATAAACTAAAAGTGTCTCTGTTTGGTTAACCCGTCTGTCAATCAAATGTATTTGTTCAGAGAATAAACCCCCTGCGAGGAGGTCCTCAGACACCCGTGTAGGACATGAGGCGAGATATCTCAGAGAAAGCGAAAAATAAAACAAGTCTTCCAGTTTGATTATGTGTAGATCTTCACTCACAACTATGGGTTAAAAATCACTTTCTAATTGAAAAGTATGGATAGAGGTCAACAAATGCTGCCTGGAGAAAAGTCACCGTCCCAGTCAATACTTCTCTGTAAAGTGCCTGATCTGGTCGCGTCATAAGTTTTGCGCACACATTTCATGTTGTCTCACTCTTTCGCACAACATTCTTGAAAACTGGTGTGTGCGTTTGGTGACACTCCCCTTCCTCTTCAGTGTCTTTAAGATGGTGAGGTGTTGCTGGTCTGGCTTCAGTCTCCTTCCAGCACAGTGGAATTAGCTGTCTCTGCTTAAACAGTCAGTAGGTAAGGAAATACTCTAAATGATGCACTTATGATCTTTTTCCAATCATTTAATCAGTGATGGTTTGTGTGTTTGGTCTGTTTCAGTCTTAACAATGCAAAAAGGTATGTTTGCATATATTTTAAATGCTGTGTAAGTCCTACACCATTATTGGTATCTAGCAAGCACACACTGTGACAGAAGTATAGTCTAAAGAGGAGCCAAGCAACAAAATTAGAATAAAAGCTTTAGTCCAAGCATAAACTCAAAGTAAATTACATTTTGTGTTTTTTTCCCAAGAAAATCAAAACCCTGACACAGTTGAAGACGAGGTCCAGGTAAGTCACTTACTGCCACTACTGCAAACTATAGTGCGTATACTCATTCCAGGTGTCCACTGCGCATATGCTCTACAATTAAATAAGTGTACAATACATTCTAAACAATGTACTTATTTGTAATATGATAAATGTTATAGTCAGACATAAGAGAACTTCTTCAAGACCTCAAGACTGTCGCATCAGCAGAGCTGTGTAATGGTACGCAACTTTTGTTTGTTAATTGTAAACTAAAGAAAATTATTTCAGTTAAAAAAAAAAAAAAAGTTTAAAACATGCACACTTATGTGTGTTATGCCTGTTGTTGCATGTTCTTAGACCTATACATTAATCCTTGTTTTTTTCATTCAGTTGTAGAAAATCTATTGGAGAAAAATCAATTCATGATTGATGGGATTGATTTTCTGACAACTCTATTCGGAGAGATCAGCAGTTTAAAGGATCAAATCAGTCATTTACCACAAAAAGGTAACTTAGCTGTCAACTAAAGATACACGTTTTATTATTTTTAGTAAAGAATTGAATATCATGTTCAAACCCAAACATTTCTGTCTGGAGTTTATATCTTCAAGAAAAACCAGTGAATGTTTGCTGTCGCGCCTCCAGAATAAATGAAAAGTTCAATACAAAGTTCAGGCTGGGGTCGTCACACCCTCCTTCATAAGAATGATAAACAAACTAGAACTGTTGGCAATAATTTACAATAATTAAGCACAGAACTCACCAAGACCTTTATACCATCTCTGCATCCTTTTAGAGCATGGAGTTTGTTAGAAAAAATGAAAGAACTTGTAAGGAAGTTTTCTGAAGCTGGATATGGTGAGTCTAAAACAGACTACAAGGTGGAGCCAGACCAAACTAAAACTATTTTGCACAAATTGGGCCTCTACCAGAGCCAAGTCCAGACAAAATTTTTGTCTCGGGCCACCTGCCCCCACACCCCGGGACACTTATCTACTGCTAAATTCCCTTGAACATTGTTTATTTGAATTTCTTGCTCCCTGTGGCCCATCGAGGAAACTGTTGTTGTGATTTTGGGGACTACAAAAATAAATTGAATTTGATTTGATTTGGTTTGAAATCTAACCAAATACAGACAAAACTATAGGTCCAGATGTGGCCTCAAAGACCCACAAACTAAAGCTGAGTCAACACCAGTTCTCTCTCACTAAGCTAGACTTTACTTTAAACTCCTTTAAAAATTCTGACAAACTAAGTTAGTGCCAGAGCTCAATGAACCAAAAACTACAACAGCAAACCAAATGTAGGTGGACAAAATGCAAAAGCAAATGCTACTTAAAAGGAACCAAGTAAGAGTACACAGGTTCAAGTCATGACTTGCCGACTATAAAAAATAAAATTGACAAATTGTTCACTGCATATACAGACTCTGCACTCGATTCGACTCTACAGACTTGTGTGTGTTGTTTTCTGCCTTCTGTACTCGATAATGAGTTCTTTCTTTTTAACCACATTTAGAGACAGATTGTTTTAATGGTACCAAGTAATAAGGTTCCACTCTTCCTTGTAGTTAATTTCATTGTTGTCAGATATCAGACCTACGACTGTAGTATTGTCTTTATGTTGGGCCATTTACGAATGAGGCATGACTTTGCTCCTCATGAAACTGGATCAAATAAAGCACAACCCAGAACTATGTGAATCTTCAAATGTATGAGGAAAAATTATTAGGTTTTCACAATAAATGTATGTAACTTTCACCTTCACCTGAGACATGTGCATTATAAATAAAGCTGCAGTTGTGTTATCATTTCAAGTTTATATTGTATCCTTTCAGAAGACTCACCAACCAAGGCAAAGGTTTTTACTGTTGCTCCTGTTGAAACATATGGAGCTGATGAACAAATCATTGACAGACTAAAGGTGGATTTAACAGATGCAAATGACTGTGACGTGATCATAGTGTTTTGTTCGATCTGTTCTCGAGTTTTATCTGATTTGAGAGAAGCCATGGATCAGATCCCAGGTAAATCTTCATCACATTTTAAGGTGTTTTTTTCCCCTCTGGTTCCATCAAAGGTGAAAATAACAATAGCAAAATAATGTATTTTTTATATGATGTGTTTTAAATAAATCTGATTCTGATTTAGAGAATGCAAAACAGAAGACTGTGATTCTTGTGGTGCTGCACCATACCAGAAAAGAGAATTCAACACTTCCTGCATGTGACTTCAGTGCCTATGAAGAAAGCATAGTTTTAAATGTGGATGTCCTCTTCCATCAGACCATGAATGGATTGTTGCGGTGTTCCAAAAATGACCAAGCTATTATGGAAATACAAAACATATGTGCGCGGGTTAGTGTTACAAATAACCCAATAAACCAATAAATGAAAAAAAAAGAAAAGATTTTGGTCTACTTCAAGTAAACTGTGATGCATCTCACTGCATATGTTTTATGCACATGTGCCTTGGTTTGACTCTCTACTCCTGTGGACATACCCTTCAGGTTAAATTATTAATTATTAATCCTTAGTTCACCCAGAACTGCAGCTTGTACAAACCACAGGGAGGGGGCGCCACAGAAGTGCAGCTGGGACTTAACAAGAGACACAAACACTGGACACTGAAAGGTGGTAGAAAGTTTTATTCTCTGAGTAAAAATGTGCCCTTGATGGTTTAAGCATTACACGACAAGAAGATCCACCTGAGATGTTTTCTGCACCACAGGGAGGGGGCGCCATAATGATCTGGGGTGCTTTGTCCTTCAGTGGATCAGCTCAGGAGCACAGTTCCAGATGTAGATGTCCTGAGGTCGCCTTCATCACTTGGACAAACGTTCCCTCTCACCTCCTGGAAACACTTAGATCAAGCGTCGCAACCAACTATGAAGTCATCAACAATAACAGGAGCTGCTCGTTATGAGTTCATGTTTGGGACTTTGATTGAGGTGTGTCCTAAACTTTTGATCAGCTGAACAGACTATTTCCATCCATCCATCCATCCATCCATCTTCTTCCTCTGATCCGGGGCCGGGTCACGGGGGCAGCAGTCTAAGCAGGGACTCCCAGACTTCCTTCACCCCAGACACTTCCTCTAGCTCCTCCGGAGGGATCCCGAGGCGTTCCCAGGCCAGCCGAGAGACATAGTCCCTCCAGAGTGTCCTACCCCGGGGCCGCCTCCCGGTGGGACATGCCCAGAACACCTCCCGAGGGAGGCGTCCAGGAGGCATCCTGAACAGATGCCCGAGCCACCTCAGCTGGCTCCTCTCGACGTGGAGGAGCAGCGGCTCTACTCCGAGCTCCTCCCGTGTGACTGAGCTTCTCACCCTATCTCTAAGGGAGCGCCCAGCCACCCGGCGGAGGAAGCTCATTTCGACCGCTTGTATCCGCGATCTTGTCCTTTTGGTCATTACCCAGAGCTCATGACCAGGTGAGGGTAGGAACGTAGATTGAGGTAAATCGAGAGCTTTGTCTTTCGACTCAGGTCTCTCTTCACCACAACGGTCCGATACAGCGCCCGCATCACTGCAGACGCTGCACCGATCCGCCTGTCAATCTCACGCTCCATCCTTCCCTCACTCGTGAACAAGACCCCGAGATACTTGAACTCCTCCACTTGAGGCAAGGACTCTCCACCCACCCGGAGAGGGCAAGCCACCTTTTTCCAGTCGAGAACCATGGCCTCGGATTTGGAGGTGCTAATCCTCATCCCAGCCGCTTCACACTCGGCTGCAAACCGTCCCAGTGCTGCAGAACCGGTGACAAAGGGCAGCCCTGGCGGAGTCCAACATGCACTGGGAACAAGTCTGACTTACTGCCGGCAATGCGAACGCAGCTCCTGCTCCGGTCATACAGGGACCGGACAGCCCTTAACCAAGGGCCCCGGACCCCATACTCCCAGAGCACCCCCCACAAGGCGCCCCGGGGCACACGGTCGAATGCCTTCTCCAGATCCACAAAGCACATGTGGACTGGTTGGGCAAACTCCCATGAACCCTCGAGCACCTGATGGAGAGTATAGAGCTGGTCCAGTGTTCCACGACCAGGACGAAAACCACACTGCTCCTCCTGAATCCGAGGTTCGACTATCGGTCGAATTCTCCTCACCAGTACCCTGGAATAGACCTTACCGGGGAGGCTGAGGAGTGTGATCCCTCTATAATTGGAACACACCCTCCGGTCCCCCTTCTTATACAGAGGGACCACCACCCCGGTACCGAGGTACCTCCCAAACCGCCACGCGATGTTGCAGAGACGTGTCAGCCAAGACAGTCCCACAACATCCAGAGACTTAAGATACTCAGGACGGATCTCATCCACCCCCGGAGCCTTGCCACCACTTGAGCTTGAGCTTGCCAACCACTTAAGTGACCTCAGCCAGGGTGATGGATGAGTCCACCTCCAAGATCTCAGCCTCTGCTTCCTCCTCGGAAGACGTGACGGTGGGATTGAGTAGATCCTCAAAGTATTCCTTCCACCGTCCGACCACATCCCCAGTCGAGGTCAACAGTTCTCCACCCGCACCGTAAACGGTGTTGGTGAAGCACTGCTTCCCCCTCCTGAGGCGTCGGATGGTTTGCCAGAATTTCTTTGAGGCCAACCGATAGTCCTCCTCCATGGCCTCCCCGAACTATCCATGGCTGAGGTCGACTATATCTAGTCGGTAGCGCTCGACCTCCCGCACAAGCTCAGGCTCCTTCCCCCCCAGCGAGGTGACATTCCATGTCCCTAGACCCAGTTTCTGTGTCCGGAGATCCAGTCGTCGAGGCCCCCGCCTTCGACTGCTGCCCAGATCTCTTTGCACCGGCCCCTTACGGATCCTCCTGCAGGTGGTGGGCCCACGGGAGGACCGAACAGACTATTTCAGCTTAATTATTGTTTTCAAAAAAGTTGACTCAAACCTTTTTCTCTCTCATTTCTTGTTGTATTTTGAAGCTCTACTTGAACCTTTTTAAGATCAAACCATGAAAAATGATTTCTGCTGTTTATTCAACTGGTCTTAAAGCAGACATATTCTTCTACAAGGACTTTTCTTCTCTTTTAACCCTGTTCTAACAATGTTCCATCATCAAAAACACACCTGAAGTAGCATTTAGCTTCATTCAATTACCACGTACATTTTCTTCATTCAATTACCACGTCAAAAACTTTATAACCTTAAAGTTTTTAAAGTCTTTTAACCATTTAATGGCCAGTAAGTGCACACCCAGAACCCCTTTTTGCGGCACCTTTTCATCTCTAAAGTATCAGCTTGTGGAGTATCAGTGGGAAAACCAAAACACAGTGTTGTGTTCACAGGTGTGTTGCACATCCTTTACACACTTCAAGCAACGTTAACATTTTTTGCATAACATTTGTGAAAACTATGTCAGCAAAAATGTTTTTACTGCAAACCAGGACTTTCACACACTTACTGGCTGTTAAAGGGTTAAAAACATACTATGAATATTTGATATGTATGGGTCAAGAAGAAAATTTGTTCCAGTTCTGGACTCAGACCTGTTCCTGAGGGCACTGATCATTCTCACAATGAAGATCGTGTACATCTCTGCCCTCTGCTGGCACCAAGGTTTCCAGAAGGAAATTCCCCATTCATTTTTCTCAGACTTTTTGTAACATGTTAAGGCAAAAAACTTTACTTGTGGAGAGACTGCTACCTCCTTAAAGTTATTTTGTTGTTTTGTTTGGCAAGTTCCACAGTTTTAAATGTCTCTCTCTTGCATTTGTTCAAGTACAAGTGTTTCATTCCGTACAAAATACAAGAAAAACCTGCCCCATTACTGTGAGTGGACTCGTCTCTCCGCAGATGTGACCTGTAACTTGGCCTGGTGTTGTCACCCGCTTGGCTCCATGGAAGGACAAACAGTCAAACAATTCAGGCAAAACTGTGCCATCTGCAAAATGTTTAAATAACTGTAATGCAAAAAAAAACAAAAAAACTATGTGAAAACAAAAATATAAATGTACTTTGATAACCTGGAAGTGGGCGTCACTGTTGAGCTCCATCAGCCTGTTGATGAAGGACATATAAAAGTGTTCATGTCATGTGCTCCTCAGGCCACCAGGATGCAGCAGATGTGAAGATATGAATCAAGCTTAATTTGACCACAGCAGAATCTTTTCAAATGTTCTGAGACGATTATTGTTCTCACTTTAACCTCTGCTTTGACAACGGTCCAACTGTGCTGTTGAGTGAGAGAAATAGGTGCAACTTCAAAGAAAGGTCTGTTTGACGTAAAGCCAGTCTGAGGTTCATTTATAATTTCTCTTTCTGAGATGCAGTGCTTGAATGCATAAGGGTTGCTCAAAGATACCCCAAAACATCTTAGCAAAACATTTAACCACCTCTTTTATTTGTTTTTGTTACTGGCTGCTCTCATTTATCATTATTAACAAAGAGAAAGTGTCAGTGTCACCTCCAGTCTCTCGCTCTAAAACCTACAAATCAAGTTAGAAATCTGGGGGTAATAATGGACTCAGACCTGAACTTTAACAGCCACATCAAATCAATAACATCAACAGCCTTTTACCACCTAAAAAACATTGCCAAAATCAAAAGTATAGTGTCTAAACCAGACTTGGAGAGACTTATCCATGCATTTTTCTCCAGTAGGTTAGACGACTGTAACGGCCTGTTCACTGGCCTCTCCAAACGAGCTGTAAAACAGCTGCAGTACATCCAGAATGCTGCTGTTCAGGTCCTGACTAGAACCAGGAAGTACGATCACATTAGTCTGTGTCAGGGCTCTGCACTGGCTTCCTGTGGCTCAGAGAATAGACTTTAAAGCAGCTCTGCTTGTGTTCAAGTCTCTCCAAAGCACCAAAGTACATCTGTGACATGTGAGAGCCACATGAACCATCTCACACCATGTTTATTTATTACCATGTTTATTTATCCTATTTTTATTGCATGCGCCTATTTCTTCATTCCTGTCCTAAACTGTGTGTTGCAACAGTGGAATTTCCCTATTGTGGGACAAATAAAGGATCTCTTATCTTACACTCTGAGGACCTCAGGGATGGGCCTCCAGCTGGTGTCAGAGTTGGGACTAAACATGGGGAATAAGTGTTTCAGCTAAAACCAGCTAAAACCTGGAATCTGGAGTTTTCCTGCAGATGTGAGAAAGACTCAAATCCGGGCTTAAAACAGTTATGTTTAGCTGTGCATACGACTGAAAGATTTTTGTGGAAAAAATAAAAAATAAAATTTATGTCCTAGAAGTACCCAGGAAGTTGGGATAAAATTGAAGAGTGGAAAGCGAAGGCATTTAATGAGTGACAGCGTCTGAGCGACATCAAGCCAAAAAGGCTCTTTGAATGTTTAGAAATGTGGGAAAAAGCAGCTGTAGAAAGAAAGGAAAAGAAACGTGAAAATAGAGAAATAAATCTGTATAATGCAGTCTTCTCTTTTTTATTGGTGATATCTAAAAATCAAAATAGGATCCCAGTCGATTAAAGACCGTTCTGCAAAGGATTTTTGTGAAGAAAATGTAAGTTTTATCTGGATTTCTGGATTGAAAAGCTCTAGGCGGGATCTCCTAAAACTATTTAAATCACGATCATTTTATTTTAAAATAAATTTTGTGATATCCGAAAATCAAAATGGGACCCCAGGCGAGGAAAGATCATCCTGCAAAGGATTTTTGTAAAGAAAATGTTTTATGAATTTTTATGAATAAAACAGAGTGACAGAGAGTGTAAAGTGAAAGGTTTTAATGGAAGGACGAGTAAAAAAGTCTGATGGCAGCGAGAAACACAATAAATTATGCTAAAGAAAATTCTGTCCAAAAAGACAATGAAAATAAAACAAATAACATAAGAAATGTGGCAGTTGCAGAAAGGAATGAAAAAATCTGAAACATTTGGACAAAGTTAAAGGAGCATTTCAAGACACACAACTGGATTTATCTGCACTCTTCTCTTTTAAAGTATTGTTATAATGATTTTGTATGTCTAAATCTGTGTGTGATTTTAATGTAATTGTATTCTGTTTTGTAAAGCACTTTGAATTGCCTCATGCTCTACAAATAGACTTTCCTTGCATTGCCTTTGTTGTATGTTGCACCTTAACCTCCGAAGCAAGTTCCTAGTTTGTGAATTATAAATATAAATATAAAAACCTTTTCTGATTCTCATTCATTTCAGCTCAGAGCTGTTTATTTGGGCCTACTGAATAGAATAACAAAGTAAACTGGAAAACTTCATTCAGCTGCCTCATCATTTGTCTCATCACTTGCCTCATCACAGACTCAATGCCAACCAGCTATGTCGCTGACAACTACACCTGCTGCAGCTTTTGACCCAGAAACAGATCCGAGTTTGGTTGGGCCACGCTGGACAAAATGGGTACTACTGAGATTTGAGAACTATACAGCAGCTTTCAACATAACAAGCGATGGAAGGCTAAGAGTGTTGCTCCTACTGGTGAACAAGTGCACGATACCCATGATACACTCGCGGCAACTGCAGACAAGTACGCAGATGTGAAAGAAAAGCTAGAAACGTACTTTGCCCCAAAGAAAAACATCCTTTATGAAGTATACACATTCAGAAAAGTAGCTCAACTCTCTGGACACGTACTGTACACGGCTTCGTATGCTAGCGAAGCACTGTGACTTTACCTATGTTGATTTGGAAATAAAAGGACAGCTGATTCAGAGCTGCACGTCAGCCAGGCTGTGCAGACGGGCACTCAGAGAGCCCGACATGAACCTTAAGGATTTGCTCAGCTACGGGAGATCTATGGAAATATCAGAGCAACAAGCATCAGGCATGGAACAAGGAGCAACAGAGTCAGTGAACACCGTCCAGCCAAAAACCACAATGTCCCAAATGCAAATATCAACAAATCAAACAGCCAGTGCCGTAACTGTTGCGGGAAACATCCACACAAAGGAGATTGGTCCGCACGAGGAAAGGACTGTAAAGCCTGCAGTAGGCTAAATCACTTTGCCAGGCAGTGTAGGTCCAAACCAAAGCAAGGCTTGCCAAGGCAAGCAGTAGAATCACACAAGAAAGTGATAGAAGTGATAGAAAAAAAACTCATCTGACAGCAAAGATGATGTGTTTGTGACTACCTGTACTGCAAAGAAAAACGTTCCAACAACACATACAAGTTGGTGGCGTGAACATAAGTTTGATACTAGATTCAGGTGCCACAGTGAATGCCATTAATGAACCTGCCTTTAACATGCTGGTACCACAGCCCCAGTCAGTTCCTGCAGACACTAACGTTTTTCCTATGGCTGTGCCACTCCTTAATCACTAGTAGGCATGTTCACATGTGAGGCAGCAGCAAACAACAAAAAAGCTATGTGCATGTTCTATGTGAAAAGTGGAAAAGGCTGTTCATTGCTGGGCTATGACACAGCCATGCAGTTAAGTCTCATCAAAGTGGTCAACAGTGTATCACCCTCACATTCCACAGTTGCAGACAAACAGATGGACACTCACCCAGAGCTTTTCTAGGGCATAGGCAAGCTGAAAGAGTTTCACGAGAAACTCCACACTGACAGAAACAAAGTTGAGTAAGAACTACAAAAGCTACAAGACAGTGACATCATAGAGACTGCCACAGGTCCAACACCGTGAGTCTCACCATCGTGACCCCGCCCAAACCCAAAAATCCAAACAAGGTCAGAATCTGTGTTGACATGAGACAAGCGAACACATAGCCGTGGGAACTAGGGGTGCAGAAGATGCAATAGCAGGCTCATTGCTGGTTTTTGCCTGTTGCCTGTTACCTTCTCAAGGTAACATTCAAGGTAACATTAAAAAACGACACCGTTTCTGTTCTAATAAATATAGTATTTTTACTTTTATCAAATGTTTTTGCAGTCAACTATACGCCTGCAGGTTAAAGTCAGGGAAAACTAAACCTGCGATGGTGCGCGGCGCACTGACCTGAGCGCGCAAACCGCTGTTTACCGCTGTTTGTATATTCACTAAAGTGTGACAAAATAAGCGAGGAAATGACAACCCCGGGCTGGATTAAGAGGTGAAACTACACCGCGGACGCCTAAATGTGGGGACTTTGCTGGAGTTACAGGCTGCATGTGAACCTGACACGACGCATAAAGACCAAAGGGAGTTTACACGGAAAGACAGCGGCACAAATCCATTGTCCTCGTCTCATAGAGGTGGGACTTTGCTTCATCTGAGCGGTGAGTAAATTGATTAAGTCGCCGTAGTCGCGGGGATACTTAACTGTAGTGAAGTAAACAGCTGGTGGTTGCACCGTGTCGCTGTCACAACACTGTACAGGGTCCTACTGTGTTAAACATTGATATTATTTACTTTGGCACATGCCCTGTGGACCATCGCCAAATGACATTTTCACACGTAGAAGTCGAGGCTCATGGTTTCATACAGACATCTACTCGTGCGTGCGTGTGTGTTTGCGTCTGTGTGTGTCTGTGTGTGTGTCTTAGTGCGTGTGCGTAAAGTGAGGCTGGGGGCTGACGTCGTCCCGTAGCAGAGAGTCAGGAGCAGCATCTAATAATTAACTCTTTATGCATTTTTCTGGTGTATCTTTTTTATTTAATTTTTTTTTTATTTGATTTATTTGACAGGGACAGTGTACAAGAGCATTAATCACAAGAATATGAAAAGATGCGTTGTACCAGACTTTAGCTCTCCGAGCTAATTTCCATCTGCAGTCCCTGATCTTGATCATTCTACAAACATTCCTTGTGTTCCTTGGGACCCTATCTTTGTGTGAGTACCCTTAGTTGACCCTAAATAAACGTATGTAACTGCACGGAAAAAAACAAAACAAAACTGCACCCCCTTCCAAAATTACGTTCCCGCGGCTATGAGCGAACACCACTATACAGTGCGAGCGTCATAGCCCTCCTACCGTGGACAACGCCATTCACGAGCTCAACTGAGTTACAGTCTACACAAAATTCGACTTGAGGCCTAGTTGTCACCAGTTGGAGCTTCACCCTGACAGTAGATATATCACAACTTTCAGCACTCACAAAGGCCTGAGGATTTTCAAACGCCTGAATTTTGGTATTTCTTCTGCTACAGAAGTTTTTCAAAATGCAATTAGCCAGGCACTACAAGGCATTGATGGTGTAAAGAACCTCAGCGATGACATAATAGTGCATGGGAAAACACAAGCCGATCACGACAAAAGCCTTGCTGCAGTGTTTCACAGACTGAAAGGCAGGGGTTTCACCCTCAACAGGGACAAATGTGAATTCAACAAATCCAGGTTGGAGCTAAGCCTGTTGGTCTGGGGGCTATTCTTCTGGTCTGAGGGCTATTCTTTATCAACTCGGAAAATAGGGGGAAAGACACACAACAGCATATGCCAGTCGTGCTCTCAGTGACGTTACTCACAGACCGAGAGAGAAGCACTTGCAATAGTGTGGAGTTGTGTAACATAATGGCTTACATACTGTAAGGTACGGTAAGAAAAGTATAAGCCAGTAAATGTTGAATGTAGAGAGAATTCATTTTGCAATATCAATTTGCATTTTGAAATTTCGCAAATAACACTATTTTGTAATTTTGCAAAATATTTTAAAAATTAAATGTTCAGTTTGACAATTTATTTGCAAAATTTAAACAGAATATTAATTAATATTTTGAATTAAATAACATTACATTGCAAGCCAAATTGCTATGGCGTTTTGTACCCAATATTCAATTTGTAATTTGAATATCTAAATTAGAATTGCATTTTTCAAATGAGAATTCATTATGCAAAGTTAACCTGTAATTTAAAATTGCATTTTGCAAAAAGCACTTGCAAAATCTTTTAAAAATGCACTTTGACGTTTCAAATCGCAGATTTCCTATTTACAATGTCCAAGGTGTTGGCATTTTGAAGAAACCCAGTTTGAATTGCATTATTGTTCATTGAAATGCATGTTGTGAAACTGCAAATGCATATCCACGTGGCTTTTTGTACCCAAAATTCAAATTGAGAATTCAAACTGTAAGGCTAGTCATCAAGGTGGGACCTAGAAGGCACATGCTTCCATCAGCCAATCACGACGAGGTTCAGCTTTGCATAGCACCTGGTTTCGTGAGGAAAAGACGATCTCAAATGAATAGATAACCATGGATTGTTGCGATATCTGTTTTTATTACTCTTGTAAGTATACATTCTTCATTTTACGATGTATAAAAATCGTCAAAATGTACAATGTCGATAAAATTTTGCTCTGCTTAATAGCAGAGTCTCTGCTTAGTAGCAGAGTAAAATTAGTGCTAGGGAGGCTAATGTTTTTAGCTTATCAGGCTGCAGAGCTGAAGGCTCCAGGCTGATGCAGGTGTGTGGTGCACTAGGCTTTTTGAACCAGGCCGTGCTCAAAATTGCAGGGCGTTCAGTGGCCCATGCTCACACCATGGAAGATGGGTATGACCCATGATTCACAAACCCATAACAGATCCATGGTACAAACAGACTTAGCCACAGCTCGGTGATGACATCATCATATGTATCTATGTACATGTGTGACATAGAATGTAAAATATTTTTTTAAGAGCGTTCTAACATGTTAGTAATAGTTAGTAATAATAATAGTGTCCCTTCACAAGAAAAACATTGTAAGTGAATATACATTTTTTCAAAGTGCGGTCTTGAATCAGCACCAGTGAGCCTGTTACCATCGGTGCAAGCTGCACAGTGACTTTGTGTTGGAAAAGAGTAAGATGTATTCCCAAAATGCAGAACAGTGTGAAGAAGATGAGCAGCTTCAAACGCATGGTTGCCATGGAAACCTGCCAAACAATGTAAAAACTTGAGAAAAGTGTTGTGGGACAATCTGTTAAGCTGCTGAGTCACTATGAGTCACTACATCTTATGTTATTACAATGGGAAAATGGATAAAGCTCTCAAATTTGATGATATGTCCAAGATGGCGCCGCTGACGGATGCCCTGGCGTTTTGGTGCGCTTTATGTTGTTTGTTTTTGTGCGTTAATCGTGTGTCCGCGTGCTCTTACACCCGTGAAGAGCTCTTAAACATCAGAACTTCTGCCCCCACGGACGTATTTCCAGTTTTTTTAGCCTCTGCTGCAGATTTGGCGCTAGTTTTGGCCAAAAGAGTGAGACGCCGCAGAAGAGGAAAGCGCGCAGGGGCTCTCGTGCGCGTACGCCCTTACCTGGGATTTTCCTCTCCAACGTCCGCTCACTCAGCAACAAGATGGACGAACTGGCGCTGCTGATGAAGAGGAACAGAGACTTCTCTTCGTCTTCTGTTTTGTGTTTCACGGAGACATGGCTCAGCGAGTCGATCCCGGACTGCGCGCTCCATTTGGAGGGATTCCAGCTCCTCCGCGCCGACAGACAAAGGGATCTCTCCGGTGGAAAAACAAAAGGCGGTGGAGTCTGTTTCTTCATCAACAACGCTTGGTGCTCTGATGTGACTGTGATCTCCAAACTCTGCTCTCCTGATCTGGAATATCTCTTCATTAACTGTAAACCATTCTACTCTCCACGTGAGTTCGCTTCATTCATTCTGGCCGCTGTTTACATCCCGCCGTGCGCGAACGTACAAGACACACAGCGCATGTTGGCGGAGGGGGTTTTGAATACGGAGCAGGACTTCCCGGACTCCTTGTTGATCATCCTCGGGGATTTTAACAAGGGTAATCTCAGCCAGGAACTACCAAAGTACAGACAGTTTATTAAATGCCCGACCAGAGAGCAGAACACGCTGGATCACTGTTACACGACAGTGAGTGGGTCCTTCCGCGCGGTTCCTCGTGCTGCCCTAGGGCTCTCAGATCACGCCATGATCCACCTGATCCCCACGTACAGACAGAGACTGAAGCTCTCCAAACCTGTAGTGAGGACTTCTAAGAAGTGGACCAGCGAGGCAGTGGAGGAGCTACGCGCGTGTTTGGACATTACAGACTGGGATGTGTTCAAAACTGCCACGGATGGTTTGGATGAGTACACGGACACTGTGACGTCATACATCCAATTCTGTGAGGACAGTATCATTCCCACACGCACGAGGGTGATTTATAACAACGACAAGCCCTGGTTCACACCCAAACTGAGGCAGCTCCGGCAGCAGAAGGAAGCAGCTTTCAGAGCAGGGGACAGAGAGGACTACAGAGGCGCAAAGTACAGATTTAGCAGGGAGGTGTCAAGAGCTAGATCTCTGTACAACACACGCCTAAAGGAGTCTTTCTCTGCGAACAACACTTCGGCGGTTTGGAGGGGACTTACGCCTGAATTCCACATCATGCGTCTCCGCTCCGCTCCGCTGCGCCGCAGACCGCCTCCGATTTAGAGCGCAGACCCTCGCCTACTGGATGCAATTTGTCTCCGCCCGTCCGCGCAGCGCAGGGCTGCGAAGTCCCGAGGAGCGGGACTCGCGGGACCCGCGAGAACTCGCGATCAGAAAGCGCTCCAAAAGTATCGGAAAGAAAACAAATGCAGATTAACTGAAAGTCTGTCGTTTGTGCAACTGCAAT
The DNA here is from genome assembly GCA_019453435.1 of Rhinogobius similis. Taxonomy (NCBI): domain Eukaryota; kingdom Metazoa; phylum Chordata; class Actinopteri; order Gobiiformes; family Gobiidae; genus Rhinogobius; species Rhinogobius similis. Next base: position 2,302,059 of record CM033625.1, read on the forward strand.
CGCTTTTTCACCGTGTCAACACAGCGCATGAATAGAGCATTAATAAAAGTGACAGCCTAAAACTGTATTTAAGACATTTACAACCATTTACATGTTTCGGGTGGTATTGATTGTAAACATTTGCCTTCTGGGTAACAAAAAGTTTAATGCACGTCATTAGGTCTGAGTTAAAAGTTTTTGTTTTGGAAACCCAGATGTAGTTCGTGTTCTCTTTCCTGTTTGGTGCGATCTAAACTGCGTGGCTTGATCCGGTCGGACTCTGGCGCAGAAGAAAATAGACTTGATCCGCAATTCTGTCGGAGAGCGGCGGAGTGGCGGAGCTGAGGCGCAGAACCTGCGCCAGCGCTACGCCGGGATGTGGAACGGGCTTCATTCATTCAGATGGCTGCGTAAGTTCTGCGCAGTGCGTGGCGCAGCGGAGCGGAGCGGAGACGCACGATGTGGAATTTGCCTGTTAGGCAGATCACCAACTACAAGCCCAAAGCCCCCCATGCTGCTGACGACCAGAAACTGGCTGAACAGCTCGCCTCCTTCTATTCACGGTTCGAAACCTCAACCCCCTCCCCCACCCATCTCACTACAATGGACATTTCTGCCAATCACACCCCGGGTCCCCCCACCTCCCCCACCGGCCTTTCACTACACAGGGACAATGTAAGGAAACAGTTTCGGAAGTCCGACCCCCGAAAAGCTGCTGGACCAGACGGTGTCTCCCCCGCCACCCTGAGACACTGTGCGGACGAGCTGACTCCTGTCTTCACAGACATTTTTAACACCTCCCTGGAGTCATGCCATGTCCCAGCCTGCTTCAAGTCGTCCATCATCGTCCCTGTCCCCAAGAAGCCCCGGATCACTGGACTTAATGACTTCAGGCCTGTGGCGCTGACGCCTGTCGTCATGAAGTCCTTTGAGCGCCTGGTCCTGCCCCATCTCAAGTCCTTCACCTCCTCCGCCCTGGACCCACTGCAGTTCGCCTACAGAGCCAACAGATCCGTAGACGACGCCATCAACCTGGCCCTCCACTTCATCCTGCAGCATCTGGACTCCCCGGGAACCTACGCCAGGGTCCTGTTTGTGGACTTCAGCTCTGCATTCAACACCATCATCCCTGCTCTGCTCCAGGACAAGCTCTCTCAGCTCAACGTGCCTGACTCCATCTGCAGGTGGATCACTGACTTCCTGATGGACCGGAGGCAGTGCGTGCGGCTGGGGAAGAATGTCTCAGAGACTCGGACTATCAACACAGGAACTCCACACACAGGGCTGTGTGCTTTCTCCTCTGCTCTTCTCCCTGTGACACCAACTGCTGCACCTCCATCCACGACTCTGTAAAACTGATCAAGTTTGCAGACGACACCACCCTCATCGGACTCATCTCGGACGGCGATGAGTCTGTCTACAGGAGGGAGGTGGACCGGCTGGTGTCCTGGTGCAGCGACAACAACCTGGAGCTCAACGCCCAGAAGACATGGAGATGTGGAGATGATCGTGGACTTCAGGAAAGTCTCAGCCCCCCTGCCCCCCCTCAACCTGACAGACTCTCCCATCACCACCGTGGACTCTTTCCGCTTCCTTGGCACCACCATCAGTCAAGACCTCAAGTGGGAGCCGACCATCAGCTCCATCATCAAGAAGGCCCAGCAGAGGATGTACTTCCTGCGGCAGCTGAGGAAAGCCAAGCTGCCAGCGCAGATGATGGTGCAGTTCTACACGGCCATCATCGAGTCCATCCTCACCTCCTCCATCACCGTGTGGTCCATCCTCACCTCCTCCATCACCGTGTGGTGCTGGAGCCACAGCCAGGGACAAACAGAGACTACAGCGCATTGTGCGCTCTGCTGAGAAGGTGATGGGCTGCAGCCTTCCATCTGTCCAGGACCTGTACGTCTCCAGGACTCGGGGACGAGCAGGTCGGATCACAGCTGACCCTTCTCACCCTGGACACGGACTATTTGAGCCACTCCCCTCGGGCAGGAGGCTACGGTCCATCTGGACCAGAACCTCCCGCCACAAGAACAGTGTCTTTCCCTCTGCCGTTGGACTCATGAACACTCTGTAACACCTGCCACTTTAACAATATATTATATAAGAACAATCTATTTGCACTGGTACATTTGCACATTGCACTATCTGCCAACTGTACATTCTGTATATAGTCTCAGTCAGTCTATCTTAGTCTATTTTATTCTAATTTTATTTTATGCATGCCTTTTTATATATATTATATTTTATCAAATCAATTTCAAATCAAATCAATTTATTTTTATAATGCCCAAAATCACAACAACAGTTGCCTCGATGGGCCACAGGTAAAAGCAGTTCAGATAACTGTCCCAGAATGCCCCTGTCCTTTGACCCTCCTTCGCGGCGAGGAAAAACTACAAAACCCCATGGGAAAAAGTAGAAACCTCGGGGAGAACCACAGTGAAGGAGAGATCCTACTCCCACGGACGGACAGGCTGCAGATGAACTAGGACTGACATCCACTTGGACTGTGGAGCCAGAACCACTCAAGAGGGAGGTGGCTTTAAAGAGTTCCTCCAGGTGGACGAGGAGCAGTCCACCAGTGTAGAGAGATCCTCCAGCAGGAGATGAGGAACAGTTCATCTAAAGTAGAAGGAGTTCGTCCAGGCAGACGAGGTGTGGCTAATCCAGGGTTGAGGGAGTTCCTCCAGGCGGGTGGCGCATAGATCATCCAGTGTAGAGATCGATCCTCCAGACAGATGGGGGTGGGGGGGTCGTCACTGGAGCAGCCGCCGCAGTGCCTGAAACAGTCTCCACTCCCCGGGGGAAGTGGAGAGAAAGAGAAACATGTGAACAGCAATGAACAGACTACAGTTGAAGTAATATTAAATATTGTTGATAGGTAAAGTAGGAAGAACCAGAGGATAGTGTTCAAGCTGCCATACTTCCCCCAGCAGAATTGCTCCAAGGGCAGCGTAGCTAAAACTGTAGGTTTTTATTTCTGTTCTAACTGGCCTGACCATAAACTATTTCAAAGAGGAACGTTTTGAGCTGGTCTTAAATGTAGAGACTGTGTCGGCCTCTTTTACATGAACAGGGAGCTGGTTCCATAACATAGGAGCTTGGTAGCTAAATGCTCGACCTCCTACTGTGCTTTTAGAGACTCTGGGGACTAACAATAGTCCAGCATTTTGAGAACGAAGAGCTCTGTTTGGATGGTACGCTACTATTGCATCTTTGAGGTAGGATGGGGCCATATTGTTTAAAGCTTTATAAGTCAGGAGGAGGATTTTAAATTTGATTCTAAACTCAACAGGAAGCCAGTGAAGAGACTCTAATACTGGTGAAATATGATCTCTTTTTCTAGTACCTGTTAATAATCTTGCTGCTGCATTTTGAACCAGTTGAAAGCTTTCTTATAGAGCTTTTTAGGACACGCTGTAAGCAGGGCGTTACAATAGTCTAATCTGGATGTGACAAATGCATGGGTGAGTTTTTCGGCATCATCTCTGGGCAGGATTTTTCTAATTTTGGTTATGTTACGCAAATGAAAGTAGGCTGTTTTACAGGCTTGATTTATATGAGCTTTGAACCAGAGATCTTGGTCAAATAGGACCCCAAGGTTTCTTACAGTAGAGCTGGGGGCTACAGTGATATTGTCCAGAGAAACTATCTGGTCAGATAAAGAGTCTCGCAGGTGCTTAGGGCCCAGCAGAATGACCTCGGTTTTTTCAGGGTTAAGGAGCAGATAATTAAGAGTCATCCAAGTTTTTATGTCTTTCACGCAGGCACTAAGTCTGTCTACTTGATGCGTCTGATCAGGTTTCATTGATAAATACAGCTGAGTGTCATCTGCATAGCAGTGGAAGTTAATGCCATGCTTTCTGATGATCATACCTAAGGGCAGCATATAAAGTGTGAACAGAACTGGACCGAGTACTGAACCCTGCGGTACACCGTAGGTTACTTTAGAACATGGGGAAGATCTCTGGTTTACATTAACAAACTGGTACCTATCAGATAGATAGGATTTAAACCAGCTAAGGGCGGTTCCACTGACACCTATATCACATTCTAACCTCTGCAGTAGAATGTTGTGGTCGATGGTGTCAAACGCTGAGGTCCAACAGAACCAGGATTGAGACCTGTCCATCATCAGCAGCTAATAACAGATCATTTGTGACTTTAACTAGTGCAGTTTCAGTGCTGTGATACGCACGGAACCCTGACTGAAAAACTTCAAATAAATTATTGTCCTGCAGGTGGCGACAAAGCTGTTTAATCACAACTCTTTCAAGGATTTTAGAGACAAAGGGCAGATTAGAAATAGGTCTATAGTTTGCCAGTATGTCGGGGTCTAGATTAGGCTTTTTCAAAAGTGGTTTAATCACTGCATATTTGAAGGACTGAGGGACATAACCGCTTTCTAGTGAAGTATTTATTATATTAAGAATGGGATTTATAATTAGGGGGAGAATTTCTTTGAGGAGTCTACTTGGGATTGGGTCTAAAATACAAGTTGACGTTTTTGAGGACATAATGACTGAAGTTATCTCTGCCTGATCAACAGCAGTGAACCTATCTAGTATTACTGAAGGATTTGTATGGGACACTAGCTTTGCAGTCTGGGCTTGCTCAGTACTGATAGTGGGAGTAATTGCATTTAGTTTATCTCTAATAGTTGTGATTTTGCTGCTAAAGAATAGAAGAAAGTCATTGCAGCTTAGAGTAACTGGTATTGAGGGTTCTACTGCGCTGTGACAGTTTGTCAGCCTGGCTACAGTGCTGAACAGAAACCTAGAGTTATTTTTATTTACTTCTATTAAATTTGAATAATATCTGGTTTGAGCCTTACACAGAGCCTGCTTATAAGACAGAAGGCAAGTTTTCCATTCTTTAGGATTCTTCTGTGTGGGAGCGGCGTAAGGATCTCTCTAGTTTTCTTCCCCTTTGTTTGTGAGAACGTAGTTCTTCATTGTACCAGGGGGAGGCTCGTTTTGGCCTGATTACTTTCTGTTTAAGTGGAGCTGCAACATCAAGAGCAGATTTTAGAGAGTTGACCATTGAGTCAACAGAGTTATCAATAGCACTGGGACTGGCGCTGTTAACGACAGGATCACATGACGTAATATTAAATATTGGTTCTATTATTTCTCTGAACTTTAAAATAGATTTTTCAGATATTGTCCTTTTCATTATAGTTTTAGTCTGAGGAGCTGGATAGTCCTTGAGAATAAACCGAAAGGTAATTAGGAAGTGATCTGACATTATTGGGTTTTGGGGGAAGACATTTAGGTCACTAATCTCTATTCCATAAGTTAGAACCAGGTCCAGAGTGTGCTGGTGACTGTGGGTTGGTTTATTTACATTTTGAGTGAAACCAATGCATCTAATAAAGCGCTAAAGGCATTACTGAGGCAATTATTTTCATTCACATGAATGTTGAAATCCCCAACCACCACGATATTTTCCCAGTCTAATACTAAATTTGATAGGAAGTCAGAGAATTCTGTTAAGAATAATGAATAAGGACCGGGAGGTCGATAGATTATTATGAACAGAACAGCTTTTTGGTTTCTCCAGTTTGGGCAGGTGATTGATAGGATAAGGCTTTCAAATGAGCAAGACTCATTATTAATTTTATTAATTTTAGGACTCAGGAGTAAACTAGAATGTGAGATTACTGCCACCCCACCTCCCCGGCCTGAGCTCCTGGCAGCTTGAAAGTTAACATGACTCTGTGGGGTGGCCTCATTTAATCTGACATAATCATCTTGTTGAAGCCAAGTTTCAGTTAAAGCTAAAAGATCAATATTATAATCGTTAATTAATTCATTAACTAAAAGTGATTTGGAGGAAATTGACCTAATGTTTAACAGTCCACATTTTACATGCTTATTTATTAGTTTATTTGTATCATGTGTAGGGATTATTTGTATTAAGTTATTTGGTCTGACACCTAAATTATCTGTGTTTGGATCTGACTTATTGGCGTTATTTACACGAGGGACACGCACAGTCTCTATTTGCTTTGACTCTGAACACTTGATCTGTGACAGCGCGGGCGAGAGCTTAGCGACAGAGAAGAGACTCTGCACCCGGACTCATATTTAGAGCGTCACTTTAGGCGACTAAGGCTATCGGCCAAATTCCAAACTAAAAGTGATGTACCCTCCGAAGTCGGATGGATGCCATCCCTGCGTATGAGCCCGGGCTTTCCCCAGAACGCACTCCAATTGTCAACAAAGACTACGTTGTTTTGGGGGCACCAACTAGACAACCAGCAGTTGAATGCTGAAAAGCGGCTGTACATTTCAGCATTGACCCGATTGGGGAGGGGACCAGAAAATATTACGGTGTCTGACATCGACTTCGCCAATTCACACACCGCTCCAACCTGCAATTTGAGCACTTCTGATTGTCTCCGCCGGGTGTCATTACCACCTCCGTGAATCACGATACGACGGAACCTCTGACTACTCTGTTTTAAAAGCCTAAGGTTTCCTTCGATGTCACCCATTCTGGCCCCCGGATAACACCTAACTGAGGCTGCTGGCAGCTTCACGTCTCTGACTATGGAACTTCCAATCACCAGAGTGTCACGTTCGGCGGGCGTGTGATCGCCGAGTGGGGCAAACCTATTGCAGACGGGAAGCTTATGGTGCACACAATGCGGATCCGCGCTTCTAACTCTGTAACCCTGGCTTCCAAAGCTACCACTACGCTACACTTCACGCAACTCTCCCTGTCGTCAGTGAAGGAAGCAGGGTTCTGACTCAACATATGACAACTTGAACAGGTAAGGGCGAAAGAGGCGGAGGATGGGCCAGCCATGGCGCTAGTCGGCTAGGCTAGCTCCGGTTGATGCTAGCGGGCAGGGGGGGATTTAATCCACGAAATACTGAACAAAGTGAGCTAAATGAGGCTCCGGGTTGTTTAGGGAGCAATCAAACTTTCAATTATGTGTAGGAGGGTAAGATAGTTTTTGTATAATTCGTGGATTAACAATAAAGTGTGGAGAACGATCAACTCGCAAACGCAGAATAGACTCACCGGATGTGACGTCGCCGGAAATCATTGCTTTATGTTGCACCTACGCCGAAGCAAATTCCTATGTTTGTGAATTTCACTTACAATGGCAATAAACCGCTTTCTGATTCTGATTCTGAAATTTACACTATTTGCACAAACTGCACTATGTGCACTATGCACAAACTCCTCCTCAGGCATAAGCATCCTGAAATTTGATGAAAATCATCTTAAGTGGAACATCAAAAATTATCCAAGATTTTAGTCTTTGTGCAGCACAACCGCAAACTTTTGACAAATTTTACATTGTCAGTGAAATATGAGAAGTAGGAGGCAGCCGGTATTTTATGAGGGGGGAAATTCAAAACACAATATGTGTTTTGTTCTATTTTTTAAAATTCAAACAATAAATTAAAAGTTATTAATAGTTTAATACCAAATAGTAAATTTGATTGTAAAAAATAATAGTTGTAGAAGGTCAGGCAGGTCAGTAAATGAAAATGTTGGTGAATGAGCACTCTAACCCCAATAATGGTGGCGTTATTGAGCAAAATGTACCTTTGAATAGTGTGATTAAATTATAAATAGAATAGAATACCCAAAATAAAAGTTGTAGTAGCTCAGGGATGACTAAATGAAGATGTAATAAAACGGGAAGACGAGACGGGTTTAAAGGTCCCATATTCTGCTCTTTTCCCCTTTACACAGTCTATTCTAAGGGCTTTGTTGATAAAAATTTGCGGTGTGCAATATCCATAATATAAGTTTCCAAAAAACAACCCATTTCTTGGACTGGCCCCCCTCCTGCAAAAGCAAACGGCTCACTCTGAGATCAGACCCCCCCCGACCAGAGAGCAGGCTGCCTCCCCCGCCCAACCCGTGAACCTCCCCCGCCCAACCCGGGACGAAGCCTAGAGCGGAGATGGTGCATGCGCCGTGTGCTCCGGTAAACAGCGATACACAAACACTGAATAAACATTTTCTCGTCCTGACGGTGCGTCGTGCTGAGTCCTACGTCCTGGATCTGACCTGGAGTTTGACGTGCTCCAGGGCCTCAACGACGGACGTTGCCGTTTGGTAAATAACAAGCTAACTCTTCTATCTGTCGTATCCATCGTTTAATTACTGTGTAGCATTAGCATTAGCTGTTTTTATTCTTGCGGCTGCGCGCTTCCTGGAGGCGTGGCTTGAGTGCCGCGTCATCCTGGTGAAGCCGCGTCATCTTAGTGAGGAGCCCCCGTCTGCTGCTCAGCCGAGGGGGACGGAAAAGACAGTTCTCTAGAGCAGTGGTTCTCAAAGTGGGGGTCAGGACCCTTCGGGGGGTCGCGAGATCATTTCAAGATCTAATTTTAATTATTTTTTATATTAAAAACTGTATCTTTTTGTGAAATAAGGCCCAATAAGACTACAAACTATTCAAATAACCAGCATTAAACCTGATTGAACACACTGGGACACTTAAAACTATCACTATATTCATTTTTATTTCGCTTTGGGGTCCCGAGTTGGTTGCATGGCTATTATGGGGGTCCCAGCCAGAAAAGTTTGAGAACCACTGCTCTAGAGAAAGCATGCGGGAATCAATAAAAAAAAACACTTTGGGCACAACATACGAGGCCCAAATAGCACTGTAGGAAGGTTAAAACCTCTGAAAAGTCGATTTTGCATGTTATGGGACCTTTAAAGTGCTCAAACACAATTATTTATTTACAGAATAATTGTGAATTTGAATTGTAAATAATTGCATTGTGTGTGAAAGTGTGTAATTTGAGAGTGATGCATAAAACAAAAGACAAACTCAAATGTGCAGAATCGAAACAGTCTCAAATTTAATTTTAGATTTCACATAGGGCATGAAGCAAAACCACAGCAACCAGCACCCGCAATGTCCTGTTAGATGCAGCAACAGTTTGCACTTGAAGTTGCATGGCCTATTCACCTTATTCCAGAAGTTGCCTTAGGCGCCGCCATCTTGTTTCCATTGTATTAGTTCACACGGAGCAGACGAGCTCAACAGAAAACAAGTTGTACACGACTAAAAAGCCATTTTCAGACTCCAGGAAATCGTTGCGTTGTTGACTTGTTGTTGCTCGTGTTCATTAAACATTTTACACAAATCAATCTACTTTATGTAACATTTTAGCGGCAAGACTTTCCCTCGTTAGTCATTAGCTTTAACGGAGTTCTCGTCAAACGGAAGTGTGTTAACAACAAAAGCGCGTATCTGTAGCAAAAAGCAGCCAAAAGTGGGCGGGGCAGAAAAAGGTGAATATAAAATAACAGGATGTTTGACATACTCATAAATTAGGACATATAGTATCAAGCTTTTGCAAAGATTTACAAAGTTTCAAATTTCTCACACAACATTTAATTTAAAAAACCTATATCCATAATAAGCCCAACTTTGACAGCCCACAAGGCTGGAATAAAGATCAAAACTGACCTCCAGTCCACTCAATACAAGACGCAGAGGACATGTCCACCGACACCCCAATCATACATGAAGACACACATCTGTGTTTCTCTGACATAATCAGAGAAGAAGGAAACACATGAAAAGATGAATTAAATGAGTGAACAGGCAAACTTTATGATACTTATTCCTGGTTTGCAGAGTAGTATTTTTCAGCTATAGGCTCAAGGATCAAACCCTGCGCTGCTAATGTGCTGCTCATGTTTGGTCATTTATGAATTAGAAAAAAATATCAAATCATGTTTGCATTTTGAATTTAGACTTCATATAATGAATAAAGGAAGATTCTAATATTGAAAAATATATTTGCATATCCATAATAGCCCAACATTTTCTTAATTTATTCTTAACAAGTATTTAACAGTTTATATTGTATAAAAGGATGAATACGTTTTATAAATGTGTCATAAGTCATATCAATATCATGGTGATGTACAGTCATGGCCAAAAGTGTTGGCACCCCTGAACCCTAACCCTTAGTATCTCTCCCCAAAAGGTATAGCAATTGCACATGTTTTGCTATACACATTTATTTCCTTTAAAACTAAAAACAGAGTGAAGAAAAAGCAAAGTTTACATAATTTTACACAAAACTCCAAAAATTGGCCAGACAAAATCAATGGCACCCTTTCAAAATTGTGGATAAAACTTTGTTTCAAGCATGTGATGCTCATTTAAAGCCACCTGGGGCAATATGTATGTGGGCAATATAAAAATCACACCTGAAAGCAGATAAAAAGGAGAGAAGTTGACTCAGTCTTCACATTGTGTTTGTGTGCACTAAGCATTTAGAACAGAAAGAGGAGAAGAGAACTGTCTGAGGACTGGAGAACTAAAACTGGAAAAATATCAACAACCTCAAACAACAACCTCAACGTTAAAGTCCATCTCCAGAGAGCTTAATGTTCCTTTGTCTTCAGTGTGCAACATAATCAAGAGGTTTACAGCCCATGGCACTGTAGCTGATCTCCCTGGACGTGGACAAAACAGACAAACTGATGAAAGGTTGCAGCGTAGGATAGTCTGGATGGTGGATAAGCCCCAAACAAGTTCTAAAGAAATTCAGTCTGTCCTGCAGGCTCAGGGTGCCACAGCGTTAGCGCATGAGGGGGCGTGTTCACCAAAATGACATAATTTAGACGTGCAGGCGGTCATGGCCCTCGCGGACGCGTCAAGCTTAAAACAAGCTTAAAGCTGTTTACAGCAGGATCACATGTCACTGATTTTTCTAATATTTCTTTGAACTTTGAAATTGATTTTTCAGATAGTCCTTTTTGTTATAGTTTTAGTCTGAGAGGCTGGATAATCCTTAAACATAAACTGAAAGGTAATTAGGAAATTATCTGACATTATTGGGTTTGGGGGGAAGACATTTAGGTCACTTATCTCTATTCCATAAGTTAGAACGAGATCCAGAGTATGCTTGTAACTGTGGGTCACAATGAAGCGCTGAGGGCATTATGAGGCAATTATTTTCATTCACGTCAATGTTGAAATCTTCAACCACCACAATATTTTCCCAGTCTAGTGAATTTAGTGTTTATTAAGTGAGTGAGCTGTTGGTAAACAGCCTTTTCCAGGACTATGTCCAGAAATGGCAAATTTGAGATGAGCCGGTTATTTTTCAGTTCTTAGGCATAAAGACTGCTCTTCTTTAGGAGAGGCTTGACGACTGCAGTTTGTGTGGTGAACAGATAAGAGTCAGACTCATCACTACACAGTTTATTTAAATTACAGTCAATGTGTTACGGGAGAATTACTGTTGTGGATTTCTAAATTAAGTTAAACAATAAAAATGCAGAGATAATGAGTCTGATCAATGAGTTGATTTATTCACTGGTACCAAAGTGAAGTCACCTTTCCTGACATAGTGACCTCTCCCTGGTCGATGGAGGTACATGACAATCAGAACACATGCTTATTATACAAGACACAGGTGGAGACATAGTTATCACATCATGAGGAGACGACATGAAACATCATCGTGAAACAAGAGTAAGGACATATGTGACTATCAATATTTATGAAAAACAACAGTCAGTGGTGCTTCCAGTTTAAGCCAGATTTCAGAGTGAAAGGACGTCATAAAAGGATTAGATGCCCGTTCTCTATCTTTGTGACCGGGACTGGGAGCTAACAAAAGAGGTGCTAAAGAGATGTTAAAGTTGAAGTTAATCTTTCAGAATGGAAAAGTCAGAATGAGAATGTAAAACTAATGACTGTGATTACAAATGCAAACAATTTTATGTTTGTTACAGCATAAAAGACAATGAATAACATGGTATTGTCACAACATAGTGGGTCGTACTTGCCCCTGGTGGTAGCACTGCGCTGGAGTTAATGATGACGTTTTGCACCAATGCAAAGGGTGACGTTGTGGGGCACGGAGCTCTAAACAAGGTGTGATCATGCCAAAATATGAGGTGGAGAGAAGCAAAAATCGGGCATGACGTGATGTCATATGCCCGGAGTCATATTACTATCCCCCAAATGGTCCAGATAATCCTAATAATACTACCTTTATGGGCACAAATAACCAAAACGATACATTACAGGATAATGAATATGGTCCAATTAAGACAGTCCATCTGCCTTAAATAGCTGTAGCTGAATTTCCATTTAGAGTTTGCGCAAAACTGTATTGAAACACTGTGTTAAGCCTGTTTGCATTAAATTACAGTGCCTTCTGAAAGTATTCGGCCCCCTTGAACTTTGCGACCTTTTGCCACATTTCAGGCTTCAAACATAAAGATATAAAACAGTAATTTTTTGTGATTTTTTTTTTCATGAAGAACAAGGAACTCACCAGGCAGGTCCGAGATACTGTTGTGGAGAAGTTTAAAGCCGGATTTGGATACAAAAAGATTTCCCAAGCTTTAAACATCCCAAGGAGCACTGTGCAAGCGATAATATTGAAATGGAAGGCGTATCAGACCACTGCAAACCACAAGCCACCTGGGAGACACACCAAACATATGGAAGAAGGTGCTCTGGTCAAATTAAACCAAAATCGAACTTTTTGGCAACAATGCAAAACGTTATGTTTGGCGTAAAAGCTCATCACCCTCAACACACCATCCCCACTGTCAAACATGGTGGCGGCAGCATCATGGTTTGGGCCTGCTTTTCTTCAGCAGGGACAGGGAAGATGGCCAAGTCAAAGTACAGACTTGAATCCAATCGAGAATCTGTGGAAAGAACTGAAAACTGCTGTTCACAATGCAGCATCCAACCTCCCTGAGCTCGAGCTGTTTTGCAAAGAGGAATGGGCAAAAATTTCAGTCTCTCGATGTGCAAAACTGATAGAGACATACCCCAAGCGAGTTACAGCTGTAATCGCAGCAAAAGCTGGCAAAGTATTAACTTAAGGGGGTTGAATAATTTTGCACACCCAATTTTTCAGTTTTTATTTGTTAAAAAAGTTTGAACTATCCAATAAATTTCGTTCCACTTCATGATTATGTCCCACTTGATGATTCTTCACAAAAAATTAGTTTTATATCTTTATGTTTGAAGCCTGAAATGTGGCAAAAGGTCGCAATACTTTCGCAAGGCACTGTATGAATTGATCGGCATCAGACTAAAAAACCTCAGTCCCACGTCCCGCTCGTGTCCAGCGGAAACAGCGAATACACAGAGCCTCGTGTGACTGTGTGAGTGACGTGTGTGTGTGTGTGTCTTTGTAACGTGTGTGAGTGTGTGTCTGTGTGTAGGTGTGTGTGTCTGTGTGTGTTTGTTGTGTACGTGTATGTGTGACATGTGTGTGAACACGTGTCTGATCGCACTCATTGCGTGAATAACAGAGCATGTGGAACACACTTTATGAATTAATGCTGTGAGAGGTGGGTGTGACTGCAGCGCATCCATGTGCCAAACGTTTGGTGTTGCGTGTTTGTCCCTCAGAACCGTTCCAAGTTCCTATACATTATAGGCCTATTCAAGTGACACAAATGAGGCTTTATTATACAGCACAGCTCATATCTAACGATGCGCGGTGACGCTGCAACCTTTGGCGGCGTATTAAAAAAATAAACAAAAAACTTTGGGACCCGCGGGGATCTCTCAGGAGGACAGACGCAGAGTGGCACTCAGGACCTCGAAGGAAAGTCAGAGAAACTCCAGAGTGCGCGAGCGGTGGTCACTGCAGTGGTCTCTCTGGCTTCAGGAGCGCTGTTTTGATCACAACCGCTGTTGAACAGCGTATGCTTACATCATGGGGCTTCTAAGCGGTTTTGCTGTTCTGTATGTGAGTCCCTCTCTTCTTTGACTTGTTGTAGGAGGAAAAGTGTCTCCTGTGAAGCGTTGGCTTCTTTCTTTGCCTGGATATGTCATGAATGCAAACTTCTCCTACACTGACTGCCTTTCAAACGCCACAGTTCTCAGTCATTAATTGAAATGTGTTCACCATATATGGACTCACTGCGCTAGTATTACCGTTGTGAAAATAGCAAAAGCCCAACCTGGAACCCCCCCAGTCACAGACATCTCCGAATGGACTCAAATGACATTATGGTCTCGTATGATATGGTGTCCTTGTTCACCTGTATACCAACCTCTGAGGCAGTGGCAGCAGTGCGGAAGAGAGTGCAGGAGGACTCCACCCTACAGGAAAGGACCAAACTTACACCTGAACACAACTGCGAGCTATTGGACATCTGCCTTAACACAACTTACTGTAAATGACCTCAAAGCTCTTTCTTTGTTATTATATTGGCATGTTATTCATTTATTACATTTACCACGGTGAACACTTTTATTTGGAAAAGGCTTAGCAGCCACAAGGTGGCGGTAAACCGGAAGTTAACGTTCTAGCTAATCGGAAAGCAACAGCTCGCACCTCGTGCGCACAAAAAGTATTGGAAAAAGTAAACTGCTAACTTAACTGTGTCTAACAATTGTTTAGCACCTGGTTGATGAGGGAACAAGGTTGGTACATATTAATGTTATAAAAATGTGTTTAGGCTGTATTTCATGTTGTATTTCACGGAGTTTCCCCACTTGCTAATGTTACATATTTTGCGCAGTAGATGGCGCCAGTTAGCTTCGTAGTATGGTAAGATATGTGATTACTGTAAGATCTAATTGTATTGTATTTGTATTTTGTAGCTCTTACGGTGCGTTCACATATAAGGCACTCAATAAAGGTTGTGAACCATCAGTTTGAGAGACCATCTTTTCAACCGGGGATGCTACAGTAAGAGCTTGCCCCGAAGCACAGCAAGAGCTTCACCCACGAGGTCCCAGAGAGAGCCGCTTCAGCACGGTCCCATTGCCACGGCTCCAATCAAGGTCAACTGGGATTCGATGGTCTACGGCATCACCACATCCTCAACATGGAAACATCTGAAGAGAGTCCAGAGCACACGGAGGACCGTGAGGTCAGGGAGGAAGATAATCTTCACCCCTCTACTCGTCCAAGGAAACCCACAGAAAGGATGCAGATGTATCAGGAGGAGGAGGCACACAGAAAGGAAAAAAGGCTTCTTCATCTATATGAACAATGGAAAAAACAAGTACGTATAGCACGTGAGCAACTTAAAGGAGACATATCAAACAGTCAAATCAGTCTACTTATGGACAGTTTAGAGAAGGAAAGAGACAGTGTCATAAAGTTGTACACGGAAATAAGGGATCACATTATCCCCTCTACTGACACAAGGAGACTCGTAGATGCTTGTGAAGCTGTCACAACAGACATTATTAAAGTGGCACATGAAAGACTCTCAGGCATAGATGACTATGATAGTGACAAAGTAAAGAAACGTCTCCGTGAGCTTCTCAACAAGGACTACGCCATTCCATCTATAGCTCTTCGGTTACTCTCTCAAGTAGACACTCCTCTGTCAGCCAATCACATTCTTCTGCCAAATCAGTCGTAGCAGCAAAGAGAGCAGAGGCTGCTGCCGAATTAGCAGCTAAGGAAGCAGAGTATGAAATGATAAGAGAAGAGGAGAAACAAAGAGAAAGGATTGATCTTTTGAATCGTGAGCTAGAGAGACTAAAGGTGGAAAGGGAACTAAAGGCTGCTCGAGCCAGACTACGGACTTATGATGAAGAAATAAAAAACGAGAACAGTGTTCATTCTGCAGACATAAGCAGATCAGTTCAGCAGATCCCCATAGTGTCGGCTTCTGCTCCAACGCCTCATGGTTACATAGAGTCAACTACACCTCCGCAAGCAAACGTCTTCTACCTAGCACAAGCAGTGCAAGACAGTATTGCAATGAATAGACTGCCAATGCCTGAGCCCTCTATATTCACAGGTGACCCAATGCAGTTCATTGAGTGGAAGGCCTCATTTATTGCACTCATAGATAAAAAGAACATCTCACCTGCTGACAAACTGCACTACTTACGGAAATATGTAGGAGGCCCAGCTCGAAAAACACTTGATGGCATGTTTTACAGAAATGACAGTGACGCATACAAAGACGCATGGGAACGTCTCAACCAAAGGTATGGACAATCATTTATTATGCAAAGGGCGTTCAGAGAAAGGCTGTCAAACTGGCCTAAGCTACAAGTGAAGGACGCTGCAGGGTTCAGAGCATTTGCTGATTTCATCCAGACTTGTCACGAGGCCATGCCCCACATTAAAGGTTTAAATATACTCAATGACTGTGAAGAGAACCAAAGACTTGTTCAAAGCTACCAGACTGGGCAGCTGCAAGGTGGAATCGTCAAGCTACTCAGTTCATGAAGGACAGTGGTGAGTTTCCAAGTTTCAAGGACTTTGCTCAGTTTATGTCATCTGAAGCAGATATTGTGTGCAACCCGATTACTTCATTTCAAGCACTCCGCTCTACGGACACCACCTCAAGTAAAACGCAAAAGGAGAAAAGGCCAGCATGTAATGTTCTGCACACACAGACTGCAACAGAGACAGACAATCCAAAACGCAATAAGACAAACATAAAACTGCCATGTATGCTTTGTCAAGACGAAGGACACAAGCTTCACAGTTGCCCACAGTTTAAAGGCAAATCACTGGATGAAAGAAGGAAGTATATAAAGGAGAAAAAACTATGTTATGGCTGTTTGAAACCCGGACACAGTGCAAAGGACTGTCGCCACAGACTTGTGTGTGAAATGTGCCATAAAAAACACCCCACTTGTCTGCATGACTTTAACTATAACAAAGACAAACCCGTTACAAGTCCAAGTCAGAACAACACAGAGCAGACTGCAACTACCCTGTCTCTCAACGCAGAAACCAACGAAAATTGTGTAAGCACTTCAATGATTGTGCCAGTTTGGGTTTCCTCTGAGCACCATCCAAATGCAGAACAACTTGTCTATGCACTTTTGGACACCCAAAGTGACACAGTGTTCATAGATCAAGATGTATCAAACAGTGTCAAAGCTAAGTCCACTCCAATAAGGTTAAAGCTCACTACAATGTTGGGTAAAGATGCTGTCATGCAGAGTCAACGAAGTTTCTGGTCTCAAGGTAAGAGGGTACAACTCCTCTGGAAGTGATCGAACTCCCTCCTGCGTACACTCAAAGACTGTATACCAGTGAACTGCATACACATTCCTACCTGTGAAACGGCAAGACAATGGAATCACCTCAAGGTTATAGTGAATGAGATTCCACCACAGTTAGAATGTGAAGTAGGCCTGTTAATTGGTTACAATTGTTCAAAGGCACTGGCTCCAAGGCAAGTAATCTTAGGCAGAGAGGATGAACCTTATGCAGTTCGCACAGCATTAGGCTGGAGTATTGTAGGCCCTGCAGTATCACAAAATGACACATTAAGCCACTCAACAGTATGTCACAGAGTCACAGTTAAAGAGCTCCCCCTGGTGACTCCAGCAGATGCTCTCAAGATTCTCGAGTCTGACTTCAAAGACAATTACAAGGAGGAAAGGTCAGTGTCACAGGATGACATACTCTTTTTAAACACACTCAAAGAAAGCATTTACAAAACAAGGACGGACATTATGAAATGCCGCCTCCCATTTAGGAGAGACCACACTTACCTGACAACAAACACATGGCCACTCTCCGACTTGAGAATCTCAAAGGTAAACTGTCAAAAGACCCAAAGTATAAGGAACAATATGTGAAGTTCATGAGTGAGCTCATAGAAAAGGGTGATGCAGAAGAAGTGCACAGTGAGGCTAAAGAAGGAGAAAAGTGGTATATTCCCCCATCATGGGATATATCATCCCCAAAACCAGATAAACTCAGAGTTGTCTTTGACGCCTCAGCCAAGTACAAAGGAAGCAGCCTGAATGATCATTTGCTGTCAGGTCCAGACTTGCTGAACAATCTCAACGGTGTTCTAATCAGATTCAGAAGGCATCAAGTTGCATTGTTATGTGACATTGAGAAAATGTTCCACCAGTTTCATGTGTATGAAGGTGACAGAGACTATTTAAGATTTCTATGGTGGAAAAATGGCAACTGGAACACTGAGCCACGAGAGTTCCGAATGAACGTGCACCTCTTTGGCGCCACGTCCTCGCCAGGCTGTGCCAATTACGGCTTAAAGCATCTCGCTAAAGAAAACGAGACTCTGTTTCCCCTTGCATCACAGTTCATCATGAAAGATTTCTATGTGGATGACGGCGTAACAAGTACTGCAAGCGCCAAAGAAGCCATTCAGCTGGCAACAGAGGCTCAGACATTATGTGCATCAGGTGGCCTCAGACTGCACAAGTTTGTAAGTAACAACCAAACAGTGTTAGAAAGCATCCCTCCATCTGAACGTGCCATACCGAAGCAAGACTGTGACCTTGCCTTTAATGACTCTAAACTTGAAAGAGCACTAGGCATACACTGGCACATTGACTCAGATACATTCAGATTTCGCTTTCGCCCCAGTGATCAACCTGCCACAAGGCGTGGCATCTTATCCACAGTTGCATCTCTTACGACTCCACTAGGATTTGTCTCCCCGTTCGCACTCACAGGTAAAAGAGTGCTTCAAGAGACATGCAAACAAGGCACGGGTTGGGATGATCCCCTGCCCTCAGAACTAAGGCCAGTATGGGATAGTTGGAAAGGTGATCTGGTAAACTTAGAGAGTATCATAATACCTCGCTGTTATGTTCCACAAGACTTTGGACAGATCGAGAGAACTGAGCTGCATCATTTTTCTGACGCAAGCTCATATGGTTATGGTCAATGTTCATACTTGAGACATGTAAACAAAGACTGTGATGTACATTGTGCTTTAGTTACAGCAAAGACCAGAGTTGCTCCTATTAAGGTTACAACAATACCGAGACTCGAACTGACAGCTGCTGTTGTCTCTATTACTGTAAGTAACATGTTAAAGGATGAGCTTGGATTGACCCAGGTAGATGAGTATTTCTGGACAGACTCTAAAGTAGTTTTGGGGTACATTAATAACGAAGCACGTCGTTTTCACACCTTTGTGTCTAACAGAGTTCAAAAGATAAGGCTCAACAGCTCCCCAGCAGTGGAGATATGTCCCTTCAGATCAAAACCCGGCAGACATTGCATCCAGAGGTTCAAGTGCAAGTGAGCTCCTCACATCAGACTGGTTTAAAGGGCCACAGTTTCTATGGGACAAAGTAATACCTCCTGCTGCGGATGTTGACAAGGACATTTTCCTCGGTGATCCAGAGGTCAAAAAGGTACAAGCACTGAACACACTCAAAACAGAACACTTAAGCTTATCAGGCAAGCTGACCAAGTTCTCGTCATGGTACAAAGCCATTCAAGCCATAGCTCGGCTCATTCGCTTGGCAAGGAAAGACAAATCAACAGGCCACAGTACAGTGCAAGAAAGAGAGAAAGCACAATTTGTTATTATAAAAGACTTACAAGCTAATGTATATGCAGAAGAGATAAAGATGCTCAGAAATGAAAGGACACTTCCTCGCAAAAGCAAACTGTATTCGATTGATGCTTTTCTTGATAATGATGGACTCCTTAAGGTGGGAGGAAGGATGAAAAATGCATCATTCTCAACTACTTTGAAACACCCAGTCATAATCCCAAAGAATCAGCATGTCACCACACTGTTAATAGCTCATTTCCACGGTAAAGTGCAACATCAGGGAAAGGGACAGACTATTAACGAGATCAGATCTCATGGATTTTGGATTCCTGGCATAAACAAGGCCGTAGCATCCTTCGTGCATCAATGTGTAAAGTGTCGTAAACTAAGGAGAGGCACCGAGGAGCAAAAAATGGCTGATCTCCCATCACAGCGATTAGACCCATCACCACCGTTCACGTATTGTGGAATGGACTGTTTTGGTCCTTTTCTAACGAAACAAGCCCGCAAGGTGCATAAGCGTTATGGACTTCTTCTCACATGCCTTTGCTGCAGAGCAGTTCACATAGAAATGTTGGACGACTTGACCACGGACGCCTTTATCAACGGACTCCGCTGCTTCATCGCAATAAGAGGAGCAGTAAGAGAAATAAGGTGCGATCAAGGAAGCAATTTTATCGGAGCTAAAAATGAACTGCAGGAATGTTTGAAACAAGTAGACTCAGACAGACTTACCATATTTTTAGCTGAGAAACAGTGTGATTTCATTATGCATACTCCTCATTCAAGCCATACAGGAGGCGTATGGGAAAGACAAATAAGGACAATTCGAAACGTTCTTCGCCATCGGCATCACTTTCATCTGGCAGAATGGATGATGCATCTCTAAGGACATTCTTTTACGAGGCAATGGCTATTGTGAACAGTAGGCCTCTTACAGTGGACAATCTAAGTGACCCTAACAGCCCAGAACCATTGACCCCAAACCATCTGCTTACAATGAAGTCTAAGGTTGCACTGCCACCTCCAGGTAACTTCATCAGAGAGGATATGTACGCACGCAAAGATGGAGGCAGGTGCAGTACTTAACAGAACAGTTTTGGTCACGTTGGAAAAGAGAATATCTTGCTAATATCGCAACAAGGCAGAAATGGCACACTCCAAGGAGAAACGTGAAAGTTGGAGATGTTGTAATGGAAAAGGCAGACGATTTACCCCGCAATGAATGGAGATTAGCAAGAGTAATGGACGCAGAAATTGACAAAGATGGACTTGTACGGAAAGTGAAGATTCGTTATGGAGAAAAGAAGATTGAGAAAGGACATTGTTCCGGAAAACAGACGATCGTTGATCGCCCGGTGCAGAAACTGATACTGCTCTTAGAGACTGAGTAATAGTTATATTTAAGGTTTGGTTTGTATATGGACTGATGTGTTTAACTAAAGGTTTGGTTAAAGGTCATTACCTCATTAGGAAATCATTTTCGCTGTACATTTTGGTTTTCATTAAGCTCTAATGATTTGGTGGGAGTGTAAATGACCTCAAAGCTCTTTCTTTGTTATTATATTGGCATGTTATTCATTTATTACATTTACCACGGTGAACACTTTTATTTGGAAAAGGCTTAGCAGCCACAAGGTGGCTGTAAACCTGAAGTTAACGTTCTATCTAATCTGAAAGCAACAGCTCGCACCTCGTGCGCACAAAAAGTATTGGAAAAAGTAAACTGCTAACTTAACTGTGTCTAACAATTGTTTAGCACCTGGTTGATGAGGGAACAAGGTTGGTACATATTAATGTTATAAAAATGTGTTTAGGCTGTATTTCATGTTGTATTTCACGGAGTTTCCCCACTTGCTAATGTTACATATTTTGCGCAGTAGATGGCGCCAGTTAGCTTCGTAGTATGGTAAGATATGTGATTACTGTAAGATCTAATTGTATTGTATTTGTATTTTGTAGCTCTTACGGTGCGTTCACATATAAGGCACTCAATAAAGGTTGTGAACCATCAGTTTGAGAGACCATCTTTTCAACCGGGGATGCTACAGTAAGAGCTTGCCCCGAAGCACAGCAAGAGCTTCACCCACGAGGTCCCAGAGAGAGCCGCTTCAGCACGGTCCCATTGCCACGGCTCCAATCAAGGTCAACTGGGATTCGATGGTCTACGGCATCACCACATCCTCAACATGGAAACATCTGAAGAGAGTCCAGAGCACACGGAGGACCGTGAGGTCAGGGAGGAAGATAATCTTCACCCCTCTACTCGTCCAAGGAAACCCACAGAAAGGATGCAGATGTATCAGGAGGAGGAGGCACACAGAAAGGAAAAAAGGCTTCTTCATCTATATGAACAATGGAAAAAACAAGTACGTATAGCACGTGAGCAACTTAAAGGAGACATATCAAACAGTCAAATCAGTCTACTTATGGACAGTTTAGAGAAGGAAAGAGACAGTGTCATAAAGTTGTACACGGAAATAAGGGATCACATTATCCCCTCTACTGACACAAGGAGACTCGTAGATGCTTGTGAAGCTGTCACAACAGACATTATTAAAGTGGCACATGAAAGACTCTCAGGCATAGATGACTATGATAGTGACAAAGTAAAGAAACGTCTCCGTGAGCTTCTCAACAAGGACTACGCTCATTCCATCTATAGCTCTTCGGTTACTCTCTCAAGTAGACACTCCTCTGTCAGCCAATCACATTCTTCTGCCAAATCAGTCGTAGCAGCAAAGAGAGCAGAGGCTGCTGCCGAATTAGCAGCTAAGGAAGCAGAGTATGAAATGATAAGAGAAGAGGAGAAACAAAGAGAAAGGATTGATCTTTTGAATCGTGAGCTAGAGAGACTAAAGGTGGAAAGGGAACTAAAGGCTGCTCGAGCCAGACTACGGACTTATGATGAAGAAATAAAAAACGAGAACAGTGTTCATTCTGCAGACATAAGCAGATCAGTTCAGCAGATCCCCATAGTGTCGGCTTCTGCTCCAACGCCTCATGGTTACATAGAGTCAACTACACCTCCGCAAGCAAACGTCTTCTACCTAGCACAAGCAGTGCAAGACAGTATTGCAATGAATAGACTGCCAATGCCTGAGCCCTCTATATTCACAGGTGACCCAATGCAGTTCATTGAGTGGAAGGCCTCATTTATTGCACTCATAGATAAAAAGAACATCTCACCTGCTGACAAACTGCACTACTTACGGAAATATGTAGGAGGCCCAGCTCGAAAAACACTTGATGGCATGTTTTACAGAAATGACAGTGACGCATACAAAGACGCATGGGAACGTCTCAACCAAAGGTATGGACAATCATTTATTATGCAAAGGGCGTTCAGAGAAAGGCTGTCAAACTGGCCTAAGCTACAAGTGAAGGACGCTGCAGGGTTCAGAGCATTTGCTGATTTCATCCAGACTTGTCACGAGGCCATGCCCCACATTAAAGGTTTAAATATACTCAATGACTGTGAAGAGAACCAAAGACTTGTTCAAAAGCTACCAGACTGGGCAGCTGCAAGGTGGAATCGTCAAGCTACTCAGTTCATGAAGGACAGTGGTGAGTTTCCAAGTTTCAAGGACTTTGCTCAGTTTATGTCATCTGAAGCAGATATTGTGTGCAACCCGATTACTTCATTTCAAGCACTCCGCTCTACGGACACCACCTCAAGTAAAACGCAAAAGGAGAAAAGGCCAGCATGTAATGTTCTGCACACACAGACTGCAACAGAGACAGACAATCCAAAACGCAATAAGACAAACATAAAACTGCCATGTATGCTTTGTCAAGACGAAGGACACAAGCTTCACAGTTGCCCACAGTTTAAAGGCAAATCACTGGATGAAAGAAGGAAGTATATAAAGGAGAAAAAACTATGTTATGGCTGTTTGAAACCCGGACACAGTGCAAAGGACTGTCGCCACAGACTTGTGTGTGAAATGTGCCATAAAAAACACCCCACTTGTCTGCATGACTTTAACTATAACAAAGACAAACCCGTTACAAGTCCAAGTCAGAACAACACAGAGCAGACTGCAACTACCCTGTCTCTCAGCACTTAGAAACCAACGAAAATTGTGTAAGCACTTCAATGATTGTGCCAGTTTGGGTTTCCTCTGAGCACCATCCAAATGCAGAACAACTTGTCTATGCACTTTTGGACACCCAAAGTGACACAGTGTTCATAGATCAAGATGTATCAAACAGTGTCAAAGCTAAGTCCACTCCAATAAGGTTAAAGCTCACTACAATGTTGGGTAAAGATGCTGTCATGCAGAGTCAACGAGTTTCTGGTCTCAAGGTAAGAGGGTACAACTCCTCTGAAGTGATCGAACTCCACTCCTCAAGCGTACACTAAAGACTGTATACCAGTGAACCGTACACACATTCCTACCTGTGAAACGGCAAGACAATGGAATCACCTCAAGGTTATAGTGAATGAGATTCCACCACAGTTAGAATGTGAAGTAGGCCTGTTAATTGGTTACAATTGTTCAAAGGCACTGGCTCCAAGGCAAGTAATCTTAGGCAGAGAGGATGAACCTTATGCAGTTCGCACAGCATTAGGCTGGAGTATTGTAGGCCCTGCAGTATCACAAAATGACACATTAAGCCACTCAACAGTATGTCACAGAGTCACAGTTAAAGAGCTCCCCCTGGTGACTCCAGCAGATGCTCTCAAGATTCTCGAGTCTGACTTCAAAGACAATTACAAGGAGGAAAGGTCAGTGTCACAGGATGACATACTCTTTTTAAACACACTCAAAGAAAGCATTTACAAAAACAAGGACGGACATTATGAAATGCCGCTCCCATTTAGGGAGAGACCACACTTACCTGACAACAAACACATGGCCACTCTCCGACTTGAGAATCTCAAAGGTAAACTGTCAAAAGACCCAAAGTATAAGGAACAATATGTGAAGTTCATGAGTGAGCTCATAGAAAAGGGTGATGCAGAAGAAGTGCACAGTGAGGCTAAAGAAGGAGAAAAGTGGTATATTCCCCATCATGGGATATATCATCCCCAAAAACCAGATAAACTCAGAGTTGTCTTTGACGCCTCAGCCAAGTACAAAGGAAGCAGCCTGAATGATCATTTGCTGTCAGGTCCAGACTTGCTGAACAATCTCAACGGTGTTCTAATCAGATTCAGAAGGCATCAAGTTGCATTGTTATGTGACATTGAGAAAATGTTCCACCAGTTTCATGTGTATGAAGGTGACAGAGACTATTTAAGATTTCTATGGTGGAAAAATGGCAACTGGAACACTGAGCCACGAGAGTTCCGAATGAACGTGCACCTCTTTGGCGCCACGTCCTCGCCAGGCTGTGCCAATTACGGCTTAAAGCATCTCGCTAAAGAAAACGAGACTCTGTTTCCCCTTGCATCACAGTTCATCATGAAAGATTTCTATGTGGATGACGGCGTAACAAGTACTGCAAGCGTCAAAGAAGCCATTCAGCTGGCAACAGAGGCTCAGACATTATGTGCATCAGGTGGCCTCAGACTGCACAAGTTTGTAAGTAACAACCAAACAGTGTTAGAAAGCATCCCTCCATCTGAACGTGCCATACCGAAGCAAGACTGTGACCTTGCCTTTAATGACTCTAAACTTGAAAGAGCACTAGGCATACACTGGCACATTGACTCAGATACATTCAGATTTCGCTTTCGCCCCAGTGATCAACCTGCCACAAGGCGTGGCATCTTATCCACAGTTGCATCTCTTTACGACCCACTAGGATTTGTCTCCCCGTTCGCACTCACAGGTAAAAGAGTGCTTCAAGAGACATGCAAACAAGGCACGGGTTGGGATGATCCCCTGCCCTCAGAACTAAGGCCAGTATGGGATAGTTGGAAAGGTGATCTGGTAAACTTAGAGAGTATCATAATACCTCGCTGTTATGTTCCACAAGACTTTGGACAGATCGAGAGAACTGAGCTGCATCATTTTTCTGACGCAAGCTCATATGGTTATGGTCAATGTTCATACTTGAGACATGTAAACAAAGACTGTGATGTACATTGTGCTTTAGTTACAGCAAAGACCAGAGTTGCTCCTATTAAGGTTACAACAATACCGAGACTCGAACTGACAGCTGCTGTTGTCTCTATTACTGTAAGTAACATGTTAAAGGATGAGCTTGGATTGACCCAGGTAGATGAGTATTTCTGGACAGACTCTAAAGTAGTTTTGGGGTACATTAATAACGAAGCACGTCGTTTTCACACCTTTGTGTCTAACAGAGTTCAAAAGATAAGGCTCAACAGCTCCCCCCAGCAGTGGAGATATGTCCCTTCAGATCAAAACCCGGCAGACATTGCATCCAGAGGTTCAAGTGCAAGTGAGCTCCTCACATCAGACTGGTTTAAAGGGCCACAGTTTCTATGGGACAAAGTAATACCTCCTGCTGCGGATGTTGACAAGGACATTTTCCTCGGTGATCCAGAGGTCAAAAAGGTACAAGCACTGAACACACTCAAAACAGAACACTTAAGCTTATCAGGCAAGCTGACCAAGTTCTCGTCATGGTACAAAGCCATTCAAGCCATAGCTCGGCTCATTCGCTTGGCAAGGAAAGACAAATCAACAGGCCACAGTACAGTGCAAGAAAGAGAGAAAGCACAATTTGTTATTATAAAAGACTTACAAGCTAATGTATATGCAGAAGAGATAAAGATGCTCAGAAATGAAAGGACACTTCCTCGCATAAAAGCAAACTGTATTCGATTGATGCTTTTCTTGATAATGATGGACTCCTTAAGGTGGGAGGAAGGATGAAAAATGCATCATTCTCAACTACTTTGAAACACCCAGTCATAATCCCAAAGAATCAGCATGTCACCACACTGTTAATAGCTCATTTCCACGGTAAAGTGCAACATCAGGGAAAGGGACAGACTATTAACGAGATCAGATCTCATGGATTTTGGATTCCTGGCATAAACAAGGCCGTAGCATCCTTCGTGCATCAATGTGTAAAGTGTCGTAAACTAAGGAGAGGCACCGAGGAGCAAAAAATGGCTGATCTCCCATCACAGCGATTAGACCCATCACCACCGTTCACGTATTGTGGAATGGACTGTTTTGGTCCTTTTCTAACGAAACAAGCCCGCAAGGTGCATAAGCGTTATGGACTTCTTCTCACATGCCTTTGCTGCAGAGCAGTTCACATAGAAATGTTGGACGACTTGACCACGGACGCCTTTATCAACGGACTCCGCTGCTTCATCGCAATAAGAGGAGCAGTAAGAGAAATAAGGTGCGATCAAGGAAGCAATTTTATCGGAGCTAAAAATGAACTGCAGGAATGTTTGAAACAAGTAGACTCAGACAGACTTACCATATTTTTAGCTGAGAAACAGTGTGATTTCATTATGCATACTCCTCATTCAAGCCATACAGGAGGCGTATGGGAAAGACAAATAAGGACAATTCGAAACGTTCTTCGCTCATCGGCATCACTTTCATCTGGCAGAATGGATGATGCATCTCTAAGGACATTCTTTTACGAGGCAATGGCTATTGTGAACAGTAGGCCTCTTACAGTGGACAATCTAAGTGACCCTAACAGCCCAGAACCATTGACCCCAAACCATCTGCTTACAATGAAGTCTAAGGTTGCACTGCCACCTCCAGGTAACTTCATCAGAGAGGATATGTACGCACGCAAAAGATGGAGGCAGGTGCAGTACTTAACAGAACAGTTTTGGTCACGTTGGAAAAGAGAATATCTTGCTAATATCGCAACAAGGCAGAAATGGCACACTCCAAGGAGAAACGTGAAAGTTGGAGATGTTGTAATGGAAAAGGCAGACGATTTACCCCGCAATGAATGGAGATTAGCAAGAGTAATGGACGCAGAAATTGACAAAGATGGACTTGTACGGAAAGTGAAGATTCGTTATGGAGAAAAGAAGATTGAGAAAGGACATTGCTCCGGAAAACAGACGATCGTTGATCGCCCGGTGCAGAAACTGATACTGCTCTTAGAGACTGAGTAATAGTTATATTTAAGGTTTGGTTTGTATATGGACTGATGTGTTTAACTAAAGGTTTGGTTAAAGGTCATTACCTCATTAGGAAATCATTTTCGCTGTACATTTTGGTTTTCATTAAGCTCTAATGATTTGGTGGGAGTGTAAATGACCTCAAAGCTCTTTCTTTGTTATTATATTGGCATGTTATTCATTTATTACATTTACCACGGTGAACACTTTTATTTGGAAAAGGCTTAGCAGCCACAAGGTGGCGGTAAACCGGAAGTTAACGTTCTAGCTAATCGGAAAGCAACAGCTCGCACCTCGTGCGCACAAAAAGTATTGGAAAAAGTAAACTGCTAACTTAACTGTGTCTAACAATTGTTTAGCACCTGGTTGATGAGGGAACAAGGTTGGTACATATTAATGTTATAAAAATGTGTTTAGGCTGTATTTCATGTTGTATTTCACGGAGTTTCCCCACTTGCTAATGTTACATATTTTGCGCAGTAGATGGCGCCAGTTAGCTTCGTAGTATGGTAAGATATGTGATTACTGTAAGATCTAATTGTATTGTATTTGTATTTTGTAGCTCTTACGGTGCGTTCACATATAAGGCACTCAATAAAGGTTGTGAACCATCAGTTTGAGAGACCATCTTTTCAACCGGGGATGCTACACTTACTTCCAATTCCGGGGAGCTTTTACAGACAGATCCATGGCTGTGCGATGGGTTCTCCGGTTTCCCCGAACATAGCCAACCTGTATATGGAACAGTTTGAGAAGAAAGCTTTGACCTCCTTTTTGGGCACACCCCCAAGTTTCTGGCAGCGCTACGTGGATGATACCTTTGTGATAATCAAGGACAAAGAGCTGGAAGCGTTCTCAGAGCAAATTAATGCAGTGGACTTCAACATCAAGTTCACACGAGAGGACGCTAAGGACAACCGCTTGGCCTTTCTTGATTGTTCCACAATCAGAGGGGACGAAGGCAGATTTCAGACAGAAGTGTACAGGAAACCCACCCACACAGATCAGTACTTACTCTTCGACTCCAACCACCCACTACAGCACAAGCTGGGAGTGATCAGGACATTACACAGAGCCCAGGGAGTGCCACCAGCTCAGAGGGGAGGAAGAAGGAAGAACATGTTCAACATGTCCTCTCAGCGTGTGGTTATCCCAATTGGGCCTTTAACAAAGTCAGAAGAGCCAAGAAAAAGGACAAAAGGGAAATAGAACCAAGCAGGAGGGGGGTTTCTATCCCTTATGTTTCGGGGCTGTCTGAGAAACTACAAAGGATTTATAGACAACACGACATCCCTGTTTGTTTCAAACCGGGCAACACATTAAGACAGAAACTGGTCAAGTCCAAAAGACAAGATGGCGACACATAAACAGAGCAATGTAGTTTATTTGATACTGTGCAGTGAGGACAGCTGCAAAGAATGCTACATAGGAGACCAACAGCCACTGCACAAAAGGCTGTATCAGCAAAGAAGTTCTGCCACAGCGGGACCACAAAGTGCAGTCCATCTGCACCTGAAAGCAACAAACTACTCGTTTGAGGACAGTGAGGTGAAGATTTTGAGCAGAGAAAATAACTGGTTTGAAAGAGGAGTAAAGGAAGCTATTTTTGTGAAGAGATAACCCTTCTCTAAACAGGAATGGGGGTTTAAGATTTAATTTAGTCAAGATTTATGACAGTCTGCTAACACCCTGGTCCAAGTCTATAGACCAGTCACATGCTAATCATATGCTAATCACGTGCTAATCAGGTACTCAGCAGTGATGAGGGAGCAACAGCCAGCTATCAATAGGACAATAGAACAAAGGGTTATCACAACAGATTAGCCTCAGGTGACACTAGGCAGGGCAAACTATTAACCTAACAAAGACAGACCATTATCAGTGACTCCTCCCTGTAGGCGGGGCTCTCACAACTCAGTAGCATAAAGCCAGTGTTCTCTAACCAGCTCACTGACTGAAAATTACTTCTGGATATAGGTCGAAACGTCTTGATTTTCAAAACAGCGTGAACAGATGGAACACTCCTGAACGAATGAGGGACTGCATCGACTTAAACTGTTGTGCTATTTCAAATTTAATTTAATTTATATTTTTGGTTAGCATTAGCATGACGACACCTGCCTTAATAAACAGAGACATGAAGTGGTGACATCATAAGTGACTTTAATACACTGTTTGTGAAAATCAACCTGTGACTTGTTGTCTGTTGCGTAATCATTAAATATTGATTATTTTAACTTGGCTCTGGAAAGAAAACAAACATAAGGATAGAACTAAGACAGAAAGGTCAGAGCATATTTTTTATGATGTATTTGGACATGGTCATTCACTTAAGGCAAAAAAAAAGTCATCCCCAAAATCCAGTATCTGCTTCAGAACAATCAGGAAAAAGGCGTCCACAGAATCTTGGTCTGGTCCATCGTAGTTGTTCCTCGCAGCAAAGATGTGGTTCATTGGGATTCCAACTTTAGAGGAAAAGACTTCCATCTGGAAAAAGTGCAGTTCAGAACAATTAAATTATGTTTCCATTTTTTTGAAAGATGAAAGACATGAAACAAGTGATGTGGAACATAATGTGATTTCAATTGTGAAAATGGGACAAAAAAAATCAAGGGAAAGTTGGCAAATAAAAATGAGAAAGTTGTTCTCCTCGTTTGTAAAAGGAAGCAAACAAACTGACGTTTTACACTTCAAAGTTCAAACTTCTTTATTTTATTTTATTTATTTGTTTGTACTTCAATCATTATCAATGGAGGTCTGCTCCATGTGAACTACAACGGAAACAAGATGGCGGTGCGTACGACAACTTCCAGAATAAGGACAATAATCAGGACAAATGTGGGATCAAAAGTTGATCAAGGGTGTGGTCATAACGAGCTCTAAATGAAGCAGCCATTTTGAAAGAAGAAAAGTTTTGATACGTTTTACAAATTTGGTCAGATCGAGACGGACTCAATGAGACGTTTGTGTATTTTAATGAGATGGATGTAATGATATGTGATTTAAACTTCTATCTTTAAAAATGGCTGTTCAGCGCCCCCTAAGATGTTAAAATGGGACAAAAGAAATTTGTTTATCCAAAACTTATGAAATTTAGTACACACATCCTTTGTGATTCTGAACAAAAAGGCACAGAAGACCATGCCCTAGCTCCACCCACATTTGCATAACCATGCCTCAAAAAAGTCAATGAGAAGTGAAAGATTTAGTTTGTCGGAATCCAATGAAATTTGGTACACCCATTGTGTGTGGCCCTGAGCAAAAAAGTATTTTGCGACCACACCCTATCTTTAAAGGTCCCATATTTTGCTTTTTTGCCCGTTTCATACTCTACCTAAAGGCATGTATGGTAAAAAATTGCATTGTGCAACAGCCATAACCTAATAGTTATAAAATAGCAACCATCTCTGGATCTACCCCTCCTCCCTGCAAAGGCTCACGGCTTGTCTGAGAGCTGCTCCTGCCTCAGCCCCGCCCACACAGATGTACTCCGCCTCCCACGCCCAACCTGTGACTCAGCGTGCTTCTCCCGCCCAACCCGTGACGAAGCCTCGAGCGGAGATGGTGGGTGTGTAAACTAAAAGACGAGGCGTGCGCCGGTAGAGAAGTTAGCGGTGCAGGAAATAAACATTTTAGTGATAATGGCGGAGCTTCGTGTTGCGCCCTTATACGTCCTGGATCCAGAATCTGACGAGGACTTTGAAGTGCACGGAGCACAAGAACACCGACGACTTCAACTGGACGTCTGTTTGGTAAATGATATGATATGATCATTGTATCTGTCGTGTTATTACTGTGTAGCATTAGCTTGTTTTCATTCATGTTCAGGGGTACCTGCGAGGATTGTCGCGCTGTGCCCTCAGAAACAGAGAAGCTATGTTGTAAAGAAAGAAGGTACTTGCTATAGTGTGTCATACATTACAATTGCGATTTCTCACGTAGAAAACATGCAAGAAGAAAGTGATGCCTATTTTTTCCTCTAAATGTATGTTGCCGTTGTTACACAGTCGGACCAGTATAATTTTTGGAGTAAACATTGAAGATTCCCTATTTTTTCTTCTTAATGAATTGACTCATACGGACAGTATGGAAATTTTGCTTACAACCATTTATGAAATGCCAGTTGTGTCCATTGTTTGTCTGAAGTCAAATGGCTACTGGTGATATTGGTAATGTACTGGTAATACATGGGGTAAAATACTGTAATTATGAGTTGCTTTGTCAGTTTGTACGAAACCTTGAAGTAAAATACAAACACTTGGTTATGAACATTACAACACTGAATCCTATTTCCATCTGTAGGTTCTAAGGCGGGTTAATCTGCTGCCCTCACCTCCTTGTACTGTTCATCGTAGCTTCAATGTGAGCTGTCTCAACATTTATGTGTTACAAGATATCAACAACATCTATCAAGCAGACTATGGACGAATACATGGGAAAACTCGAGGAGTAAGTGTATGGAACTTTTGTAATAAGCTACTGTGTGGTTTATTTGTTACATACGTGTCAAAATACATTTAAAAAACAATGTAATATAACAATGAATACAATATTTTAAAAAATCAAATACAGTTAATAATAATTACAGCAAACATGTTTGTCCTTTTTTAGGCGTCTCAGATTTGTGGCCTATAAAAGTTTTGAGCTGGTGCTGGGGATGACTCGGTGCCAGGATCAGGGGTACTATTCCTTGGTGTGCAGTCCTCCAGAAACACCAGGAGTTTTCTGATCCTGATAGGCACTATGTTGGATTTCTGCATCCTTATCAGGTCCAATCCCTGCTCAAATGAACCTGGAAACATGTGCAGCAATGACATCCTCTTTTGAAGTCTTCTCAAAGAGTGCATAGAGGACTTCAGGCTCAGGGACAGACTTTAACTGCTCAACAAATCTGCTCCGGGAGAACAGTAGTAGAACAGCAGTGAAGACAAGCTGCATCAACTCGGAGACAGCCTAGAATGTGTAAATGGTTACTAGTTTTAAAATAACTTATTCTTTTATATGTTTGTGTTTTTTTTACTCACCAAAATGTGGGTTTTCCTTTTTTATATTTTGGATATGACACTTTGAATAAAGCCTTTCCTTTGGAGTTGCCTGTTCACCTTTTGCATTTTCACTGAAGTGCATTCCTGCCAAGTATAATCTGCAAACAAGGACATTCCAATTGTAAAACATAGTTGCAGTAGTTGTATGTACTTGATTTAGAAGGCTTGTTAACTACACATGAGAAATACATGGAAAAGATACAATTACAATTCTTTATGTCTACCTATAACAGATGATCACAAATATATTTTTTACCTGCACAGCATCCCCACAAATGGGTAGACCATGCTTTTGGGAGTATATATATATACACATTGGGATACACTTTTAACAGTATCAAACAGTTCATAAAAGATTATTCTCTAATATGATTAGTATAATCAATATCTGAGTCTTGACATACTGAGTCTTAGCGTTTCAGTAATTACTGATGTTCATAATCTCTATAATCCTTGCTTGTGATGTGTTGTTGGGTTGTTTTGCATTGCGTAACATACTTTTACTTCTGACGTGGTGTAACTTCAGGGTACCTGCCGTGCAGGTGCATTACTGCACCACGTGGAGTGTAGCTGGAAGATTCTGATGATGTGGTCTGGAAAAAGATAATGAAGTTAGTGACTACCTATAACCATTCCTTACAATATGTGGAAGAGCATTACTTTCATTCCAACTTTCATAAAGTAAAATCTTAGTAAAAATATTGAGCAAAAAATTCAAGTAAAAAGAAATCTGTAAATATAGCATAGCGGCAATGATGACCCTCGCCAGCGCCCGCGCCCGCCCGCCCATAACACAAGAGGGCGCTTACGCGCCCCAATTTCCATCCTTATAAAATAGCTGCTGCTGAATCTGTGGCGCTACCGCGTCTCCTACTTCTCGTATTTCACTAAAAATGTCGTTTGCAGCTGCGCCGCACAAACACCGTAATACGTGTGCTAAAATCTTGGATAACTTTTGATGTACCACTCCTCAAGATCCTTTTCACCGAATTTCAGGATGGTCGGGCTTACGCCCGAGGAGGAGCTCATAAAGTACAAAGTTTACTTTGAGTGATTTTGCATTTTCCCCATAGGAATAACATGGGATGTTTCTGTTATTTGTACAAGTTTGGGCAATATTTGCGGCTTCGCCGCACGGAGACCGTAATACTTGTCCAAAACATGTGGATAACTTTTGGTGCCCCACTCCTCAGGATGATTGTCACCAAGTTTCAGGTTGATCGGGCTTACGCCCGAGGAGGAGTGCGTTAAAGTACAAAGTTTAATTTGAGAAATTTTGAGATTTTCCCATAGGAATAACATGGGGTTTTTCTGTCTTTTCTAAAATATTGGCGAAATTTGCGGCTTTGCCGCACGGAGACCGTAATACTTATCCCAACAATTTGGATAACTTTTAGTGCCCCACTCCTGAGGAAGATGTTCACCAAATTTCAGGTTGATCGGGCTTACGCCTGAGGAGGAGTTCGTTAAAATGCGTAGTAAAAAAATATGCAAATTTGAGACATTTGTCGATTTTCCCATAGGAATAACATGGGATGTTTTGGTCATTGGTACGGCTTCGCCGTACAAAATATGACATGGGTCTAATTGGCTTTTTTGATCGGTAGGCCAAAATGGAATTTTGTGCAAAATGTCAAAAAATTCTAAAAAACTAAATTTTTTGCTCCCCATATAAAAGTTTGCTTTGATCTGTAGGGGGCGCTAACGCGCCAAATTAGATTTTTTCACCTATAGTAGGTTTCAAGCAGGGAGTTTAACAACTGATTCAAATTTGATGCAATTCGGACTTTATATGTGCACTTTATACGGCGTTGCCGTAATAATATTTTTTGCTTCTCTTGTCACTATCTACCTCTCTGCCAAATTTCATGATTCTATGATCAAATTTTTTTTTGGCACTTTCCTATCCCGTAATGCATTTTTTGTACACTTGGGGGCGCTGACGCGCCATATTTTTGAATTTCTGAAATCGGAAATAGCCAGAATGTAGAGAGGCACGATTTTTAGAGGTGTGCAAATTTTCCTGACTTTTCGTCAATGTTCACTGGGTGAAAAATAGGGGGGTTGGTCACAAGAAGAAGAAAGAAAGAATTAAAGCCGCAAAGCGGCAATGGTGGCCCTTGCCCCGCGCGCGACCGCCTTCCCAAGCGGTCTCGGCCGGTCCCAAACCGCCCTGGGGCGCAGTCCTCCTCCTCTGAGCGTCACCCGGGCCCCCGTGACTTCTCCTCCCCCCGCTCACGCCGGGTGGCGTCCCTATAGAAGTGCATTGGCGGGCGCTGCTCTCCAGAAGTGGAGAAACCGTCCAAAACACGGCTTCGATGTACTTGACTTTTTCGATCGGAATGCTCTAAATAATTCGTCTGCTGAGTTTCACTGACTTTGCTGGAAATAATTTTGGCCTCTCCATAGACTTGTGACATGTCTCATAGGAAATGCATGGGGAATATGCGTGCCCCCCCCAGGCCAAACGATCCAAAATAGGACATCGATGTAATTGACTTTTTTGCAGCTTTTGACACTTAAAATCAGATTCCAAAATTTTGTGGAAATCCGATAATTTTGGTACTTTTACATGACCAGCAGGGGGC
This sequence comes from Rhinogobius similis, assembly GCA_019453435.1. Lineage (NCBI taxonomy): Eukaryota > Metazoa > Chordata > Actinopteri > Gobiiformes > Gobiidae > Rhinogobius > Rhinogobius similis. The sequence goes on from CM033625.1 coordinate 2,336,936, forward strand.
GCTATAGTGAAAAGTGCTCATGTGCTCCTGAGTCTGTTCTGTTTAATATTTGATTCGGCATCTGTGGTTACAGTTTGTGCTCTGTACGGCAATGCCTGTGGCTTGGAGAATAAGTTTAAGATACAGGAAGTGAAGGAGAATTCTGACAGGAAGTCATGACTAAACCGAATGAGACAGGCCAAAAATGTGGTTTATTATAAAATTTCAATGCGTCCTGATCAGGAGCGTGTATGTAAGACTGATCTTAGCCCAAAAACCTAGGACCCTTTTGCAATGGGAAAAAAAAACTTAAAGTGGCATGTTCACTGGGTCAAAAAGGCCCGCGAAAAGTAAGAAAACGGACAAAATAAAAATAATAAGCAAGAAACAGATAAAGAACAATGTCCCTCGCCAGTTTACTGGCTCGGGCCAATAATATTCCGATGCGAAAACAATGTTTCCCCTTTTTTTAACTTCACAAACTATACATTTTCGGAAAGCGCACGCGCTTTCCTACATTTTGGTATGGGTCCCTGGTCACTGACAGTCACTTTCGAGATTTTTGAGTGGGCTCCGCCTGCTTCGCTGCCGTCATCCCCACGTAAAGCGCTCGTTTAGTGCGCACTTCGTTCGCACTTTCGCACGGGCTTCGCCCGTTTACAACGATAATGTTCAATTTTCCTGCTACTAATTGGTATACACGGAACGTGCATGAGTTGGGGAATGCGTTAGTGAGTGTTTGGAAGCGGGCGAGCGCGCGAGCGGGCGGGCGAGCGCGATGCACGGCACTGCGAAACTAATAGGCCTCTCGCCAGCTTGTGGCGCTCGGGCCTAATGAAAAAACGCATTGCATATGAATTTAATACTTTTCATGGCTGTTATCTGTATCAGCTGACAAATATTAGAACACAATGAGAAACAATTGGATGTGACTGTATTTAACCTATATGCTACATTAGAACAATTAAAATGTTTTTGATTTAAAAAGTACTTGCAATAAAAGTGAATAATTACTTGTGTAATATAGAGTTAACGTGAGTTTATGCAAAAGGACATTTAAAAGTGATATAATATCATGAATTTGCTGCTGAAAATGCAAAGGATCCGGCTCGGGCTGAAACCATAGGACTTAGGTAATAAGGCCATGATAAGTGTTTTTTTAAATTTTGCCTGACATTGTTCCGCAGATTTCACCCACAATAACAAAGTGCGTTATTTATGCACATGCTACAACTAAACATAGGATAACAGCTGTGGAACAACAAAGCCTACACATGTGTGCACAGAAAACGCAAGTTAGCACTGAATTCAACATTTACAGTTATAGTTTTACTGACTTGGCCAACTGCCATCATTAATGTACTTCCTTTGATAGAGGGAATAGCACCAGGTTGTAGTATCATCTTCCCAGTAAAACCACTTCAGAAATCCCGAGGTTCTGGAAGCTGTCTTCAGAGAAGTATCTTTCAAAAACAAGCCATAATCCAAGGTTTTGTTGTATCTGAGTAAAATATGGGAAAAATGTTATTGTTCGCAAAGCGAAATTAATGCGGCGTTGGCTAGCATAGCGCTCCTGTCGCATGCACCGGGGGGGCGGGGCTGATGATGTGAGGCCTGAGGAGCACACTTCCTCAACAGGAGGGTGGGGGCCGTAGACACCCATGCCGCGTCGCCATCGGTGTGAGGCCCCGTTGGTTAAGAGAGGGCTCCACCCCTTGTTTCAAAGGATTATATCTACTAAATGCACGGATGAAATGTATGGATTACATGTATTCGTCCATAGTCTGCAGAGTACATGATGTTGATATCTTGTAACACATAAATGTTGAGACAGCTCACATTGAAGCTACGATGAACAGTACAAGGAGGAGAGGGCAGCAGATTAACCCGCCTTAGAACCTACAGATGGAAAGAGGATTCAGTGTTGTAATGTACATAACCAAGTGTTTGTATTTTACTTTAAGGTTACATGCAAACTGACAAAGCAACTCATAATTACAGTATTTTACCCCATGTATTACATAATATCACCAGTAGCCATTTGATTTCAGACAAATTCATTACAAGGAAGAAAAGAAAGGGAATCTTCAATGTTTACTCCAAAAATTATACTGGTCCAACTGTGTAACAATGGCAACATACATTTTGAGGAAAAAATAGGCATCACTTTATTTTTTGCATGTTTTCTACGTGAGAAATCGCAATTGTAATGTATGACACACTGTAGCAAGTACCTTCTTTCTTGACAACATAGCTTCTCTGTTTCTGAGGGCACAGAATAAACTAAACATGAATAAAAACAAACCAATGCTACACAGTAGTAACATGACAGATACAGTGATACTAGCGTTAGCTTATATTTACCAAACAGACGTCCAGTTGAAGTCGTCAGGGTTCTTGTCCTCCATGCGCTTCAAACTCCTTGTCAGATTCTGGATCCAGGACGTATAAGGGCGCAACGCGACGCTCCGCCATTATCGCTAAAATGTTTATTCCCTGTACCGCTAACTTCTCTACCGGCGCACGCCTCGTCTTTTAGTTTACACACCCACCGTCTCCGCTCGAGGCTTCGTCACGGGTTGGGCGGGGGAAGCACGCTCTCTCCGGGGCTGAGTCACGGGTTGGCCGGAGGAGGAGGAGTACATCTGTGCGGGCGGGGCTGAGGCAGGAGCAGCTCTCAGACAAGCCGTGTGCCTTTGCAGGGAGGAGGGGTAGATCCAGAGATGGGTGCTATTTTATAACTATTAGGTTATGGCTGTTGCACAACGCAAATTTTTATCATACATGCCCATACATGCCCATACATGTCCAAAGTGACACACCAGGGGAGATATGCAGCCCTCCCACTGAAGCGTGCGCTTCTGCGGTCGCAAGGTTGGTGAGGGCCCTTCATCACTGCTTGCAGTTTTATTTTATTCTTGTTTTGTACTTTGCCTCCTGTGAAGTAATTTGGGAACCAATGGAAGTTGTAAATGTGCTACATAAATACATTTGACCTTGACCTTATTTGATGTTGTCTCTTGTTTACTGTCTGGTTGCTAGGTAACAGTTTGCCCAGTCTGGTTGCTAGGTAACAGTTGTGGAATTACCTCTTACTAAGTCATATTTGTGCTCATGTTCAACAGGAAGTGACATCATCAACTTTACACAAACTGTCAACCCCCCCCAAAAAAAATCAACTTGCCTCCCTTTTTAGAGCAATGCTCTTGTAGACATTCTTCACATCCTTTTCAATCTTGCCACATATTCCATCGATGTGTGTGGCAATGGCCATCTGAGGAATTCCTTGTGTGTCAAAACATAAAAGACATGATCATTCAAGGGGATATATACAATATGTGTGTGTGTGGACAGGTATTTATTACACTGTGGGAACTAAGATCTGTTCGAACACTAAAATGGCATAATTCCCCATGACAAATACTTTGTTATTTGATCTACAACATTATTTGGTTTTAGGTTTAAGTTTCTGAGTCGTGATGCTTCAGGTTTGAATCAGCCTCTAGGAAGTGTATGTAAATCATACTGATGTCCCCAAAAACAATGAAAATACAACGTGTGTGTACAAAATAGATCTTACCCAGATCTCTAGCATCTTCTTTGATTTCCCTCATTTTCTCAAGAACAGATGGACTGATGTCTGTACTGTTTGCATTCAGCAGACACACAAGAACATGCACTTTGTCATCAATGGTGGGACTTTCATTGTATTTCTCATGTTCTGGTGTCAATGTATTCTTTTCGTCAAACTGGAAAATTTTAAGAACATAGAAGGTTTTATTGAATTAGTTTAATTTGTAAAATTAAGAATGGGTCAAATGTGTAACAATAGACTCACAGTGTAATTATCCTTTACATGTCCCATCATGGCCAGTTTGATGTCTTCTGGTCGAACTCCACCATTCCGTCCAGGCTCTAGTCCCATTATGTCGTTGAACACAATTGGGAATTTTTTGCCAGCAGCGTTTCTTAATTTGTGAGTTTTGTACTATAGGAGGAAATTAGTATCACAACACTGTCCCACTACCTTTTGTGATGGTTCATTCTATCTACTAAGTTTAGTTTGTAAATTACCATTTCTATTTTTTAATTTTTTTCTTATTGGATGGTTTGTTTACCTGCTTTACATGTTTCAGCTACTTCCAGCTCCTTCCTTCTTTCACAGGCTGTTGTACTAATGTGTCTTATGGGCTGCTTACAGGACTTTGCCAGACAGTAGGGAAACCTTAAGCCCCCTACTGTCTGTTTGTTGCTCTGCTTGTTCTTTTCAAATCAAATCAATTATCAATATTATTGTAGCAAAATCACAACAACAATTGCCTCAATGAGCCACAGGTAGAAAGCCGTTTATTTTATTGCTCTTTTTTGTCTATTTGCCGTTTCCCTTTCACACTCTTTCTAATGTTCTTTTTCTGTGTTCCAAATGATCTGCCTGTTTCACCTACATATAAATGTCATCCGTGCTGAAAGCAACAAATACCATCATCGGATCAGAGACCATCGCTATCTGCCATCGAGCGACCTGCCAGGTCCATCAGGCTGACCACGCCTCAGGACGTAACATCAGCTGATAAGTGACACGTCACCAACGCCGGTGACAATTCTGAAGATGGCTCGCAGCCAAAACATAGCTAGAGGAGGCACGAGCCCACCAAAAGTACCACCTACGTTTCAACCTCCGATGCAGAGACGAGGACATCACACCAGCCAGCATTAACATCAAAAGCGCAATCCCAACCCATAACGGCAAACAGATTATCAATAAAGCAAAAAAGCATTATTCAACGAAAAGATACAAAAACACATTGAACAAACGCTAAAAGAAAAAAATGAGGAATTCAGGCAGAACTTTCCTGTGAAACCCAGAATACAGGAGAACATTAAAAAACACCTAGAACAAATATACGAAAGGGAGTTCAACAAGACAAAAACGCGCCAAATGAAAAAAAATTAAACTGGTAAACGCAAAGAAGCGGAGGACAGAGGAGGAATAAAGAAAAATGGGTATGCAATCAGGCACAACGGACTATCACAAAAACAGAAACCAACATATTAGCATGAGGATTAAATTTTGCCACAACACTGGACAGAATTCCCATAGAAGAGTACATCCTAGCAACAGAATTAGCATGCCAAACAATACACAATCAAGGACAGAAAGCAGATTTACACAACAGTCACAGGGATCCTAAAAATGACCAAAAAGCAACATCACCAAGGAAGAGAGGAAAGCAATAAATAACTTAAAAAAGGACAAGACCATCACCATTCTACCCGCGGACAAAGGAAGAACCACCATAATGCTTGACACCTAAACATATTCAAACAAAATAGAAGCGTCTCTAGGAGACACAAACACATACGAAACACTCAGTAAAGACCCAACCAAAGAGAAAAAACGAGGGCTAAAATCAATACTAAAACCATTATTGGAACAAAATAAAATAACACAGGAAGCATACAAGGACCTCATACCTACGGCTAGCATTACACCCCGCATTTGCGGTACGCCGAAAATCCACAAAAAAGATATTCCACTCTGTCACATAGTCGAGAGCATAAGTTCAGTAACGTAACTTGTCAAAAGTCCTGACAAACACAATAAAACCACTGGACAAAAGAAATACCATTGCAAGAACGCTGAACAACTGGCCCAGGAAATAAAACACATAACAATAGCACCGGACGAAATATTAATATCACATGACGTAATCTCACTCTTCACAAAAACACCCGGAGATGTCACACTATGCATAGTACAGAATAGACTCAAACAAGCCAAAACTCTCAAAAAACGCACAAACTTCGACGGCATCACCTCACTACTCCGCTTCGTGGCCAAATCAACACATTTCCAGTACAATAACACCATTTACAGACAGAAAGAGGGGTTCGCAATGGGGGGTCAACTATCCGCAATAATGAGCAGTTTTTTCATGGAGGACTTGAAACAAAAAGCATTCAACACAGCACCCCCGCAATACAGACTAACACTTTGGAAACGATACATACATATAAATATGAAAGAACTCACGGACCATCTCAACGCACAAGACACTACAGGTAACATTCAGCAATAGCCTTTCTGGACATCAAAATCTACCACAACGAAAACGGCATCAAAATAACGGTATACAGGAAACCCACAAAACTGATCAGTACTTACTCTGGACATCCAAACATCACCGCACACAAACTTTCAGTCGTAAGAACACTATTTGAACAGGCCATCACAGATACAAAAGACAGAGAGGAAGAGGAGAAACACATAGAACATGCACTAACGCAATGTCAATATCCAAACTGGGCAGTAAATAAAGGCAAAAAATATATCAGAGTCAAAGTAATACTTTATGAATGAATGAATGCGCTGTGAGAAGTGGGTGGGACCACGGCGTGTCCATGTGTGAGACGTCTGGTGTTGGATATTTGTCCCTTAGTTTCAAGTTCTCATGCTTTATTAAAAGCCCTATCTAGTGACGCAAATGAGGCTTTATTAAAGATAAAGGGCGTCTCTGTACTAAAGCAGCCAGAGCCCAAGGACCTGCTCTGTGCGCACGGCTGCAGCCTGTTGGGGCTCCGGACACATCGGGACCCTTGGGAATCTTTCGAGCGGCACTCAGGACCAGGAGGAAGCGGTCAGAAAAGCTTTAGGATCAGGCGGGAGCGGGTTGAAAAGTTAGTCCCCTGCAGGTCTCATCAGGATAGTCTCTACATTTGACTCTTTTATATTGAAATAGTGTTTCCTTTACGGTTTTCCATTAAAGTCAATTTCCCTCACGGAGCGCACTCAGTCCGCGTAGGTTCTAATGTACTAGCGTGCCGCGACAGAGGTAATGAATTATTCTAACTATAACTAAAATATACATTCTATTATATAAGATGGAGTCGGAGCTTCCCCATCCCCGTCTAAAAAAAAAGAAAAAGCTTGAATTAAAGGGGCATTTCTTTTACAAGCAGCCCATAAGACACGTCACTACAACAGCCTGTGACGCTTCTGAGGAAGGAACTGAAACAAGTATACAAACCATCCAGTCTGACAAAAAGAACATTTATTAACTGTCCCACTATCATGAGTAAAAAACAAAAAGTTACCGTTGTAGTGAAGCTGTTAGTAGTTGTCTTGCTGGCTTCGACACTTGCAACATTAGATGTTCTGCCGAGAAGAACACTGGATACAGTGTTGATGAAGGAGGACTTTCCAACTCCCACTGGTCCATACAGAAGGACACGCAGGTGTGAAGCTCCTTCTGGTTTATAGTTTTCCACATATTTGAGCAGATCCTCCTTTTTTCTGATGAAGAAGTGGGTAGATTAGTGAAACATTTTATTCAAGTAAACGTATCGGTACTTCAAAATAATAATACTGAAAGTGACATTAGAGGGTTAACCTTTGCTCGTACCAAACATCTGTACAAAGTATCTAGGACAAAGGTTTGTATATCGAACAGAGGACAAGATGTGGTTGATTAGTTAAGATAAGTTCCAGTAATTTAGAGTCACATTAAAAGAAGCGTGTTTTCCATTCATTCTCTGCTGCATGCAAAAAATATATATATATTTTTTGGTATATATATATATATATATATATATATATATATATATACACATATATATATATATATATATACAGTGATCCCTCGCTATATCGCGTTTCATCTTTCACGGCTTCGCTGCTTCACGGATTTTTTTTACAGTGCGGATATTTTTACAGTGCGTCCACTGAACTTCAGCGCACGCACAAGAACGGGACCCTTTGATGAGTCGTTCATTGCAGTTCTCAAATATAATCGAAGGTGGCATATCCGTTTATAGAAATCTTCTTGCTCAGAAAAAGAAAGAGCGCCAACAACTAAAGAAAGAGTCGTGCGCCTTCAGTAGAAACAGACGCTACAGCGGAGCGGAGTCAGGACGAAGAGGCACAGACTGTGAAATACGCCAGTGACAATGTTTACAACCTTGTATTACTATATTAAAATGATTGTTTTAAACTAATTTTGGGCTTTAAAACAGGTTTTGATTTTTGGTTTCATTCCATAGTTAAGTATTGCGTTGTAAAATAATAAAAAATAAAGCTGTGACTACTTCACGGATTTCACTTTTCGCGTGTTATTTTTGGAACGCAACTCCCGCCATAAACGAGGGATCACTGTATATAATTTTTTTTTTTTTTTTTATCTGTACACAGTATAATTTAGTCGTGTATTTTTAGTTGTGTGTTTGAATTTTACTTCCTGTTCTGTTGAATGCCAGCCCCACCCTTCTGTGTCTCACCTGTGTCCCGTTCCTCCAGTCTGCGCATATTCACCTTATTCCGGAAGTTTCTTTAGGCGCCGCCATCTTTTTTCCGTTGTAGCTCAACAGAAAATAAGTTCTACATGGACTAAAAAGCCGTTTTCAGGCTCCAGGAAATCGATGCATGTGACGTGTTGTTGCTCGTGTTCATTAAACATTTTACACAAATCAATCTACTGTATATAACATTTTAGCAGCGAGATTTTTCCCTCGTTGAATGGAGTTCTCGTCAAACCAGAAGTGCGGATCTGTGACAAAAATGTGGCAAAAGTGGGTGGGGCTGAATAAGGTGAATATGCCCCGTGTTTTCCCCTGTCCTTCGTTGGTTCATTGTTGCCTTGTTTCTGCCCGTTTGAGATAAGTTTCTTGGATTTTGTTTATTCTTAAAGGACTGTCTTTTGCATTTTTATAAAAGAACATTCTGGGCGCATTCCAGCGTTTTAGGCCCTCCTGGTTTTAAGTCTCTCACCATGAGCCGGAGCTGGCCTTTGGTCCTCAAAACGTTCATTTGGATGAAGTACATTTGTGGGGCCAGTTCATTCAATACTTTAAAAACAAACATAAAATCTTAAAATCAATTCTAAACGAACTGGAACCAGAGCAAAGGTTCTAAAATCTGACTTATGTGCTCTTGTTTTCTGGTTTAAAGTTAAATTCAGGCACGCTGCATAATTTTGGACCAACAAGTGTGGTTGGTTGGTGGTGGTTATTATGGTTGTGGTCCCTACTAGTGAAATTTAATCATTGGGTTTAAAAAAAGTGAGACAGCTTATGTATGAGAACAATCCACTTGTCCTTAATTGTAATATTTAAATTTGACCAGTTAACTCACCCCCATTCAATTTCTCTCCAGGGCTTTTCCAAAACTATAAAGAAAACACATTAGAGATGAATATGCTTTAGAACAATAATTCTGTATTTTTTATTTGAGAAGAGTGTCAATACAACAAACGGGTTTCCACACCCTTTGTAATGAAGGACTGTAGCAACAGGATGTTAATTGTAATTTGCCACCGTTAAAACCTGAACAAACAGATCTTCTTCCTTACAGCAAACAGGGGGGAAGGTGAAACATCTCCCTCTAGTGACATGGAATACAATAACCCTGAAGTCAAGGGTATTGTTTCTATCATGTTTAGAGTAAAACGATGTTAGATAAACAAGGACAATACAAAATCATTCATGTTACAGTTAGATTGCGCTCCGATCCATCAAAGCAAATGGTTTTGGGGTCACTGACCACACACAAACAAGAGTGTACGATGGAATAAAGTGTGGGAGGCTTTTGTTAAACGCAGACACATTTTATTGACAATAAAACAATATAAAAGTGATAAATATGAATCCTTCAGAACAAAAAGTGTCAGTTTAGCCTTGTTTCAACTAGCCCTGGACCCTCAGACTGTTCACTTTGGGGCATCTTGAGTCGCTGCATTGTGGACTGCGTTTCCGTTCAGAGCTCCAGAGCACCAAACGTCACCCAAACACAAATAGTATTTTCTTCATAGATCAAATCTAAATCGTACTTGAAATGTACTTTTGCCTCATACCATTCACAAAAAGACGTGAAAAACATTTCATGTTACATGAACTCACGTTTGCTCTCTCTTCCTCCCATGATCTTAAGTTAGATGTGCCACATCTGAAATGACAATAAGCAACAAATATTCATTCATATGGTATTGTATTTCATGTTTGGTAATTCATATCTAAATTTCTGTCCAAGCACTGCACGAAAGCTTTGACTGATTTTTAGCCATAACACTGAGCCCTGCTTAAATCAAAAGTACGTACCAGCAGAAGTTCGTCCAGGGGCTAAGCAGGTCTCTCTCTCTCAAGTGGAATTTATATTAAAGTCCTCCTCCCCCAGAGGCTCACAGGGGTGTCGCCGATACATAATTATATGTTAGACAATATTATTAAAGTGAACTACATTTGTGTTATTGCTGTGTGACTCCAGCACAGAGCAGTGGGAGGAGCTCTCACATTAAGACTCCCATCACCTCAAGTCTTCAGTGTCACAGAGAGAAGAGCAGCAGCAGCAGGTAGGACTCACATTTGTTTTGAAAAATGACTTATTTGATTATGAACAATTTAATGTGGTTTAATGGAAAATGTTCTCACCTTTAAACTTGTATTCTTAATCCAAAAGCCTGATGAGCCTCAGCACATTCTTTTGGAAAGTCATAGATCTGTGCCCCAAAAGTGCACTGGGCTTTATATTCAAAATAAAAATAGTTAGTATAGTATAGAAGAGTGTAAATACAACCAATAGGTCACCAAACACTTTGTAATCAAGGACTGTATGTTACTTGTAATTTGCCATCATTAAAACTCTCTTCCTGAACAAACAGATCTTACTGTTGCTTCCTCCTTACAGCAAACAGAGTGGAAGGTGAAACATCTCCCTCTAGTGACATGGAACACCATAACCCCGAAGTCAAGGTTAGTCCAAGACAACTGTACAATCCAAAATCCTTGTTTTATATTCATGTTACAGTTACATCCATCAAAGCGAATGGTTTTGGGGTCACTGACCACAAACAGGAGTGTACGATGGATTAAAGTGTGGCAGGCTTTTGTTAAACGCAGACTCATTTTAATAAAACACTATAAAAGTGATCAAATGTAAAAGACTTTGCTATTCTGTGCATATCATATAAAAATACAAAGTCCGTTTGGCAGTATTGCAGGTCATTTTACCTTTCATGGTGGTGTGAGTTGGACAAAGTTTGTACTCTACAATAAACAATAGTCCCCCTTTTTCTGTGGAAAAATGCTGTTCTAATATTGTCACTGTATGTTTTGTTTTGTTTTTTTACTACAGGCCCAGCTCCTTGCAAAAGGTGATTTGATTTCTACTTGATCACGTCTTGTCTTGTTTTCTTGCTTGGACGCTGCATTTGCCTTCTCCACTCACAGTAATGTTTATGGTGTACAAACCTGTCAAATCAGCCTGTGGTTGATCAAATCAAAGTGTTGGTGGGAGGGGCTGATGGTGCAGACTGGCAGCTTCACTTCTGTCAGTCTGCCCAGTGGCTTATCACCACTGAGTATGAAGTGAATAAATGATGCACAAACTTGTAGTGGCTTTGAGCGTCTGGTGAAGAGGTCTATATGACTAATGCATTATTCTTCTGTAAATCTGCCCAGCAGATGTCATTTACATTATCTGTGGTGAAAGAGGAAGTGCTTTTGCTCTCTGTGCACATAAAAAGTCCATATTATGGTTTTGTGTGAACATGTTTGTTCAGCCATGTTTGTTTTGTATATTTTTTTAATCCACTTATGTAAATGTCAAATGACATGTGCCATGTCTTTGTAGCCATAGAACAATTAAAAACAGCCAACAAGAATCATTATGACGACATGTGTCATCGGATTGAACATCTGGAAGCTTTGGTGAAGGAGCATGCAACTAAAACTGAAAAAGGTATTCATGGTATGGCAGACTGAATATATTAACAATACTAAACCTGCCTGAAATGTAGATTGCAGAGAGAGTGAAACATATTACTAAATTAATCTCTCTAAAATGGAGTGCAAAAGAGGAAAAGAGGAGAGTTTCCATTAAACTATCAAACATGCTCACAAAGACATTCACATTTAAAACATTTGCTCACAAGCCATTAAACTGTCTGTTCTGAGGGAACGCTGAGATTGGAAAGATTGCCTTCCATTTTTATGCTCCAAACAAGTAAAACAGGCTCCAGGGCACGACTGGAGGCACTGGTTCAGAATTGAAAATACAATAGTAATGTATTTTTATATATAAAAAAATACATATATATATATATGATGGGCAGCCCAGGACTGAATGAATATGAAAATGATTAAAATACTTTTTTCAGGAGGGTCAAAGTCTAAAAGACCTCCAGTTAAAGCCCACACCATTGTGACGTCAGAAACATATGGCGCTGATAAGGAAGTCATTCAGAAGATGAAGAATCATGATTGGGAGCTGATCTTCACAAATGCAGCAGACTGTGATGTGGTTGTTATCTTCTGTGTGGTCAATTCTCGAGCTGGAGCTGACGTGAAGGAGGCATTCAGTATGATTCCAGGTATAAAAGAGAGGACGGCTCTAACAAAATATTATCAGAACAACATGTTAACCATGTTACTGCCATCTTTTATTATTTTTTCAGAAGCTGCAGCAGAGAAGCCTGTGGTTCTGGTGGTGATGCATCACCAAAGAAAAGACGACCTTCATGCAGATGGACCTAACTGGAGCTCTGAGTACAAGAATGTCATGTGTCATGTGGACATTGTTTTTCATCAAAGCAAACACGGATTACTCAAGTGTAACACAAATGACAATGCATTTAAAAAACTCAAGGACATAGGAGATATGTTGGACCACTTTGATCCCAGAAATAGTTCTGGATGCTTCATTTAAGAATACTGACGTCTAATGTTCTGACAGGATAAATGCATTTTTATATAATTCATTAGACTAATTGTTTTTAAGTCATTCAGATCACTTCTTTTTAAAATCTGAACTCTACTCTTAAAGGTCCCATATTCTGCTCTTTTCCCCTTCACACAGTCTATTCTAAGGGCTTTGTTGATAAAATTTTCTCGTTGTGTAATATCCATAACATAACAGTTTACAAAAAACACCCATTTCTTGGACTGGCCCCCCTCCTGCAAAAGCAAACGGCTCACTCTGAGATCTGACCCCCCCGAACAGAGAGCAGGCTGCCTCCCCCGCCCAACTTGCGCGCCTCCCCCGCCCAACTCGTGCCGAAGCCTAGTGCTGAGATAGTGCGCATCGCCGTGGTGCTCCGGTAAACAGCGATACACAAACACTGAATAAACATTTTCTCGTCCTGACGGTGCGTCGTGCTGAGTCCTACGTCCTGGATCTGACCTGGAGTTTGACGTGCTCCAGGGCCTCGACGACGGACGTGCCGTTTGGTAAATAACAAGCTAACTCTTCGATCTGTCGTATCCATCGTGTAATTACTGTGTAGCATTAGCATTAGCTGTTTTTATTCTGCGGCTGCGCGCTTCCCGGGCGTGGCTTAAACACCAGCGTCATCTTAGTGAGAGCCCCGTCTGCTGCTCAGCCGAGGGGGACGGAAAAGACAGTTCTCTAGTGAAAACATGAGGGAATCAATCAAAAAACCACTTTGGGCACAACATACGAGGCCCAAATAGCACTGGAGGAAGGTTAAAACCTCTGAAAAGTCCATTTTGCATGTTATGGGACCTTTAAGTGTTTGCTGATTAAACCACTGCAACTGTGTTTAATTTGTTTCATTTTTTTATTGTATCATGTGGTGGGATGAATAAATTATGTCTGATTAATTTGGTTGTGACAATGACTAGGATTTTTAAAAACAAAAACATAAAAATTTTACACAATCAAAACTCATAAGTCAAAAATTCAGACAAATATTAACCAAAACCATGTCACTGCTTCCCCTCTGCCAGCGTCCTCATTTCCATAATAAATCTTACACATGGCACCAGTTCAGTCCTTTGTGCTCTGGTTTGTCCTGTATCCCTGTGTCACCCTGAATTTCCGCATTTTTGTTGTTGAAATCATCAGTTTCAAGTTCAGATTAAACTCCTAAACGCTCCCTCCCGTTTCCTCCATGGTTTCCTTTGCCTCGTCTGAGCTGTGGACCTGCTTTTGGACTGCATTTAAAAGGTGCACGTCTAACAGGTTCATTAATAATAGTATAATTAAACTAAATTGTTCTCTTTTTTGTTACTGCTTTGTTTCATATCTGGCTTTTGATTTACTGTGCTGTCTTGGTCCTCCAGGCAGTTCTTCTGTATTTTTATTTTATTTCTTCTTTGTGTATACTTGTATATAATTGAGGATCGCAACCTCCTCTTCCTTTTTACAAATCCTGTGTAGCAAAAAGTTAAGTCATTGTTTGCAATCTTGTTTTAAATGTTTTTCTGCTATTATTTTGTCACCATATACTGTCATTTAAGTCCACATTGAGCACCGATGTCACTCCGTTGTTGTATGATTTGAAAAAGGTATGCAGGAAATGCTAACTCTGTCAAATGTCTTTTCCTGTAGTTTTGGCTCTTGAGCACATGTCAACCAGATTAAAGTCTATATGAAGATTACTGTGATATTCTAAATATGACTTAGTTTGGTGGGAGGGCACCTGTGGTAAATATTTGTTATATTTGTACATTTTTGAAGTTGCAGTTTGTGAAGAAATTTTGAATTTTAAATTGCCAGGAGGTAGAGCTGAATCCCTTTGTGATGTCATCAAAAGGCGACGTACCATTGAATATACAGAGACAACATAAACACAAAAAACATCAATATTTGCCAAAAATGTACACCATGCAAATAAAGTGAAGACAAAGTCTACATAGTTTGCATCATGGTAGTATATTCTCATGAGGTATTTGCATAATAAACCTGCATGTGCTTACACTCGGGTAAGAATGAAACCTACGTAACTGCAGTCATTATCAGGAAAGCAACCCCCGAATCCTCCAAACAACAACTAGGGATTACAACCTTGTTGCCAAGAATACCATGGGACTACACGACAAACTGTGAGCTGCAAAATGGCTGTCTATGGCTGTAAAGACACAGCCACAGTGGGACTAAGTAATGGACTAGCAATTAGCATAGATATAGAGAGAGATAACACACACACATATATATGTGTGTGTATATATGTATATATACATACATAGAGAGAGAGAGAGAAACCGATCGTTGGAACCCTTCATGGTCAATAATCAAAAGCGCTTTTTTATGTACTTTTTGTTACTAAACGAGTCAAAACAGATGTCAGTGCATCACGAAATCAAATGCAGAGCAGCGTTTAAACTGTTTAAACAGAGCACAACACGACAAGTGAAAGCTCCTAGAAGCGCTGTTTTGATGCTCAGTTGTAGTACTAATGTATAGAGCATTTTTTTATTATAATACATAATATAATTGTCATATAATAATATATTACGTAATAAAGTCTCTAACGTTAGCCACTTACCTTTAGCTTGTGCAGGTAAAAAATCGATAGTTTTCCATCTGAGGCAAAAGCTGTCTGTCTGACAGCTTTATGAGATAAATCCATCTTTATGAGATAAATCCACTATTTAGAAGTTGTCAGTGCAATTGTTTTCAATCAGATGCGTTACAATCGCATTACATGCTCTCTTGGGCGCCCTCTGGTGGTGCAAGTGTATATTACAACACAGTAAACAGTGCAGAAAATGAAACTTGCCCAGTCTACACTCGGTCAAGCGTTTAGTCCCAGTTAATAAGCTAATCGGTTAACCATGAACACTCTTATTCATAACCACAGTGATAATGTGTAAGAGCCCAGTCTGTGATTACCTTTGGCTTTATATAAGGATTATGGTTGCTCATCAGTCTCACATATAGAGAAGGGCAGATTATAATCACAAGGGACTGACAGACTTCAAAGTTTATTTCGAGTTCTATATAAACCGTCTTCCACTTGTGTGGACAGCAAACTGTAGCTGTGGCGTGTCCAAACATGTCCAACATGTTGAAAGTGTTTAGATCTTCTTTGCAAAGGTAATCTTAATGCAACTTTTCCTGTTTATGTAAAGCACTTTGAATTGCCCTGTGTACGAATTGTGCTCTACAAATAAACTTGCCTTGCCTTGCCTTGCCTTGAGGAAGCGATCGTAAACAAATGCGCATTTGTTGCTGCATAGGGTTTGGTAGGCGTTCATTCAGGAGAAACAGGGAGGATGAACATTTTCAAAAAAGGGACTAACAGTCGTAGATTTTCAAATCGGCGAGAAATCCTCCATTTAAGCTTTAATGATTGGGCTGGTCAGCAAATATATTAACCAAGGGCAATGGGCACAAAATAAGTAGGCAATAGCTAATCAAATTTTAAAATAATAATAATCAATGTGTTCTATCAATGACAACCGGTAAGTTATAACATTGCAGTAATCATTCATTTAATCGATAATGTCAATGAAAAGACCCACAATATTTGGGGCCCAAGTTAACAAATCAAAACACATAATACAACTGAACAGCCGGCAAAATATATCTAACCCCACGTCCCTACTCTGTCCGAGTGTTAGAGCTCTGACCGGTGTACAGAGTGAAGCCCACTGCCCCGGCTGTGGTAAGATGGCGGCTGCCACTACCACCCACGTACTCACCCATGTACTCACCCATATGTACTCACCCACAAACAGGGTTACCGTCTGTAATGGCGCCCCTCAAACAACAGCTCCGGGGAAGAGGAAGGTGGCGGGAAACCGCAGCTCCAGGACAAAACGGCTCCGAAAACTTCCCGCTGTCCTCACCGGTGGTTCACACGGTCCAGAACAGCGAATCCAACAATGTCCTCACCGGTACCGGGTCACAGGGTCCAGCGATGTCCTCAGAGTGTTTCGGGGTTAAACCCATCGAAACCCCGGCCACCGTCACGGCTCCAGCGGGACGTTGGCTCCGTGGAAAAATGGCACCCACTGAACAGTTCTCAGAAACACTGCCCCAAACGAGGCAACACTCTGGGCCCCGGTGCTCCATAGAGGCGGGACAGGTCCAGAAAGTACGGAACGTAGAGTTCGGCTCGATTAACGGCCCAAAACGACGACACACACAGAGCATAAGGTCCAGCTCCCTCCTTGAGCGGCCGCTAGCCAAGACTCAATGTCTGGTCAAAGCACGCAGACCACGACGTAA
Organism: Rhinogobius similis; assembly: GCA_019453435.1. NCBI lineage: Eukaryota > Metazoa > Chordata > Actinopteri > Gobiiformes > Gobiidae > Rhinogobius > Rhinogobius similis. Next base: position 2,353,878 of record CM033625.1, read on the forward strand.
CTCCCGCCCCTCAACCAACAGCAGCCAATCACAGCAGTGTAACGTTGTTTTTGCCCTTGACTGACTAGTGACGCTGCGAATTACATAAGACGCATTTACTTGAGGTAGTAAAAGGTAGTTTGTTCTAGAATGTTTAAGAAGAAAGGCTATTACAGTGTGAATCCTTTATTGTAAAATGAAAATGAATCTATCACTGACAGTCAACATGAGCTTAACAGTAATGTAGTAATACATCTGTTGAGAAAACTATTAAAATGTAAATATGTCAGGTCTGCACAACACAACGAATCAAAAGGACAATTTAGTGTAATTATACTGTAATAAAATATGACCCGGTTACATAGGTGTCTTTGTATGATTTTTTTAATCCTTTTGATAATAAGATGAAGTTTTATCTGTAATAAAAATAAACTATACTTCATGAACATTGTCTCTCTGGATCCACATCCCTCAAAGGTCTAAAGAAAACTACGGTCAATGTTGAGAGTAAACCTGGAGTTTTATTTTAGATGATAATTAGTGCAAATCTGTCGTCTGAGTAAAGACAAACCGACTTTAGGTTTAGATTTGTGATGTTGTATTAATCTGGTGACAGTAAAACATCCGACTGTGAGGAGCAGAGACATAAATATCATGAACTGCCTTCACTCTTTTGTTTGTGATTAAGTGTTCGGTTTGATGTGTCTCTGGAGCATTGGACGCTGTAAAGACGATTTCTCTGAGTTTCTGTGTCCAGCGTCAAGTCGGGAAAAACTACGAGTGACTCAACGATGATTACAGCGTAAGAACTGTAACGAGTCAAATCAAACAATAAAACCCAAGAACGAGTTCAAATCAATCAAAATATGGATCAATTTAAGTTAATTTATTAACCTAGACAGTGTGATTACATCTGTGAGTTATAAATCAATATCTGAATGGGAATTTCAGTTTTTTGTCATTAGCTCTATAGATGTTAGCAACGTTAGCATAACAGAGCACAAGTATGACATCAGAAGCTCCACAGCAGCACAGGAGCATGGATGTATTAAATGAACTGGATAAGCCACGCCCCCTCTGTCTGTGTCCCAGATTGATTAGTGGTCGTGTGAGGTACTGCAGCCTTTTTCTAAAATGTCACATTATAATCACAGACAGGACTGAATTATTATCAGTATTTAAATAAAATAGAAGGAAATGTTCTTTTCTACCGTTTCTAAAATCACCGAAATTACTGTTTTTATATGAAGTGGGGGATTGTCGTCATGTGGCGCCCTAAAGCAAAGATGGCAGCCTCCGTATCAGGAAGTAAAACAAAGATGGCAGCCATCGTATCAGGAAGTAAATGCGGAAGTAAGAAACTTTTTTGGGGTCATGCGCCAATGAGCTCACTCCATAGGGATAAACAGGGCGGCCATTTTGGATTCCTCTTCCGGGGTTTATTATAGTTCTATGCACAGGAGCTGCTGCACAGACAGCAGGGGGCAGCACAGAGACACTACACAGAAAATAACAGGAATATTATCAATATTTTAAATGTGGGATGTAAAACTTTATCCAAACGCAAAAGCAGACGTGTTGGATTGACCAGCTCAGATAAACTCGGGGTTCTGAAATGTTTAAAATTAGGAATTGACTCGAATTGAAGTGCACAAGGTGGCAGTTGGTCTGTTTATTTTTAAATGGCTAGTTCAGTACTTCCTGTCTAAGTCATTTCTATGGGGTTTTCTAAAATGAATAAATCCTGATGGTGCAGTGAACAGTGAGTGTTGGACGTCTCTGAAACACATTAAAGACAAAACAAGTGAGTCCTTCACCACAGGACACTGTGTGTTCATAAGGGACATGTTTGTGTCTCAATGCTAACGCTAATACATAACAATTTAAAAGTAAACAATACAACTGATGTTCTGTGCACAGAGTCAATTCCAAGAAGTGATAGTTCTGTGAGAATTTACAAGTCGGAAAATTCAGCCTCAGAAGACGACTGGAACACAGAGCTGCTCTGGGCAGAGCTTCACTTCTGTGAATGTCCACAGGTGGCGCTGTTCTATTCACTCAAACCTTTCTTGCACATTCCTGGTCATTTTACTAGAAATTGCCGGATCAAAGATCACTTTCCACGTGTGAAAGGGTTTATTTACACAGACCACGCCCTTCATCAGAAAAAGACTTTAAATGACAAAACATGAGCACTTCTTTGTAAAAGTTTTATTTATACGTTATAAATTCATTAAATATCACAAAGCAAAGTGAAGTGAGAAGCAGCAGAATGAGAACGCCGCTCACAAAGTCATGAGTCAAACTGTAGCTGCTCAGAGACAAGTTGTTTCTACAGAAAGTGACCGGGTTTACTTTTTGTACTTTCCATTTTTTATAAACACAAAACTGAGTCACAAATGTTGCCTGAAATATGATGTTTTTTGGCTCAAACGTCTCACAGAGCATTCAGTGCAGATGTTAGGCTTTTTAACAACTCTTATATGACTTTTACCAGACTTTTAACTTAAAAAACACCTTCATCAAAGCAAGTATCAAAAGAACAGAAACACAAAACTTAAATAATACTTAGAGCAGCCCTTTCACAGCACACAGGGAAAGATTCATACACTTATCACCAATGCTAATCATTTATTAACATTTGCTACATAAGTCGCTCCAATAAAGTCACATTTGGTTTTAAAATGCAGCTGTTCTTGTGTTCGATGTCATTTGTCGTTGTTTAATTGTCAGAATCACAGCTGACAGTAAAGATCAGTCTGTTCTGATGTTTGAACAGTTTATGCAGATTTACGTTTGTTTACATCAGCGACCAGAACCAAGATGGCCGCCGGTCGCACAGGTCACGTGTCTGGCAGGAACTAATTATTTTAATGATTATATGATGAATGAATATATTATAGTTATGATGATGAAGTGTGAGGAGGAGCTAATAAAACCAGACCATAAAAATGTTTACAGTAAAGACTATGTCACTATTCTTCTTCTTCTATTGAGCTGTTATAGTCATAGTTTGTATAATTGTTGATTCTCTCGATGGGTTTTTCACTCAGTGCTAATAATCAAGTGACAACAGCTTATAATTAAAGTCTATTTGAAGGTTCTCCTGTTTCTCTAATTCTGACTTAGTTTTGTGGGAGGGCATTTGTTGTAAATATTTATCATAGTTTTACTTTTTTTTGTGAATTTTATAGTGAGTGCAGAGAAGACTTAAAGGGCCTGTACCTGATTTTGAACCATGAGACAAGGACATGTTTTTGTTTGAACCACACAGTTGTTTCCATATAGTTCCTCTAACTCTCTTTACAATCAGCTTTTAGCACTTTTGAAACTGCACCATGACAGAATCACAGTCTGGGATAGTGTCAAGCAGTTTTTTACCCATGATTCTTAGTGTACGCTGTGCCTGATTGGCTGAAAAGAGGTGACCCTGGCAAACACTTCATTAGTTTTTTCTAACGAAGTGAGTTTATAAAATGCACAGATTAAATATTACAAACTCATTGTCTTTGCATGAAGTTTCCTCTATCAAACAATGTGTAAAGAGGATTTATCTTAACCAGAGTAAACAGAGTCAATCAAAATCAGTTTCAGGCCCTTTAAGGCAAATTCATACTTAATAAGAAGCAAGATGTTGGTTCTTTTTCTTCCAGAAGAACAAACGTCTTGCTTAAGTATGAATTGGCCTCAAGATTAGCCTTTATTTTCTCAAAGGGATCGTTGTCCTCTGCATTGGACTCATCCTTCGATGCAGCTGGGGCGACCTGTAGGGGCCGACGGTCGCAGGAGGGCACCGTCCGGGGACCAGATCCTGACGCTAGGGCTTGGTCACGACCCTAGCAGGAGGACTTTGTCTGCGATATTAGACACCCAGTGAGCCACCTGAAGAACACACGAGAAATTAGAACCACAACCTACAGGAGTCTAACCACAACCTGCAGGAGTCTAAACACAACCTGCAGGAGTCTAACCACAACCTGCAGGAGTCTGACCCACAACCTGCAAGAGTTTAACCCACAACCTACAGGAGTGTAAACACAACCTGCAGGAGTCTAACCACAACCTGCAGGAGTCTGACCCACAACCTGCAAGAGTTTAACCCACAACCTACAGGAGTGTAAACACAACCTGCAGGAGTCTGACCCACAACCTGCAGGAGTCTAATCACAACCTGAGTTGGACCAAGAGTCCCACTCTGCCGTACTCACTTGCCACCACCAGGATCTTGATCTCTTTGAAGGGTTTTCTTTGGGAGAGGTTCCTCTTCATGCGACGCTGTGATTGGATGATTTGGAAGTGGTAGGTTCCGGAGTCTTCGGGCTGGACTTGGCTCAGGATCACGGACAGGCCTTGGTTCGGGTTGTCGGACTTGAGCTGGACCCGGCCTTTGTACCGGGGGTGCTGGTGGTGCGGGTCGTCCATGCCGTGCAGAAACACATAGTGCTCCGTGTCGTTAGCGCGTTTCAACATCCAAGAGGTCACAGGGAAGTCGACGGGCGCCATCTGCAGGACCACGTCTTGTCCAGAGATCACCCGGATTGTCTCCGGCTCTGGGACACAGGGACCACAAGGTTACTTTCTAAGACTTTAATAAGGTAAAATGTTACTTAGTTCTGCCTTAAACGTCGTTGTAAGTCTGTGCGGTGGTGGCATTTGCGTTTTCAGGGCGTTTGAAGCGCCTGTCATCGCCCCCTGCTGTCTCTGGGCCGAAAAACAGCTGCAACATTTGCCGACATCGACCCGAAGAAAACTCTCCTGATAAACCTTGACCAGAATGTTTGTGTGTGATTGTACTTCCTTGTTTCAATAAAAAAAGAAGAAGAGGAAAACTACTTGCAGAAAAGAGAAAAGTGCAGGGGGAACTCTATCGCTAAATGTGCTTAGTACTGCTTTAAAACTGGGGAACCCAACATTTTCTTGGTAAATAGAGTACGTTTAGTGTTTTCCCCCAAAGAGGATCTTTTAAAAGCAGCGCTTTGAGACAAAAATTACACAACTGTGCACTTTCTGCATCAAATAAAGTATTTTATGTCTTGTCAACCAGGACGTAACAGTCGAAAGCTGCGCTCTGATTGGCTGTGCAGGGGGCGGTCTGCACAAGTTTTATTTTAGCGTCTGAAAAAAGCCACTCTAAAGCCCAAAAATGAATGCTTGTGGATATTAATGATGTGCAAAGGGTTTGTGAGAGCGAGGAACTAGTTTGACAGATTTGAATACCTACTTCAGTGTTGCTCTGTGAACATTAGGTATCTCAGCTTTAAGGCCAATTGAGGTCTGGCCGCTTCAGCCTCAGCGCTGTGCCTCATTAACATTTGATTGGTTTGAGTTTTTAGTTTTGATCGTTTGATAGACAATATTTTGCTCAAATCTTCCGTCTGAGGTTAGATTCGAGACTTCTTTTTCTGGTGTGGAGCTGTGAACTCACCTGGGTCCTGCACTTTGAGGTCGATGATTGTGACTGTGGGTTTGGTGTTGGGCAAAGAGTGGCCAAAGACGTGGCACTCGTACTTCCCACTGTCCTGCGGTTTGGCGTTGTGCAGGATGATTGACATGTCGCCGTTCTTGAAGGTGGGATCGTTGAGCTCTACACGGTACTTGAACTGCGGGTGCTGTTGGACCAGGTACGGGCGCCCGTCTCTGAACAGGAACATGTAGTCAGCGTGGTCCGAGCGGGTCCACTCCAGAGCCACGTCCTCGAGGTCAGTGCCCGGAGGAGCGGAGCAGGGCAGGACCACGTATGTCCCAGGAACAGCCACCAGAGAACCTGCAACGTGTGAGGTTTAAAAGAGATGAGTTTGGACAATCATTAAATACAGCAGGTTTAATCTTCTGGTCAAATAATATATCATTTATATTTGGACATAAAGTTTTTCCAGAGTCATGTTTGCATCCAGATGGAACCTGCATTCATGGATGGTTTATTGGCGGCGACTGAACTACAAACTCTTGGGTTTGTGGGAACGGACGTGCAATTACTCAAATGTAAACTGAGACTGAGTCGTGTTCAATCGTCAAAGATCAGCCAGTGTTTGTTTTAATGAAGACCCAACACATAAAGCAGAGTTCAGACTTTTGGAGGGAGAAATGCTGCTAATGTTGTGAACATCATTTGGTGTAATGTCACGTTATGTTATTGTCACATGGTGCTGGTTAAGCTCAGGTCAGAAAAGTTAACAAGTGCCGTCTACGACAAGGTTTCTTAACCTTTTTAACCCGAGGCCCGACACCTTTGGTATAAAGTAACCTGGGGCCCGATCTCATATTAAATGTATTGTATCGTCCGACCACTAAAAAATCCAAACAAACATTTTAGTGAGTCCTCACTGAGCCACACGATGCAGCTCAAGATGGAGGTGGACCTTCAGGTCCATGAGGTGTCCTTCAGTGAGAGGAACGCTGGATGAGAAGCAGCTGCTACAGAACACCAGACCAGCCCAGGACACAGACTCCTTCACACAATCGCTCCAGAGGGAAAAGGGCTGCTCTTCAGAAACAGCCTTTGCTGTTTGTGCCGAGTCGAGTCGAGGAGGAGGAGCTTCTGTCGGAGCAGGACCAGAAGCTGTTGAGTGACATGGACTTGGATGAACCTCTTCACAGAAGGTCAACAGACTCTCAGTCAGAAAAGAGATCGGCTTCAGACCTGGTTCAGACCTGGTTCAGACCTGGTTCCTGGGTTGATCTTGGTTCAAAGTGACAATAATCTCTGATGGTTTGTCTTCTCTCGGGGGAGACGAGCCAGAGGGACATTCAGAGTCTGTTGTGTTCAGGAGCGACTGTCGTCTGACAATCTTTACAAAAACATCTCAAACATGTAAAATGTCACTGAAATGTTTCTGTTTTGTTCTTATAAAAACATAAAACTCTGAAACACTTCCTTGTGTCACCTGCAGGTGTTTTTATATAAAACACGTCATGTGACCAGGGCTGAACCAATCAGAGCAGAGCCTGGTGTTTCCAGGCAGAACTCGTCTAAACAGTGTCCAACAATGTCACGTCTTTAATCAAACCAGTTGAACTGGTCAGGGATTTTCCTCCAACTTTATTTCTGAAGCAGGTTTTATAAACAGTAGTTTCCAAAGTGCTGCACTTTTAAAGGAAAATGAAACATTCATTTAGTCGACAAATACAAAAGAACACATTTCAATCAATTAGAATGAAAACAAATCAAATCAATACATGAGATGGATAAATGGTTCAGTTTAACCTAAACATGTAAAAAGTTCAATCAAACCCAGGCCGTTCTGGTTAAACAAAGTGTTCAGTTTGGAGCCGTTTGAAACTGAGTCAAAAGAAAAAGTTCAGGTTTAGTTTTGTCTGAAGTCACTGTTACGTTCACTTTGTGCTGGAAAACAATAAAATATTTGTTTTCTGGCCACACAATTTTGATATTTTTATAGCGCTGCGAAAAATGTAAAGAAGTTCAATGTTTGGATCTAGTTCAGTCCTGGTTTAGGCAAAAAAAAGTAATTAGGAACAGAAGAGAATGAAGCTGAAACAGTGAGGAGCTTCTGCTGGAGCCTTCGCTGAAGGTCAACGGACGAACTAGAAAAGACTCGGCTCCTGGTTCAGTCCAGACCTGGTTCAGAACAAGTCAGACTAATTTAATATAACATAACATTGGTCAAATAAAACTCGTCATGTGACCAGGGCTGAACCAATCAGAGCAGAGCCTGGTGTTTCCAGGTAGAACTCGTCTGAACAGTTTCCTACGATGTCACGTCTTTAATCAAAGCAGTTCACCTGGTCACACAGGGCTTTATGAGGCAGCTTTTCATCTGGATTCTCACTAATGTGTTGACTGCTTTTATTTTTAATTTATCTGTTAAAATATAACTATTAACTATTGTGATTTTAACTCTTTATATCTTTATCTCACGTTAGAGACTGAAACAAACTCTCTACAGAAAAGAAATTGTACAAAATTTATAGGAAACAAACATTTCCATAAAAAGTTCAGCTTTAGTTTTAAAAGTTTCTTTTAAAGTTTCTGTGACGATGTTAACTTTGTGTCCAAACACTTTCTGTTTCAATTTTAAAAGTGCTGCGTCACAAGCAACAGAACCTCTAAAAGAGACTTTATTTAGTCCTAGTTTAAGTCCTGGTTTAAGTCCTGGTTTAGTCTCTAGTTTAAAAACTATTTAGATCTGATTTTGGTTTAGTCCTGGTTTTTGTACTGGTTTAGTCCCAGCTCAGTCCCAGTTTAGACCTGGTTTAGTCCCAGTTTATTCATTTTAATCCCCTGCTCAGCCTGTATTTAGCCGGTTCAGTGGTAAAGGTCTGACCTGGAGGGCTGGAGTTGGTCCGGGCTGTGGCCCACAGCAGCAGCAGCAGCAGAGGGAATGGTCTGCACTGGGCCCCTGGAGCCATGACTGACCCGTCTGAAGACCTGAAGAGAGTCTGAGGAGAGTCTGAGGAGAGTCTGAAGAGAGTCTGAGGAGAGTCTGAGGAGAGTCTGAGGAGAGTCTGAAGAGAGTCTGAGGAGAGTCTGAGGAGAGTCTGAGGAGAGTCTGAAGAGAGTCTGAAGAGAGTATGAGGAGAGTCTGAGGAGAGTCTGAGGAGAGTGAGGATGGATCACACCTGCGCATGAGTAAATACAAGAAGGAAGAGGAAGAGAGAGCTCAGAGGAGGGGGGGGGGGGAAAGAGGGAGGGAGAGAGAGAGAGTGGGAGAGAGGGAGGGAGAGAGAGGGAGGGAGGGAGAGAGAGAGGGAGGGACAGACACACAGATGAAGAGAGAGAGGAGGAGAGAGTGAGAGAGAGTCAGTTCATATGGGGGAGGCTGCAGGTCCAGAGAGTGAGACGGACTCAGACTGTGGCCCGAGTCAAAGACAGACTTTGAGTTTGTGTGACCTTTGACCTCCATGTTTGAGAGCTGAAATAGTGATTATGTTTTATTTATTTGAGTTTATGTGAAAGTCTCAGTGTAAAAGTTCATGTCGTTAATGGAAAGTTCAAAAGTCATTTATAAACTTGACGCCTTTACATTCTTTTGTAAATACGAGTTTGTGCTCCGTCTCCACAGAAGTGAAGGTTAAGGTTCGCTTTAGTATTTGACTCGTCCTCCAGAGCCTCTGGAAACCCACCCAGACACAGGAAGAACATGCAAACTCCAACGGGAATCAATCCTGCAACCGGCTCGCTGTGAAGTCAGGTCAGTTCAACTCAGATCAGTTTTATAACGCCCAAAATCACAACAACAGTTTCCTCGATGGGCCACAGGTAGAAAACAGTTCAAATAAACAATGTTCAAGAGAATTTAGCAGTGGATAAATGTCTTAGAGCGCCCCCTGTCTGTCCCAGAGCCCCCTGTGTGTCCCAGAGCGCCCTGTGTGTCCCAGAGCCCCCTGTCTGTCCCAGAGCCCCCTGTCTGTCCCAGAGCCCCCTGTGTGTCCCAGAGCGCCCTGTGTGTCCCAGAGCCCCCTGTCTGTCCCAGAGCCCCCTGTCTGTCCCAGAGCGCCCCCTGTCTGTCCCAGAGCGCCCCCTGTCTGTCCCAGAGCCCCCTGTGTGTCCCAGAGCCCCCTGTCTGTCCCAGAGCGCCCCTGTCTGTCCCAGAGCGCCCCTTGTCTGTCCCAGAGCGCCCCCTGTGTGTCCCAGAGCCCCCTGTCTGTCAGTCCCTGTCTGTCCATGAGCCCCCTGTCTGTCCCATAGCCCTCTGTCTTTCCCGGTGCCCCCTGTCTGTCCCAGAGCCCCTGTCTGTCCCAGAGCCTCCTTCTGTCCCAGAGCGCCCCCTGTCTGTCACAGAGCCCCCTGTCTGTCCCAGAGCCCCCTGTCTGTCCCAGAGCGCCCCCTGTCTGTCCCAGAGCCCCCTGTCTGTCCCAGAGCGCCCCCTGTCTGTCCCAGAGCGCCCCTGTCTGTCCCAGAGCCTCCCTGTTCGTCCCAGAGCCCCCTGTCTGTCCCAGAGCCCCTGTCTGTCCCAGAGCCCCTGTGTGTCCCAGAGCCCTGTGTGTCCCAGAGCCCCTGTCTGTCCCAGAGCCCCCTGTCTGTCCCAGAGCGCCCCGTGTCTGTCCCAGAGCGCCCCCTGTCTGTCCCAGAGCGCCCCCTGTCTGTCCCAGAGCCCCCTGTCTGTCCCAGAGCCCCCTGTGTGTCCCAGAGCGCCCCCTGTCTGTCCCAGAGCCCCCTGTGTGTCCCAGAGCGCCCCCTGTCTGCAGAGCCTCCGTCTCTCGAGGAAAAACTACAAAAAAAAAAAAGTATAAACCTCAGGAGAACCAGATGAAGCAGAGATCCTCCTTTTTTTTCAGGAAATCGTTGTGTTGTGACTTGTTGTTGCTCGTGTTCATTAAACATTTTACTCAAATCAATCTACTTTATGTAACATTTTAGAGTCAGACTTTTCCCTCGTTCGTCATTAGCTTTAACGGAGTTCTCGTCAAACGGAAGTGCGTTTACAACAAAAGTGTGATCTGAGGCAAAAAGAGGCTAAAGTGGGCGGGGCCGAATAAGGTGAATATGTAAATGTTTGTTAGTTTGTTGTGAAAGTGGATTTTTTCAACATTTGCTGCAAATGTACTATTTTGGTTGTTTGGACAAACTCAGCAGTAAGTCTGAGGGCCACATTTGGCCCCTGGGCCATAGTTTAAGCATTTCTGCCTTTTTTTTAGCTCATTTCCGATAGTTGTAATTAAAACGATACATTCACACTTGTCACCTCCAGCTGTGAAATTAGACACATTTTAATCAAATCAAGGTCATTTGAAACGGTCAGTGATTTGTTTCGATGCCGTGGTCCACGTCCTCTGACGGCCCTGAGGCAACGGCTGTGAGTTTGAGCTCGACAAAAGTAACTGAGATGAACTAAAAACAAACGACTTGACCATGAGTTGTTATTGATTTGACTGAAAAGTTCCACAGTGTGGCATTATCTTTTTCCATGAGACAGCTGACTTCACCAGGCCAAGTTACAGGTCAGATCTGCACTTTGGCTTATTAAAATCACCTGTAATTAAATAAACATAGTTCAGTTTAATGCCACCAGAAAAGTTACACAGTGCACTTTTAACAACGACAACCATTTATCAGTAAACTATTATAAATTCAAAAGTTCAGATCGTTATTTTTGTGTATGTTTAATGTTTTTTTTGTTTTATTTTGCTTTAATTTGGCCAGATAAAAGACTAAAACAATATAACAGCGACATTAACTTGTAGCTACTTAATAAATTGTGACATTTTAACCTTCATTATCTCCATTTCAGTTTAAAATCTCCATAAATTTAAAAAGAACTGCACATTTTGTCCTTCTGTAACTCTCCTCAAACACGTGCATGAGGGCGGACACTCCTTCATTCCTATTGGCCACTTTCTCCCCGTTTCCGCGCCTTCTCTTCTCTCATTGGACAAGCCACGCGTCCATTATCTATTCTCCGTACTGTAATTGGCTGTATTTCTACGTCCCGCCCTCTTTTTTTCTGCTCTTGCTCTGATTGGTCGGATTCCGCGGCGTGACACAGATCTACTTCCGGGTTTGTGAAGCGTTGCAAAACAGCAACAGCAGCGCGCGGACGAACGCACCATAAACACCACATTTCACAGCCGAAACATCAGTAAGTGCTTTTATTTATTCAAAATATGAAATCTACGTTTAATACTTAATGCGATATGTGAAAGTTGACACACATTTTTGCTTTGTTTTTGCATAAAATGAGTTAAATCGTTGGGGGCTTTACACACAAGGTTAAATGTTAGCATGAGGTTGGTTATGTAGCAAAAAAATGAACGTTTGTGAAGGTTAATTTTAGCGATTACTAGAGATATCTTTGTCGATTATTAGAGTGGTGGTGGTGGTTTATCCTTGTGAACGTATTGCACGTTGTAACAATCCAAAAATATTAAAATTATCTAATTATAGGTTCTAATCTGCAAGAGATAAACCAAAATTGTTCCAAATTTAAGCAACTCCAGATGTCATTCTCAGACACATGTGAGTGACACGAGAGCTGCTGTAAACACATTTAACACTAGATTTTACTGCATTTAAAGCACATTATGACACACATTTTATATTTTTGTTGAGGGCAAAAACAGATTTTTAGGCTTTACTGGACAAATATTCACAGAAATGTTGAGCTCACAATAGTTTTTCATTTCATTTACGGATATATTACACACTTTAACACAAATTAAAGCAGATTAACTGACATTTTTTTCCAAATGGTTTCTTATTTTGTTAACTATAACCTATTAGAATTCATATCTGTGGTTAGGTAATTGTTCAAAATGTGTTATAATAAAACCTTGTACAATAAATGTATTGCTATGTTTCAACAAAATTCTATTTCAGTATCAATGCATCACTAGATGCCGAGATGAGTAAAATGCCAAAATACACGGGCCTCGTGTTCTAAAGATAAAATAATTTTTTTTTTTATCGCTCGACTAATCAATTATCAAAATAAAAAGCACAGAGCGACTCAGAGAGAAGCTTTATTACTTTGCAGCACTGTATTCATTTTATTCCAGAACAAGAAAGGAGTAAATCATGACAGTCACGTTGTCTCTTTCTCGTCCTGCAGAGGTGACAGTTTATGTCTCTCTCTCTCGTCACTTTCTCCTGCAGTGCTGCTGTTGGAGCTGGTGCTGGTTCTCCGTGGAGTTTGTCACTCTTTCTCGTCTCTTTCTCGTCTCTCTTTCCCACAGTGCTGCTGTCGGTGCTGATGCTGGTTCTTCGTGGAGTTTGTCACTCTTTCTCGTCTCTTTCTCATTCATTTCTCGTCTCTCTTTCCCTCAGTGCTGCTGTCGGAGCTGGTGCTGGTTCTTCGTGGAGTTTGTCACTCTTTCTCGTTCATTTCTCGTCTCTTTCTTGTCTCTTTCCCTCAGTGCTGCTGTCGGAGCTGATGCTGGTTCTTCGTGGAGTTTGTCACTCTTTCTCGTTCATTTCTCGTCTCTTTCTTGTCTCTTTCCCTCAGTGCTGCTGTCGGAGCTGATGCTGGTTCTTCATGGTGTTTGTCACTCTTTCTCGTTCATTTCTCGTTCATTTCTCGTCTCTTTCTCGTTCATTTCTCGTTCATTTCTCGTCTCTCTTTCCCTCAGTGCTGCTGTCGGAGCTGATGCTGGTTCTTCATGGTGTTTGTCACTCTTTCTCGTTCATTTCTCGTTCATTTCTCGTCTCTTTCTCGTTCATTTCTCGTTCATTTCTCGTCTCTCTTTCCCTCAGTGCTGCTGTCGGAGCTGATGCTGGTTCTCTGTGGAGTTTGTCACTCTTTCTCGTTCATTTCTCGTCTCTCTTTCCCTCAGTGCTGCTGTCGGAGCTGGTGCTGGTTCTTCATGGTGTTTGTCACTCCTTCTCGTTCATTTCTCGTTCATTTCTCGTCTCTCTTTCCCTCAGTGCTGCTGTCGGAGCTGATGCTGGTTCTCCGTGGTGTTTGTCACTCTTTCTCGTTCATTTCTCGTCTCTTTCTTGTCTCTTTCCCTCAGTGCTGCTGTCGGAGCTGGTGCTGGTTCTCCGTGGAGCCGGCAGAGTGGGCTCGGCCATGGTCTCCACTCAGGGCGAGCAGCTGCAGCTCATGGCCTGTAACTCGTCGCTCTGCACCGGCGTCCGAGCCGTGCAGGACGTGGTGGACGGCCTGGTCAGCTCCGTCATGGGAGGACCGTCTGCGGTGAGGACTCTGAGGGCCACGTTAGACCAATGATTAACTCAGACGACTCAGATTAAATCATTAGTGTTAAATGCAGATTATTGTTGTGGTGTGGCATGTTCAAGGGCAGGGTTTTTTTTCTCTGGAGAGCTTCATTTACAAAATAAAAATGGCAGAGAGCTTCTTCTGTTCGTGAGAAAATGAGTCGATGTGACGACAACGAAACCTTTGAGGAAAAATCCATTGATCAGTGCAAAAAGTGAGACATCTGTGGAATACATTACAGTTTTATCAGGAAGGTCTGCAACGATTTATCAACTAACCGTGAAGACGACTATAACAAATAATCAACTATAAAACATAGTGACATTAATACATCAAAATGGCAAAAAAGAATAGATTATTGCTGTTTTGTTTAATCAATAAAACACTTTATTCCTGAATATTCTTTAACTAGAAGCCTTCAGTCCCACATTTATTTGGTTGATAATGTGTTTAAAAAGTTTAGATAGACAATAGAAATAATCCCAGACTAGTCTAATACTAAAATAACCGTTAGTGACAGCCTTATTATAAACCAAATTTGAATAATTCATAATTCATGAAAGATTTTAAAATCCTTTGGGAGCTTCAGGCTTAAAGCGCCTCTGACAGGTTGGCTTAATTATTTAATTAAAATGCAGTTAAGATAAATATATTTCAAATTTTGCTAAATTACATTTCACCCCAGTTTAGCAATTTTTTATGTTTTTAATTTGACTTCCTGGTTGTAAATGATGACATCACACTGGGAAATGACCAAGAAACACTCTGTACAGAGCTCTAAAACTTCACTAACGTCACAACACAAAGAAAAACACACATGAACACCTTTTATTTTGTTGAATTAATGTTTAAAGCTACATAAAAAAATGTAGTTTCTTTTGTGTAAATTGTGCATGACCTTTGTCTCCCCAGTGTGACGTCATCAGTTTGTTTACTTCCTGTAATTTTCAACAGATTTTTCCATTTTTCTCCACAAACGGCTACTTGATCGTGTAAAAGTATAATTTATATTTACATCAGGTATTAATGCACTGAATAAAGTCAAAATTAGAAAATTGTGAAAACTTTTCGTACGCACTTTAAAAACTTGAGGAAATTTTGAGAAAAAATGGTGGATAATTTAAGTAAAATGTGTGGAAAAATAAATTAATGATCTTTTAAATATTTTTTTAGGAACATTTGTGGACGATTTGAGGAAAACCGATGAAAATTTGTAGAAAAAAGAGTAATTTCTGTTCAGTGTTGATAGAAACGCATGGGACTGTGGCGTGAATTAAAACGACTGGATTATAAAGTGTTTTTTGACCTCACAAAGAGTAAAACTCATTTGTCTCTGCGTCGTTTGCGTTTCAGTCGCAGTCGGCTCAGGAGGACGTGTTTCCAGAGATCGACCCGGAGGAAGCGGCCAAATGGTCCATGGACTCCGAGTTTTACACCGAGACGACTCAACACCAGAGCGAGACCGCCGCGCACAACGGTCAGATGCCCTCCCGGCCTCTGTGTGCCATTTAGTTCACCTTTGTTTTGTTTTGGTCCTGGTTTGGGACCCGTTTGAGTCCTGATTTAAGTTCGGTTTGGTCCTGTTGTGGATTTGTCTGTGTGGATTTGGTTTAATTGTGCAGCTCTGGCCTTTAAGAGGTAAATAAAGTCATCTGCTCAGAGGCTTCAGAGGCTAAACATCAGGAGAAAAAGTGTGTTTGAACAGACAGCTGCATTAAAGGTCCCATATCCTGCAAAATGGACTTTTCAGAGGTTTTAACCTTCCTCCAGTGCTATTTGGGCCTCGTATGTTGTGCCCAAAGTGGTTTTTTGATTGATTCCCTCATGTTTTCACTAGAGAACTGTCTTTTCCGTCCCCCTCGGCTGAGCAGCAGACGGGGGCTCCTCACTAAGATGACGCGGTGTTTAAGCCACGCCTCCAGGAAGAATAAAAACAGCTAATGCTAATGCTACACAGTAATTACACGATGGATACGACAGATAGAAGAGTTAGCTTGTTATTTACCAAACGGCACGTCCGTGGTTGAGGCCCTGGAGCACGTCAAACTCCAGGTCAGATCCAGGACGTAGGACTCAGCACGACGCACCGTCAGGACGAGAAAATGTTTATTCAGTGTTTGTGTATCGCTGTTTACCGGAGCACACGGCGCATGCACCATCTCCACTACAGGGAGGCACGGGTTGGGCGGGAGGCAGCCTGCTCTCTGTTCGGGGGACTCAGATCTCAGAGTGAGGAGGGGGGCCAGTCCAAGAAATGGGTGTTTTTTGTAAACTGTTATGTTATGGATATTACACAACGAGAAAATGTATCAACAAAGCCCTTAGAATAGACTGTGTGAAGGGGAAAAGAGCAGGATATGGGACCTTTAATGAGTCAAACAGTCAATCACGATACGACGATTTCACAAAAACTGAAAAATAGTTTGTCACAGGGACGAGCTCAACATTTGATTTTTCTCACCCAGACCTGGATCTAGTCTCCAATTGTGTTCCTTTCATTCTTTTGCGTTTAGTTCTTGATTTTGGACTCTGGCCTTAAAGCAGAACTAAGTCACATTTTGACCTTATTAAAGTCTTCATAAGTCCGTGTGGTGGTTGTAAATGTATTTCCGTGGCATTTGAAGCCCCCGTCGTCGCCCTCTGCTGTCTCTGAGCGGAAAACCAGCTGCAACTTTCCTGACGCCGAAGACAACTCTCCTGAGAAACACTGGCTCTCTTTTGGCATCTTTTTACTGTTGGTGTGTTTTCACAAGAGGCCTGCAGGGGGCGCTCTGTCGCTGAAGCTACTTAGTTCTGCTTTAAATATTACCTTTAGTCGTCAAATATGGAGTTTAGGTTGGTTTGCTTGAATTTTTTTGTATTTTTGGTCAATAGTTTTTAAGGTCTTTAAGGCGAGACTCTACAGGCAAAACCTTTTGTTTGTTTTTTGGTCAGTTTTCTCTCTCACATATCGTCTTTCATGTGGAAACAACAAACGTGTCCAATCTGCTCCTAAAGATGTTTGATTCTTCCATTGAATCCACTTCATCCATAGATTTCTCTGGGACATTGTAACTTCAAAGGCCGTTTTCTTAAAATGCATTTTTGTCCCTCGAGACATAAAGATCAGCCTTAAAGTAGATCCTACACCAAACTGTACAATCTGGACTCAACAGGATTTAGACCAAACACACAAGGAGTTTTTATATCTGATTCTAAAACTGATTTATTGAAGTTTTGAATTTTTAGGACAATTTTCAGTCCAATCAAGTTTACTCAAAAACTAAATAAGAAATCCAATTTTTTTTTATATTTAATATGTTACAAAATGAACCAAGAAATTTAAACCTGGTTCTGTCAATTTTTCAGATTTACATGTCACAAATATGTGGATATTTTTTCTTACATTTATGTGAACAAACTACAAGAGAAGTTTAACATTGATATCTTTAAATTTAATATTTTTTTTCCTGTTTCACCTGTAGTGTCTCACCTTAAGCTTGATCTTTTAGTCGATTAATGTCTGGCGCGTCTTTACTTAACTACAGCTCTAATTATAAATAAGACCCCGGCTCATTCCTCGTTGTCTTGTTTGGTTCTCGCAGGTTTCCCTCCGCCTCCAGGTCCCGGTCCAGGTCCAGGTCCAGGTCCAGGTCCAGGCCCGGGCTCCGGCGTCTCGGGGCAAAGCGCTCGTTTCCTCCACACTTTCTCAGCTCTCCAGCGCCTCCAGACCCGGTGTGTCCACAGCACGGTGAGACTGACTCCGGAGGACATGAAGAAGGCACGGGAGGCGAAGCAGGCCGGCCCCAAACCTGCCAGACAGAAGGTAACCAGGAGGTCGTGGGTTCGAGTCCTGAGCGCCGTGTGTGAGACAGAGTGGTGGTTATCCTGTCCTCTCGTTTACAGCTGAGTGAACGAGCCCGAGAGAGAAAAGTGCCAGCGACAAGAATCAGCCGACTGGTCAACTTTGGAGGTGAGAACCATGTGGAGTCAGTGGTCTGGTCCCTCCTTCACAGGGCCTTCAAGTCCAGACCAAGACTAAAACCAAACGGGGTCCAAAACTAGGTCCAAAGCTGGGACCAAATGGAGTCTAAAGCTGGGACCAAATGGAGTCCAAAGCTGGGACCAAATGGAGTCCAAAGCTGGGACCAAACGGAGTCCAAAGCTGGGACCAAACGGAGTCCAAAGTTGGGACCAAACGGAGTCCAAAGCTGGGACCAAACGGAGTCCAAAGCTGGGACCAAACGGAGTCCAAAGCTGGGACCAAACGGAGTCCAAAGCTGGGACCAAACGGAGTCCAAAGCTGGGACCAAACGGAGTCCAAAGCTGGGACCAAACGGAGTCCAAAGCTGGGACCAAACGGAGTCCAAAGCTGGGACCAAACGGAGTCTAAATGGAGTCCAAAGCTGGGACCAAATGGAGTCCAAAGCTGGGACCAAATGGAGTCTAAATGGAGTCCAAAGCTGGGACCAAACGGAGTCTAAATGGAGTCCAAAGCTGGGACCAAACGGAGTCTAAATGGAGTCTAAAGCTGGGACCAAATGGAGTCTAAAGCTGGGACCAAATGTTGTCTAAACGGAGTCCAAAGCTGGGACCAAACGGAGTCCAAAGCTGGGACCAAACGGAGTCTAAATGGAGTCTAAAGCTGGGACCAAATGGAGTCTAAAGCTGGGACCAAATGTTGTCTAAACGGAGTCCAAAGCTGGGACCAAGCGGAGTCCAAAGCTGAGACCAAACGGAGTCCAAAGCTGAGACCAAACGGGGTCCAAAGCTGAGACCAAACGGAGTCCAAAGCTAGGACCAAGCGGAGTCCAAAGCTGGGACCAAGCGGAGTCCAAAGCTGGGACCAAGCGGAGTCCAAAGCTGGGACCAAGCGGAGTCCAAAGCTGGGACCAAGCGGAGTCCAAAGCTGGGACCAAACGGAGTCCAAAGCTGGGACCAAACGGAGTCCAAAGCTGGGAGCAAACGGAGTCCAAAGCTGGGAGCAAACGGAGTCCAAAGCTGGGAGCAAACGGAGTCCAAAGCTGGGAGCAAACGGAGTCCAAAGCTGGGACCAGACGGAGTCCAAAGGGAGTCTAAAGCTGGGACCAAACGGAGTGTAAATGGAGTCTAAAGCTGGGACCAAATGGAGTCTAAACGGAGTCCAAAGCTGGGACCAAGCGGAGTCCAAAGGTGGGACCAAGTGGAGTCCAAAGCTGGGACCAAACGGAGTCTAAAGCTGGGACCAAATGGAGTCCAAAGCTGGGACAGA
This sequence comes from Rhinogobius similis, assembly GCA_019453435.1. Lineage (NCBI taxonomy): Eukaryota > Metazoa > Chordata > Actinopteri > Gobiiformes > Gobiidae > Rhinogobius > Rhinogobius similis. Next base: position 2,372,700 of record CM033625.1, read on the forward strand.
GCGGAGTCCAATACTTCACTTGTGAGTTTCTTCTAATAGGACAGTTGTTAAAAGCCTTAATCTCATTTAGCTGCAATAATAAAACCTCACACCAAACTAAAAACTACTAGAGAGGAAGTGTAACATCATCTACGAGATTCAAAACATGCATTGAACACACATCAGGGCGACTGGGAGAACATTCAACACTCGAGGAAAAAAGAACTCCAGAAAGACAAAGGCAACACAAGAACGACTAACACGATCAGAAAAAGAAAAGGCAGCGCAGGAAAATCTCACATCTGACCCCTGCAAAAGAGAGAACCACGTCATGGACTGGGACAGCGCTAAAACAGTAGGAACAAAAGTACAAACGATGGATACAAGAGGCTGTTGAAATCAGGAAGCACATGGACCATCAACAGAGACGAGGGGCTTTCACTTTGACTCACACATGGGACTCACTTCTCCAGAGACCACCAGGGGGCAGTGTGGTCAGTTTGATGGATCTGTCAAAAGTCTGAAGTCCGACATTGGGTCCAAACGAAGTCCAGCACTGGGTCCAAACGAAGTCCAGCACTGGGTCCAAACGAAGTCCAGCACTGGGTCCAAACGAAGTCCGATTCCAGTCCAAACAGAGTCCAAAACCAGGTCCAATACAGGCTGCAGTACCGAGTCCAAACTAAGTCCAATACGGGCTCCAGTGCCGGGTCCAAACTGGGTCCAAACTAGGTCCATTACTTCAAAAGATGATTCAAAGGTGGAAAAAATCTTTTAACCTCAAAATAAACTTTTAATGTTTTAAATATGAATATTAACTTCAGGAAATCAATTCATAATCTTTGACAGTTCAACATTCAAAGTGTATTCGCCGGTTTGACTTTAATGTCCTTCAGTCTCAAAGATCATGGACCTGTTTTGGCTCCAGATGTTCAGTTTTCACGTAAATGCTCTCTCTGTAGGTTTAACCCCAGCTCATTTTGTTTTATCTGGTTCTTCTTCTTTCCTGCAGGTTTGGCCGTGGGTTTGGGAATCGGAGCCATCGCCGAAGTGGCCAAACAGTCTCTGGGCGGAAAAAACAAAGGAGGTACAAACGAACAACACAAACTGACTCTGGGAAAACTGTCAAACGGTGAAGGTCACACGTCCTCGAAACTTGAGCACTAAACTTTTGAAATGTTTTAGGGGTTGCACATCATAAATTAGTACAAAATATCACGACAGATATACTCATTTATACTCACATATATATTTTTTTATTGATTTTTGGCTACAACTGAAAGGTGACATCGGGAAAACGTTAGAATTCTTCTCCTCCAAACCAGCCTTTGTCTTTGAAGGAAAAATACTTTAGTTTTACAGTAACTTTGATAGTTCTTGTTGTCTAGTTTGGACCTAATTACTGGAAACTCCTGAATATCTTTGGTTTGAAATCACTGATCGAGTAAAAAGTGTGTGTCTTTGTCCCAATTCGACCAAAACCTGAATAACAAACACAAACCAAAGAAAAGTGAAGTGTCTCAGTCAAACTCGCGTCAAAAGCGACAATATTTGACTGATTTTGAGGAGATTCTTCAAAACAGTCTCTTGTTTTTATGTTTTTTATCCGTTCTTTGTCTTAAACAAAGAAAAGTGACAGAAAAGCCGGTGGTGGAGCCACAGCGCCCTCCTCTGGACAAACAGTCGACCCACACCAGAGTTATCCTTTTGCACATTTCTTAAACTCATGTACAAAAAAGTATCTTGTGTAAAAATGAGTAGAACGCACTGAGTTGAAACCGCTGTGTGTGAAACGTTTACTGTCACTGATAATTAAAGTTAAACTTGGTAAAATAGGAGTTGCACATCATAAATTAGTAAAAAATATCAGGACAGAGATACTCATTTATACACACATATATATTTTTAAATGATTTTTGGCTACAACTGAAAGGTGACATCGGGAAAACTTAACAATTCTTCTCCTCCAAACCAGTCTTTGTGTTTGAAGGAAAAATACTTTAGTTTTACAGTAACTTCCCAGCTCTTTGATAGTTGTTGTTGTCTAGTTTGGACCTAATTTCTGGAAACTCCTGAATATCTGAGTAAAAAGTGTGTGTCTTTGTCCCAATTCGACCAAAACCTGAATAACAAACACACAAACCAAAGAAAAGTGAAGTGTCTCAGTCAAACTCGCGTCAAAAGCGACAATATTTGACTGATTTTGAGGAGATTCTTTAAAGCGGTCTCTTGTTTTTATGTTTTTTATCCGTTCTTTGTCTTAAACAAAGAAAACTGAAAGAAAAGCCGGTGGTGGAGTGCAGAGCTTCACAGCGCCCTCCTCTGGACAAACAGCCGAACCACACCAGAGTTATCCTTTTGCACATTTCTTAAACTCATTTACAAAAAAGTATCTAGTGTAAAAATGAGTAGAACGCACTGAGTTGAAACAGCTGTGTGTGAAACGTTTACTGTCACTGATAATTAAAGTTAAAACTTGGTAAAATAGTGAAAAGGAAGAGGAAAATGGCCCTTTTCACAAACACGGCTCGTTCCTCGGGCCGTGCACATGTGAGTGGAGATGGGACGATAAACAATAATATCGTTTATCGTGATAAAAAGGGAAGACAATAGTCGTTTGTTTGCGATTATCACGATTAAACAAAATGTAGCACAAAGATAATCACCATTTTGTCACCAGATTGTGCAGAAAAAAAGCAACTTACCCTTTATGTTCTCCTCTAGATTGTTTTTGTTTTCACTTATAATAAATAACTTCTGACATATTTGTACTTTATAATGAGAAAGTAATGTCTTTATACGTCACATTTTCAAACTGTCAGCAATTTTAATAACTATCGTGATGTTATCGTTAATTGCAGTTATTTTGGCCGTGATAATTGTGACACAAAATTTCAATATCGTCCCGTTTCTATATTTGAGCGTCACGTCCTGCTCCGTTCGTTCCTTTTGGAGAATTAGCCGAGTCTCAATAAAATAAATCAAGAATCAGTGAAAACAAACTCTGAGAAACAGAAGATAATCATTTAAGACCTGTGCGTGCGGTAGAAAAACTTCACTGTGTTTTATAAAATGTTGTGTTTTTGTCTCTAAGCTAATGCTAACCTCATTTATAATGTTGTAATAAGACCACAAACTGAACTAACCTTTTCACACAAACACTGGAGTTGTCATTCAATGTTTTTATCAAGTTCGTCTGCTTTATATTTAAGTTCATTAGTGTTAGCCTTTAGCTTTGAGACAAAAACACTTCCTTTTATCGACACAGATTTTTCCTGTGACATATTCACATTGTACGTTTAACATGTTAACAGTGATTATCAGCTGGTACTTTCTCTTCGTCGTCAAGTCTTTTTTAATTAGATTTTTTCTTGGCTCAGTCCCACAGAGAACGAATGGAGCCAGATTTGACGATCCGCACTTCTTACGGTAGCAGGAACTAGCCGCGCGCTAACAAGAAAACAGATAAACAGTAAAAAACATCTGAAAATCATTTGGTTTAACTTTATTTTGTTGATTTTATTAAACGGTCAATTATTCAAACTGTTTTAAAAATGCATTTGTGATTGTTTTTCTTCAAATGACTCTCCTGCTTAATTAACAGATTCATAATTAAAGCTGGAGTACGTGATGTTCACACTGTGGAACCAGAAGTAGATTTTTAACTCTGTCTAACTCGTCCCTCGCTCTCACAAACCCTTTGGCTCATTGTTAAAATTCCTATGCATTCATTTTCAGTCCTGTGCTCAGATTTAAAACAACTTTTTTCAGACGACAAAGTGAAACTGGGGAGGACCACCCAAACGCTGCTTTTAGCTCTTACTTCAAGACAAAACACTTTATTATTACCTTGTACGCGGCGCACACAGGGGTCTCATTTTTGTCAGGAAGTGCTGCTTTTACAAGACACTCTTTGATGGAAAACACAAAATTTACAAATTTCCGCCCAAAAAAGTCAGATACCCCAGCTTTAAAAGAATCTTAGACATCATTAGTCGCAAATTGGGTACTTTTGTTGTTTCCACATGAAAGCACGACCAAAAAACAAAACATTTTAAAAGTTTGCCCATTGTGTCTCGCCTTAATATATTGCTTTAAATCTTTGACACAAATGCACGATAAATGACAGATCCGTGTGTTTCAGACGTGAACGCTCTGCTGGACTCTCCTCTGCTCTCTGAGGCCAACGCCGAGAGAATCGTCAACACTCTGTGCAAAGTGAGAGGCGCCGCGCTGAAGATCGGACAAATGCTCAGCATCCAAGGTACAGGAAGCTCCTGCTGCTCCGGGTTTATCCACATCCACGTGCACCGTGTCAGCGTGTGACTGAAAGGGACGGAAATGTGACCGAAAGGGACGGAAATGTGACAGAAATGTGACTGAAAGGGACGGAAATGTGACCGAAATGTGACTGAAAGTGACAGAAACGTGATCGAAAGGGACGGAGATGTGACCGAAAGGGACGGAAATGTGACCGAAAGGGACGGAAATGTGACTGAAAGTGACAGAAACGTGATCGAAATGTGACTGAAAGGGACGGAAATGTGACCGAAAGGGACGGAAATGTGACCGAAAGGGACGGAAATGTGACCGAAAGGGACGGAAATGTGACCGAAAGGGACGGAAAAGTGACCGAAAGTGACCGAAAGGGACGGAAATGTGACTGAAAGGGACGGAAACGTGACCGAAAGGGACGGAAATGTGACTGAAAGGGTCAGAAATGTGACTGAAAGGGACGGAAATGTGACTGAAAGTGATGCAAATGTGATCGAAAGGGACGGAAATATGACCGAAAGGGACGGAAATGTGACTGAAAGGGACGGAAATGTGACTGAAAGTGATGAAAATGTGACCGAAAGGGACGGAAATATGACCGAAAGGGACGGAAATGTGACCGAAAGTGACGGAAATGTGACCGAAAGGGACGGAAAAGTGACCGAAAGGGACGGAAATGTGACCGAAAGGGACGGAAATGTGACTGAAATGGACGGAAATGTGACTGAAAGGGACGGAAATGTGACTGAAAGGGACGGAAATGTGACTGAAAGAGACGGAAATGTGAGTGAAAGGGACGGAAATGTGACTGAAAAGGACAGAAATGTGACTGAAAGGGACGGAAATGTGACCGAAAGAGACGGAATTGTGACCGAAAGGGTCAGAAATGTGACTGAAAGAGACGGAAATGTGACTGAAAGGAACGGAAATGTGACCGAAAGAGACGGAAATGTGACTGAAAGGGACGGAAATGTGACCGAAAGGGACGGAAATGTGACCGAAAGGGACGGAAATGTGACCGAAAGGGACGGAAATGTGACCGAAAGGGACGGAAATGTGACTGAAAGTGATGAAAATCTGACTGAAAGGGACGGAAATGTGACTGAAAGGGACGGAAATGTGACTGAAAGTGATGAAAATGTGACCGAAAGAGACGGAAATGTGATTAATAATGACTAAAAGTGACAAAAACAAAAGCGCGTGGCGGTTCCCAGAGTGCCGTGCGGTCGGCGGTTCATGCAGAATGATTTGGGTCGGGTCGGGCTCGGGTCGGGCTGGAGTTTTTTGGTCTAAACTCTGATGTGTGTCGTTTGTTTCAGATAACTCCTTCATAAACCCTCAGCTGCAGAAGATCTTTGAGCGAGTGAGACAGAGCGCAGACTTCATGCCCGTCTGGCAGATGAACGTAAGGCGTGTTTGTACCTCGTCACATTTGACATTTAGTTGCATTTTCCTTTTTTTGGTTGGTTTTTTTGTCACTTTTAGTCACATTTTTGTCACTTTTTGTCCCATTTTGTCACTGTTAGTTATTTTTTTGTCACTTTTTAGTCGTCTTTTTATGTACTTTGTCATGTTTGACATTTATTTGCATTTTTCTTTTTTGTTGTTGTTGTTGTTTTTTTGTCACTTTTAGTTGTTTTTTGTCACTTTTAGTTGTGTTTTGTCACTTTTACTCGTGTTTTTGTCACTTTTAGTCATGTTTTTGTCAATTTTAGACATCTTTTGTCACTTTTAGTCGTGTTTTGTCACTTTTAGTCATGTTTTTGTCACTTTTTGTCCCATTTTGTCACTTTTTAGTCGCGTTTTTTATGTACTTAGTCATGTTTGACATTTATTTGCATTATTATTTGCATATTTTTCTTTTTTTGTTGTCACTTTTAGACATGTTTTGTCACTTTTAGACATGTTTTGTCACTTTTAGACATGTTTTGTCACTTGTAGTCATGTTTTTGTCACTTTTTAGTTGTATTTTTGATGTACTTAGTCATGTTTGGCATTAAGTTGGATTTTTCTTTTTTTTGTCACTTTTAGTCATGTTTTTGTCACTATTAGTTATGTTTTTTTTTTGTCATTTTCAGTCGTATTTTTGTCACTTTTAGTCATGTTTTTGATGTACTTAGTCATGTTTGGCATTAAGTTGGATTTTTCTTTTTTTTGTCACTTTCAGTCGTATTTTTGTCACTTTTAGTCATGTTTTTGATGTACTTGGTCGAGTTTGACATTTATAGTCACTTTTTAGTTGCATTTTTGTAACTATTAGTCACTGTTTTTCACTTTTATTCACCCTTTGTTGCGTTTTTTTTCCACTTATTCAGAACGTTTTAACAAATACTACAGGGTTAGCAATTTTTATGCAGAATAAAACAGGAAATTGTTGCACTTCAGAAATTCCCATTACAGTTTTCGATTAGTACAGTTATTAAAACATTAATATATTTCAATATCATATATTGAAGGTCGATGGAGTGATTATCTCGACACTTCTTGTTCTGTCTCATGTAACAATCACGTTGGATCCAGATCTTCAGTTTCTCGTGTGCTTCATTTGTTTCAGAAAGTCCTTCAGGAGGATCTCGGCGCCGACTGGAGAGATCAGCTGGAGTCGTTCGAGGACAAACCGTTCGCCGCGGCGTCCATCGGTCAAGTCCACCACGGCGTGCTCAAAGACGGACGGGAAGTCGCCATGAAAATACAGGTCAGCGCCGTTTGATTAACTTTGAACATTAGCAGGATGTCGTTAGTGTGTGTTTGGAATTGGGCTGAAGAAATTCTTGGTCGACTAAAGCAAAAGTAAATCAAAACTGTAAAGTATTTGGATTTATCTGACCCAAACTGCACTCAAAAGACACGACTGCAGAGGAATTCATGCAAAACAACTACCGTAAAATGCAGACTATAAGCCGCTACTTTTTTCTCATGATTTCATTCCTGCATCTTATACAGTGATGCGGCTAATTTATGTATCTTTACGCGAACGGCCTCTAGGGGCGCTCTAACAGGAAGCGAAGAGTTTGACAGACGTGAAAGAGAGAGTGAGGAATACACTGTTTGTGTCAGTTTGCATCAGGCGCTCACCATCATCACAGAAAACACACCAAGACATGAATATGACGCAGCTTTAAGTTAAAAACAGTCGACGTGGAGCCAAAGAAGGAAACAGAGCTGCTGCTGTGAGCTTCATCCAGGAGTCGATGGTGAGACGTCGAGGCGACAGTGAAGAGCGACTCAGTGCACTGTGTGTCACAGGTGCTGTTTGGAAAAAGGCTCGTGTTCAATTAAATCTTCACGTGTTCCATCCTTCTGTGTAAATGTCTCATGTTAAACACCTGCCGCTTATAGACAGGTGCGCCCTGTCTATGGACACAGTTGTTTTTCTTTGTAAATATGGCCGGTGCGGTTTATACTCAAGTGCACTCAATAGTCTGAATTTTACGGTATTTTTAGGGCTGTTGTCGACTAAAGACCTTCCCCATCGACCGATTAATCGACTAAAAAGGGGGTGTGGCAAAACTATGAAGTATCTGTCACAAACTGCACCAAAAAACACAACTGCACTGGAGTTCAAGCAAAAAAATGACGATGTATACATAAAAGTACCAGGAAACAGTGCATTTATGTTAGATATACAGTATATAAATTAGATTTGGAAAGTTCATTCTGTCGTCTTGTAATTATTACCTTGAGAGTTTCTTCTAATGAGACAGTTGTAAATGAGCTTATAGCTTTATTTAGAAGAAACTGTAATATATAAATTAGATTAAACTCATGATTCACTCCAGAATCTTTATCTAACTCACTCTATATCTTCACTTTTTCACGTTTTTTATCGTTTAAATCATTTTAATCAAAATAAAATGATAAGTCGTCTAATAAAAATGTTGCTCGAGTAAAACGCCATCGACTAAACGACTACAGCCCGACTATTTTTACAGAAAAGTACAAGGACGCTGTGTTTATGCGTTAAATCTTCAGCTAATCCACTCCATATCTTCTTGTTTTTACTGTTTTTCTCATGTAAATCCTTTAAACCAAATAAAGTAAACAGTCGACCCGTCAAAATGTTGGTCGACTGAGACGCCATCGACCGATTAATCGACTCAGCCCTCGTTTGTAAAGGTCAGCTGAGTCCGCTCATGGTTTTGTTTTGTTGTTTGTGCAGTATCCTGGAGTCGCCGAGAGCATCAACAGCGACATCAACAACCTGATGTCGGTGCTGAGGATGAGCGTGGTGCTGCCCGACGGTGAGGACTGGACTTAGAGCCGCCAGATTTGGGGAAAAGATCTGTAATTTGGATTTTTCTGAGCAGTTTTCCGAGTATGATTTATGTGTTTAATAATAGCTGTTCAAAGTTACTTAAGCGACCCGTCATTCCTCTCCTGCCCAGGAGACCGTGACACTAGATGGCGCTGTTCTGCTGTAAATCCTAACGAGGAATGTCAAGATTATTGGGTCAGTCCATAGTCGTGAATATTCAGGCCACATAAGTGTAACAACTAAAAATGTATAAATCATGACCATTTTAGAAGCAAAAATAAGCTTTTAGTGTTTGTTTCCTCCTTCTCTGACCTGACGGTGTTTGTTTGTGACGGTGTTTGTTTGTGATGGTGTTTGTTTGTGACGGTGTTTGTTTGTGACGGTGTTTGTTTGTTTCCTCCTTCTCTGACATGACTGTGTTTGTTTGTGACGGTGTTTGTTTGTGACGGTGTTTGTTTGTGACGGTGTTTGTTTGTGACGGTGTGTGTTTGTGACGGTGTTTGTTTGTGACGGTGTTTGTTTGTGACGGTGTTTGTTTGTGCCGGTGTTTGTTTGTGACGGTGTTTGTTTGTGACGGTGTTTGTTTCCTCCTTCTCTGACGTGACGGTGTTTGTGACGGTGTTTGTTTGTGACGGTGTTTGTTTGTTTGTGACGGTGTTTGTTTGTTTGTGACGGTGTTTGTTTCCTCCTTCTCTGACGTGACGGTGTTTGTGACGGTGTTTGTTTGTGACGGTGTTTGTTTGTTTGTGACGGTGTGTGTTTGTGACGGTGTTTGTTTCCTCCTTCTCTGACCTGACGGTGTTTGTTTGTGTCAGTGTTTGTTTGTGACGGTGTTTGTTTGTGACGGTGTTTGTTTGTGACGGTGTTTGTTTGTGACGGTGTGTGTTTGTGACGGTGTTTGTTTGTGCCGGTGTTTGTTTGTGCCGGTGTTTGTTTGTGACGGTGTTTGTTTGTGACGGTGTTTGTTTCCTCCTTCTCTGACGTGACGTGTTTGTGACGGTGTTTGTTTGTGACGGTGTTTGTTTGTTTGTGACGGTGTTTGTTTGTTTGTGACGGTGTTTGTTTCCTCCTTCTCTGACGTGACGTGTTTGTTTGTTCGGTGTTTGTTTGTGACGGTGTTTGTTTGTGATGGTGTTTGTTTGTGACGGTGTGTGTTTGTGACGGTGTTTGTTTGTGACGGTGTTTGTTTATGACGGTGTGTGTTTCCTCCTTCTCTGACCTAACGGTGTTTGTTTGTGTCAGTGTTTGTTTGTGACGGTGTTTGTTTGCTCGGTGTTTGTTTGTGCCGGTGTGTGTTTGTTTGTGCCGGTGTTTGTTTGTGCCAGTGTTTGTTTGTGCCGGTGTTTGTTTGTGACGGTGTTTGTTTGTGCCGGTGTTTGTTTGTGCCGGTGTTTGTTTGTGACGGTGTTTGTTTGTGCCGGTGTTTGTTTGTGACGGTGTTTGTTTGTTCGGTGTTTGTTTGTGATGGTGTTTGTTTGTGACGGTGTTTGTTTCCTCAGGTCTGTTCGCAGACAACAGCCTGGAGGTCCTGCAGAGGGAGCTGAGCTGGGAGTGCGACTACAAGAGAGAAGCCGAGTGCGCCAAGAAGTTCAGGTCTGGATCTGGACTCGAGCTCAAACAGATCATTCAGATCATAACAGAAATCCTGATTATTTATGTCCTGAAGAGTCGTGTCATTGTCCACGTTTATCTGGGTGTCCACGGAGCACGACAAGACTCAAACGTTATTAAATTAATTTGGGCTAAAATAAGGCCTGAAAATGTATTAAAATGCATTCAATTCAATCCCCACAGGCATTGAATCTAGAAAAACATTTTGACAAAAGATTTACCCATCAGACCAATAAACTACAATATAAAATACATTTATTTTGAATCTCAGATGTCGATGGGTTCGTTGGATCTAGAGCTTTGATCAAATCATCTAAAATGTGAAAGACAGATTTCAAAACTTACATTTCCATGGTGTAAATTCCATGTAAATGATCTTTTTGAATATTATAAAGTAGTTGATTATGTTCTGGTCGTTCTGCTGCTCAATGGGGCAGTGATTCTGACGTGATAAAACTGTAAATATCTTGTTTTTATGTTGATTTTAGCTTTAAAATGTTTGAATGCAATAACAAAAGGCATTACATTTGTTGAAACCTGCATAAACCCTGATACTGTTCAGTGACTCGTGTTAAAGTCACTGTAGATTCTCAAATAGGGCTCTTTCAACTCGCGGCCCTGGGGCCAGATCAGGCCCATCTGGTCGGTCCATGGCCCTCGGCCCGCCTCCAAATATTCAAAAGTATATTGTCTTTTGATTACCAGTTTAATTAGTATCAGTTTACACTTTTGGTCCTGGTTTAGACCTCGATTAAAGCCCTTCTGACAGGTTGGACTCGTTTGACTAAAATGCATTTATTTGAGTAAACCAGGGCTGTAGTCCAGTGTTTTCCAACCAGGGGTACGAGGACCCCAAAGGGTACGTGAGGAATTACCAGGGGGCACTTGAAATGGTTTTAAATGAAGATGAAATGTACTTTATCTGAATAAAAAAGTGTCATTAATTGTAAATTTATCATCTTTTGGAGTATCTTGGACCATAAATATAATTAAAACAAAAAATATAATAGTAATAATTGACTATTCAACTAGTAAACCCATTTCAAGTCAAGTCAAGGAGTACTCTGAGTGTAAAACAAAGCTTAGGGGGGACTCGAGACAAAAAGGTTGGGAACCACTGCTGTAGTCGACTAAAGAAATTCTTGGTTGAATAAAGACCTGCTTTATTGAGCAATTAGTCAACTAAAAGGGGCGTGGCAAAAATGTATGTAAACTATGAAGTCTGTCCAACGGCACCGGAGTTCATGCAAAAACAAATATTTATGCAGAAAAATACTAATAAACAGTGTAGTTTGATTAAACTCATGATTTTACTCCAAAATCTTCATCTAAACTCACTCACATCTTCTCAGTTTTTCTGTT
>CM033625.1:2384281-2486624 GCA_019453435.1 Rhinogobius similis
CTGTTCCGTTTAATATTTGATTCTACATCTGTGACTACAGTTTGGGCTCTGTAGGGCAGTACCTGTGACTGGGAGAATTATTCATATAAACAGGAAATTAAGGAGTTTGTTGACAGGAAATCACGATGAAACCGTGCAAGAAAGGCCAAAAAAATTGGCAGATTATTAAATTTAAATCTGTCTTGATTAGGCACGTGTATGTTAGACCGATGTCGGTACAAAACCCTAGGACAAGTTCTCAATGGAAAATAAAAACTTAAAGTGGCGTTTAAAATTAAAATCAATATGGCCGCCTTGTGGTTGGTCTTATGACTGAGCACCAATTATGTTTTAGGGTGCTTTTTATGTGTACTTATCACTGTGCCAAATTTTATGGGCCTCCTCCAAAGTAAATGTGTCTCCCTCTCCATAGGCCTCACCCAAAAGGTGGCGCTGTAGAGGCTGTTTATTAGTTTCAGGAAAAATACAGTTATGACCCATTAATGTCCCTCAAATGGAGTCTCTGTATTGATTTTGGTGGCTGTCCTGCAGGTTTTAGTTGTTTTTTATTGCAGCCTTGTATGAAGAGTGTCCGACTCCCATAGAGAATGAATGGGAGATCTGGAGGGCTATAAAGGCAAAATTCCGAAGAATAGGGCATGGGTCCCATTGACTTTTTTGCATCTTATGAAGCAAAGAATCAGCTCCCCAAATTTGGTGTAAATTGGACAAGCTTGCAGCTTTTAACTGAACTGTAGGGGGCGCTATAGGGATTTGTGGTCCTGTGCTCCCTAGTCTATTGTGTGTAGTATTTAATTCTCCATCATTGGTGGCAATTTGGACTCTGTAGGCACAGTCCATGTGCCTTTGAGGAGCACGCAGAGAAACAGGAAATAGAGGCGATTTTTCACAGGAAGTCATGACTAAACCGTGCGAGATAGGCCCAAAAAAATGGCAGATTATTAAATTCCAATCTGTCTTGATTAGGCACGTGTACGTTAGACCGATGTCGGGACAAAACACTAGGACAAGTTCTCAATGGAAAACAAAAACTTAAAGTGGCGTGTGAAATTAAAATCAATATGGCCGCCTTGTCGTTGGTCTTATGACTGAGCACCAATTATGTTTTAGGGTGCTTTTTATGTGTACTATCACTGTGCCAAATTTTATGGGCCTCCTCCAAAGTAAATGTGTCTCCCTCTCCATAGGCCTCACACAAAAGGTGGCGCTGTAGAGGCAGTTTATTAGTTTCATGAAAAATACAGTTCTGACCCATTAATGTCTCTTAAAAGGAGTCTCTGTATTGAGTTTGGTGGCTGTTCCGCAGGTTTAGTTGTTTTTTATTGCAGCCTTGTGTCAATCAGTCTGAGTCCCATAGAGAATGAATAGGAGCTCTGGAGGGCTCTAGAGGCAAAAGTGTAAAAAATAGGCCATGGGTCTCATTGGCTTTTCTGATCAGGAGGCCGTCTAGGAATTGTGTGCAAATTTTCACTAATAAAAGTCAAAGTAATTGTTTTTCTCCCCATTGTAATTTAGTGCGCTCCTACAGGTGGCGCTGTAGAGGCTGTATTTGACTTGCATGTAAAATGGTGTTATGGGGCATTTATTTTCCTTAACAGGAGTCACTGTATTAAGTTTGGTGGCTGTTACTCACTGCTTTGTGGCTTTTTGCTGCATCTTTGTGTAAAGAGAATATATTCTCCCATAGAGAATGTTTAGGAGCTCTGGAGGGCCCTAGAGGCAAAAGTGTGAAGAATAGGCCATGGGTCTCATTGGCTTTTCTGATCAGGAGGCCATGTAGGATTTGTGTGCAAATTTTCAAAAATAAAAGTCAAAGTAATTGTTTTTCTCCCCATTGTAATTTAGTGCGCTCCTACAGGTGGCGCCGTAGGGTTGATTGTTATTGTGCGCACATAAATGGATTCAGCTGCTTGACGTTTACGTGTGTTTCAAATTTCATGTAGATCGGAGAATGCGTGTGCGCGCAGGAACTATTTAAATGATTTCGTGAGTACTCTTTGCGCCCCTGGTGGCCAACGGTGATAAATGCACCATATCACTAATTTAGTTTTTTTCATGGCGCCCTACACTGGACATATTCCCCAAGTTTGGTCAAAATCGGACAATGTTGACTTTTCACTTAATAGGTAGGGGGCGCTAGCGAGTACTTTTTATTTATTTTTATTAATGCATTACATTCAGATCATAATTACGCACTCGTGACTGAAATTACAGCTCTCTCAGTCCAAGCGTGTAGCCGTGACATGCGATCGAAAACAGGAAAGCGGCGTTCGTCGATGGCGAGCCACGGCGAAACCGTTCGAGATATCCGAATAAAAGTGGCCGATTATTAAATTTCAATGCGTGCCGATCGCAGAAATGTGTGCAAGACCCACGTCGGGCAAAAGCCCTAGGACAAGTTCTCCGTCAAAAAAAAAAAGTCAAACTGGCGTGGCGACTTCGGTCCAATATGGCCGCCGTGCGCTTGGTCCGAGGGCCGCGCTCCAATGTCATGTTTTGCTCGGGTCACTGTTCTCTATCACTGCTCCGAGTTTCGTGCGCGTCGGGCAAAATTTGCTCGTCCCATTTCCCATAGGGTCCGATTCGGGCCGGTGCTGCTCGTTCGGTTCGGGTCGGACGCTCTCGAGACGCGCGAAATACGAAATTTTTTTCCGGGCCGATCGCGACTATACCCCCATTGAAGACTTTTCGTGCATGTTTACTGGGTCAAAAAGGGCCGCGAAGAGTAAGAAAACGCGAAAAATAATAATAATAATAAGCAAGAAACCAACGAAACACAATGTCCCTCGCCAGTTTACTGGCTCGGGCCAATAATAATAAGCTCTCAGGTTGAACCAGAGCCCTGGGCCTCTGTGTGGAGTTTGCATGTTCTGTGTCTGGCTGAGATTCCTCTGGGTTCTGGTTTCCTCCATCAAGACGCTGCAGTGAATCCTGACAGAGCCTCAGCGGAAAAATATACATTTGACTTGGTTGTTTTGTTAGATTTTACATTGATTTAAAAGTTCTTCTTAATGGTGTTTAACCAGCTTAAGGTGCATTACTGGCCTTTAGTGAAAGTTAGCAATACCTTAGAGACACAAACACTACCTTTGTACAGACATAAGTGTCCTTCGGTGAAGTATTCACCTCATTTGTAAACTCTTTATCGTGTTTTCAGTGATGTCAGATCTGTCAGTGTACATTGAGACTAGAGCGACGAGAGCAAAGCAAAAAACGCTTTGAATATTGAGGCAGAAATGTTTACTCAGGGACCATGTTCTACTGACCAGTGCTGGCCGAGTCTATTGTCTGAAGCCAAACCAGAGGTGCATGTTGTCTCATGCTGCTCAATAGAAATCTCTAAATGTTGATGTTGAATGTTAATATGAAGTTTACAACTGAGTGCATCCCATTTCAGCGTAGACAGCTTGTGTTTATATCAATGAATGGACTGGAAATGAGTGTAGATTCAGGTTCAAATGAGGATCTAGTTTCCATACAGTTTTAGAATCAATTGATAAACTCAGGAACGCAAGGAAATACAACTGAATCACACCAGGACACGAGGACAAACACAGTGTGGTTTGTAGAGGATCTGGAGGAGACTAAACCAGGACTAAATCAGCACTTCACCAGGTACCGCTCTGTCCTCACACTGTGTCCCTCCATCGTCCCCGGAGCATTCAAGCTTCTCCGCCGCTGCCGTCTGTCTTTTTCATCCAGACTCACAGCTCCGGTCCCCGCTCTGCATGGGCCCCTGAACGCACCGTGGCTCTGTGTACAACCCGTGCTGCTTTATGGCTGCGCAGCCTTCCATCAGCGAGCCGTTTCATGGGAATCGTTTTTATTCTTCTGTATTCCATGGTGAGAGCTGAAAATGTTGAGAATTCTGATGGATCTATTTTGGGCTAATCGAGTGTGTCAGCGTGAATAGGAGACGCACACACACACACACGTCTTTGAAAGGACAGTCACACGAATAAAGCATCTTTTATCAAATCCCAGCCGCCGCGCTTTTGTTGTAATTTCATGCAAAACATCTTTTCTGTGTCATCTTTATTTTGGCGGCCCGACAAAAGCCATTTTCCGCGGCGATTCGAGCAGCGTTTTGATGGATCCACCTTTGCCTCTTGCTTATTTTGTGTTCTTAATATAGCCGGCGTTTAAACACATTTCGGAACGGCGCGGCGGCGGTTTTAATTGCGTTCTGATAACCTGAGCAGCGCTGCCAGGAGTAATTAATCAGGGGCCGGTGCGGAGTGTGGCGCCGCGGAACACAACGCGATCAATCACGCGGCGACAGAGGAGCGCGCGCCGGGCTAATTTGTCTCCAGCGTGCGCCCGCGTTGTTAGCTAGCTAGCCCCGCGCCTGCCGCCTTTATCTGCCCACTGTACAACAACCAACGCCGCAATTAGACGGCGCCTGAACACGCGGCAATTAGACGGCGCCGGGGGAGGCGGGGTCAGCGTTAGCTAAACAACTCCGGGCAACTGTCGCTGGTCGTGTCAATGAGAAAACAGGGAGGTATTTTGACGTTTTTTAGCGTATAACGGTGGAATAACGTTAAAGTCAAGTGTTTTGTTTATTTGTTGTGTTTAAGGGCTTTTTGTGCATTGATTGTATTGTTATTGTCTTTTGAACTTGCTTTTATACCTTTACTTTGACATACTTTAGAACTTGAAATAATGTTTGTACTGAAAACCACACATGACTTTCACTCAGTCAGGCGTTTTCTTATTAGCATTTATGTTAGCGCTCCACCTTCTGGGCAGCAGAAGGAATTACCATGGGCACTGCAAGAAATGAACTTCTAGATGCGTTCAAATGTGTTGATTTGAGGATATTAATGTGAATTTCAGACGTTTTGACTCGTTAAGATCAGTGGAGACGATTTATTTGATGGAACTAGATTATTTTACTTGTTTCAAACCGTTTGTGACTTGTTTCAATACATTATTTCTTACTTCAAATGATCCAAATGATCTGTCAGTGGTTAAGATCATTTTACATACCCGACTGACAAATGTATTTTCTTATTTGGTAACACTTTAGATTAAGGTTCTGCAGTAAAGTATTTATAATGCATTAATAAGCACTTGTTATGTGTTTATGAGCACTTATAAGGCATTTACAAGCATTTATTAGCGTGATAATTTAAAATAATGTAATATTTGCTCATTGATGCTCTGTACATGTGGTTTATTCACTCAAACATGTTTTGTCTGATGGATTATAAACATGTATAAGGCGTTATAAGTGCATAAACAAACTATTAGTGCTTATTAACATCTTATAAATAGTTAACTAAGGAACCTTAATCTAAAGCAATACCACTTATTTTAAGCTAAATTATCATATGATCATCAGAAATACCTTGAAACCAGTGAAATATTCTGCATCACATCAGCAATTAAATCTCATCGAGTCCACATTTCTCAAATCCAGATAAAAATGATCAATTCAAACCATTTTAAGATTGAATAGATTTGTATTTTATCAAAAACCGTGACTTTCCCAAAAGCCTCTGCCCTCTACGGGACAATATGACATCCTGAAATCTGAGAACGTGAGTACGACTTCTTGACATGACGAAAAGCAGAAGAAAATACGTGCTCGCGGCGTGCCACATTAGCCGCGCTCCCTCCTCCGCTCCCTCTGCGCTCTAAGCTGGCACGTGAAAAGTACCGGCGGCTGAGTGTCTTGTGCAGATTAGCCGGGACGGTCGGGACGTGCGGCTGCCAAACGAGCGAACGCGAGCCGAGGAATCATGACCATCTTTTCATGGCTGCGTAGCCTCGTTATCAAAGTCAAGGGCAGGTACAGTTGCACGCTACAGCACACGGCGAGCCAAGGTTTGTCTCTGATCTGCTCGTCTCGTTTGGAGTCACATCAAATGGAAAGTGAGACAGTGTAAATACAGACGGAGTAACAAATTAGAACGTATTTGGCAATGAAAGAAGCTGTTAATTAATACACAGAAGAACAATCTTGACTGTTCTAGTTTTAAAACGTAACACTAAATTGTAAACAAATTGGCAACAGGTTTGAATCTGGGCTGAAGCAAAGATAAACTAGAGCTAACCCAGGATTTAAAGGAAAAATATTCTGCATTTTTCATATTATTATCCTTTAAACATGATCTTGTGTGCTTTAAAGTTGCCATTTCATGTAAAAAAAAAAAAAAAAAAGAAATCTTGACCTGTGTTATCAGTCACTATGAAATGGCACTTAATGAGTGCATCCAGCAGATGGCGCCAGTGCTCTACAATCTAGTGAAGTTAGCGCTGAAAAGACGTCATTGTGTGGATTTGCTGCAGCAGTTATTGTGTTTAGAGATGCTCACAACGAGTTTAGCGATGATTTAACAGCGGTAGATTCTCAGATAAGTGACGTAGATCAGTGGTTCCCAAAGTGGGGGTCGGGACCCCTCGGGGGGTCGCGAGGGGTGTGCTGGGGGTCGCGAGATGATTTCAAGATGTAATTTTAATGAATATGTCACTGTATTTGCTCTGTTTTTTAATTAATACCAGTATCTTTTAGCCAAATAGGGTCCAATAAGGCAGCAAACTATTCAAATAACCAATATTAAACCTGATTTAACATGTTTTGACGCTTAAAATTATTGCTACTCTCATTTTCATTTTGCTTTGGGGGTCCCGAGTCGGTTGTATGGCTATTTTGGGGGTCCCGGCCAGAAAAGTTTGGGAACCCCTGACGTAGATGATCTGAAAATATGTCCCGGATAGAGGGAGTTCAGCAGGAAGTGTGTTTGACACTCGGAGGGAGAGGATTTTCTGATAAACATTCCTCAAAACAGCGTGAATACAACTGAATGCTACTTTAGGTGTGTTTTTGATGAAGAACATTGTTAGAACAGGGTTTAAAGATCAAAAATGTCACTGTGCCCTTTAAAGGCAGGAGGCATAGAATTTATATTTCAAATTTCATGAACATAACCTATTCCCAGATATGAGATAAACATGTTCAAATCAAACTGAGCTTTTGTGAGGAATATTGGATTTTAGAGTCCACCTACATTTTCTTAAATAAATCTATGAAGAAGTGAAGCTGTGTTTGTAGATTTTGTTTGATTGACACTAGTTTTGGCTTTTGTTGGTTTTGACAATTCCTCTTTCAAAGCTGAAACTCATTTAACTAGAAATTAGTTTTAGGGACTTGTAAAAAAGTAAAATATCCAGGCGGAATCCATATAAAAGTCCTAATAAAGCTTTCAGAATTTTACTGTAATTTTTATATCTGTGCTTTTGGAGTAAAAACTGACTCTAATTCATCCCAGAATGTTTGATTTGATGTAAATTAGTGGGTTACGTCTTTCTTTTCATATTGAACACGTCCAGCAGCTGATCGTTTCCTTTTATCACATGGTGGATAAAAAGTAATAAATTAATTTTAAAAATCCACAACACTCAACTTGCAATTTTTCCTGACAGTTTAAACAGTCATTCAAGTAAAGTAAAGGTGTTATTATTTGTCAAATCATGGATTTTGGTCCTTGTCTTGTAAATGGTTGCTAGGTAACAGTTGTGGACCTGTGCCATGTTTTCTGCCCATGTCCAACCAGGAAGTAACATTAGAACATTTTTGAAAATCGTCAAACTGGGCACAAACGGGCGAAATGTTCAGTAAAATCTTAAACACAAAGATATTCACTACGTTTTAGTCAAACGTGTGTCTAACCTGTCATACAGACTTTAAATGGTTTAATATAGTTTCCTAATTTGATTTTGAAGAAGTCGCTGTGTTGTTCGTACATTTCCGCACATACCACACATACCACACGTGTGCACATGAGTTGCACACGCCGTTTTGTCCCTCGGGGGGCGGCTGTGCAGTATTTACCGTCTCATCTGAGTTATGGCTCATTCTGCGGCGCACGGTGGATGTGAAAGAAATATGAGCGCAGCAGGTTACTGAGAGTAACCCTGGAGCTCTGAGGAGAAGTCAAATAAAAACTCATCCAAATGATCTGTCAGTGGTTAAGATCATTTTACTTACCCGACTGACAAATGTATTTTATTATTTTAAGCAAAATTATGGTCTGATCATCATAAATACCTTGAAACCAGTGAAATATTCTGCATCACATCAACAATTGAATCTCATCGAGTCAAAACTTCTCAAATCCAGATAAAAATGACCAATTCAAGCCATTTTAAGCTCAAATAGATTTACATTTTAGATCATTTGGATTGAAGTAAGAAATAATGGATTGAAACAAGTCACAAATGGTTTGAAACAAGTAAAATAATCTAGTTCCATCAAATAAATCGTCTCCACTGATCTTAACGAGTCAAAACGTCTGAAATTCAGATTAAAATCCTGAAATCCACACGTTTAAACTCATCTAGACATTCATTACTTTCAGTGCTTCTATCAAACAATGTGTGACGTGAAGAGGATTTGTCTTAATTGGAGTAAACACCACTCAGGTTCAGCAGAGCGTGGTTTGGTCGTGAGCGTCCTCCTCTCTTCGGTTTATGATGTGGTGAAGGGCCGGCGCAGTAGTATTTCTGTCGGCCCGAGCCAAACAAACACAAACCCGGCCCGAGGAGCACGAGGCGGCGCTCACTCCAGGATTAACCCCATAAATCTGCACCGGCTCTGATGGATGCTGCCCCCGCCCCTTCAGCACGCTTTCTCATTTACCACAGCAGACACACACAAACGCACATATATACACACACATATACACACACATACACACACACACGTATATACACACACACACACACGTACATACATATACACATACACACACACATATACACACACACATATACACAAATATACACACGTGTATATATACACACACATATACACACACACACATATACACAGACACACACATTTACACATATACACAAACATACACACACACATACACACACATATACACACACACCTACACACACATTTACACATACACACACATACACACACACGTATATATATACACACACACATATACACACACACCTATACACAGACACATACACACACACATACAAACACACACATATATACACATACAAACACACATATAAAGCTAAAAACATTAGCATGCTAACAACGCACCTCCTGCTTTTCTCTTTAGATAAAACGCTCTATAAACAAATACAAAGTTAAAGTTGTGTTTCATTTTCACCAGAACACATGCTTTTACGGCACATCTGTGCAGGAGCAACAGATCTGACTCTATTTCATGCAAAAAAACTGGAACCATGGACAGTTCTGTTTTTCCCTTTCACGACAGTAAAAATCAGGTACAGGCCCTTTAACTGTTCCAACACTGTCTAAAGCCGAGGTGTCAAACGGTTCTCCCTCCGTGTCAGACTCCTCAGTCACAGCAGTGTGGACGGGGCTCTGGACGGGGCTCGGGACGGGGCTCTGGACGGGGCTCGGGACGGGGCTCTGGACGGGGCTCGGGACGGGGCTCTGGACGGGGCTCGGGACGGGGCTCTGGACGGGGCTCTGGACGGGCTCAGGACGGGGCTCGGGACGGGGCTCTGGACAGGGCTTCACTTTGTCATGTCCAGGCTTTATGTCACACTCTGCAGCGAAGGATCTGAGCATGTTTGGCTCTTGTTCGGACGTTTGCCTCACACAACTGTCATCACTGAAGTTTGTTTTCTTGCTGTTAGCTCCACATTAGCGTCACTTCTACAGCTCCATGTGTCTCCAAAAGCCACTCGTCCCTTTCCTCCGTTCAGACCTCTCGCTGAGCACTGCAAAAAAAGAACTTCTAGATGAGTTAAATGTCTTGATTTCAGGATATTAATGTGAATTTCAGACGTTTTGACTCGTTAAGATCAGTGGAGACGATTTATTTGATGGAACTAGATTATTTTACTTGTTTCAAACCGTTTGTGACTTGTTTCAATACATTATTTCCTACTTCAACTTAAATTACTTACTTCGACTTAAATAGGACATAAATTGATCTTTTTTGGATAGTTTTTGAGCTACACCAGAACTAAGGTTAATTTGGTTTAAGGTTTAATCTTCTTCATAATTATTGTAAAATACCATTCATTCATTCGTTCATTTTCTACCGCTTATTCCCGTTAGGGGTCGCGGGTGACTGGAGCCTATCCCAGTGACTTTGGGCCTTAGGCGGGGTACACCCTGGACAGTGGACAACTCTTTGCTGAGTTAACGTAGAGACATGGACAGACAACCATTCACTCTCACATTCATTCACTGGGGGCAATTTTAGAGTTAATTTTAGAATTCAACAAGTCAAAGTCAATTAACCTGAACACCTGCATGTCTTTGGACGACGGGAGGAAGCTGGAAGAAGAACCTGGAGAGAACCCACAGTGACACGGGGATCGTGTCATGATGGTCTGGTCCGGGAATCGAACCCACAGTCTCCTTATTGGGAGGCAGGCGGTCTAACTGCTCTGCCACCACTCGCCCTTCACCTGTGTTAGCAGTCACTGTGAATTACTGAGTGCATCCAGCCAGCAGATGGCGCCAGCGCAATATGCAATCTAGTTAACTTCTTTTCAGCGCAAACTTATGATCAGAATCAGAATCAGAAACAGTTTATTGTCGTTGTCAGTGTCAAAAATTCACAAACATAGGAACTTGCTTCAGCGTAAGGTGCAACATAAAACAATTAATAAAATATAATAAAAC
This sequence comes from Rhinogobius similis, assembly GCA_019453435.1. Classification (NCBI taxonomy): domain Eukaryota; kingdom Metazoa; phylum Chordata; class Actinopteri; order Gobiiformes; family Gobiidae; genus Rhinogobius; species Rhinogobius similis. The sequence goes on from CM033625.1 coordinate 2,394,924, forward strand.
ATATAAAAGAGGCATGCATAAAATTAAGAATAAAATAGACTAAGATAGATGCGGGTTAGCTTAGCAGTTATTGTGTTTAGAGGCAGAAATGCTCAGAAGGAGTTTAGGGATGATTTAAGGACTAAAAACAGCAGAAGATTCTCTGATAAATGTAGATCATAGACGTAGAGAGACTGAGATTGTAGACGTAGATGATCCAAAAATACGTCCTGGAAAGATGGAGTTCAGCAGGAAGTGTGTTTGACGCTCAAAGGGAGAGGATTTTCTGATAAACATTCCTCAAAACAGCGTGAATGCAGCTGAATGCTTCTCCAGGTGTGTTTTTGATGAAGAACATTGTTAGAACAGGGTTAAAAGCTCATAAAGCTCACTGTAGCTGAATAGGAGTCCTTTAAGCCTGGTGTGTGGCGCGGCGTGTCTCGGGAAACCATTTCTCAGCGGCAGAGATTCGACCCCCAACCTCTGAGTCTGGCGCTAACACATCCATCGCCCGAGCCGCCGCTGCCGCCGCGTGTCACGAGTCTGAGCGAGCGACTCTCTCATCCAAACTAATACTCCTGCAGAAGTCTGCGCAGTCGCGGCTAATCCCTCAGAAGAATGGAGCCGCAGATAAGATTGTAGGTAATGAAGAGCAATAGACTGTCCCGAGCGGGAGGGAGGGGCGCGTCGCCGTGGTGATTTAGGAGGTCGGGGGGGCAGATAAACCCGGATACATTATTAATACTGAAGGAGCGCGTGTGATTGGAGGAAAAGTCAGAGTCATCCGTCTCACGGTTTTCATCCGCCGTGTTTTCATAAGAATCGCACTCACGTCACTCCAGGAAGAACGTGGGACGAGCCGGGTTTGTGCGAATGAATGTGGAACGAATCTGAGCTTTGGAATACATAAAGATGTTCAGTCTGCAGCAAATATAAATAACTGATCTTCTGGTAAGACTTTAGAATAAGGCACTTTCACGGCAAAAACTGTCAATCTGCCCAAGCTTAAAATGGCTTGAATTGATCATTTTTATCTGGATTTGAGAAGTTTTGACTCGATGAGATTTAATTGCTGATGTGATGCAGAATATTTCACTGGTTTCAAGGTATTTCTGATGATCAGACCATAATTTATGTTAAAATAAGAAAATACATTTGTCAGTTGGGTAAGTAAAATGATCTTAACTGACTCACTGATAGATCATTTGTATTGAAGTAAGAAACAATGTTGAAACAGGTAAAAAAAAAAAGTTCCATCAAATAAATCGTCTCCACTGATCTTAACGAGTCAAAACGTCTGAAATTCAGATTAATATCCTGAAATCAACACATTTTAACTCATCTAGACATTTGTTTTTGCAGTGTAGAATCTTAATATATTATATATTATTATATATTTTGAATGTTAATGTTTGGTACAGTTTTATCGTCTTTTCCAGTTTCAGTATTACATTTTTGTATCATATTTTTTCCAGTGTAATTTGAATGTAATTTTATTATAGTTTTCGTCCGTTACAATGTCAGTCCAGTCATTGCTTGTTGGTCCAGTTTGTGTTATACATTTTCTTGTCTTCTTACCCACTGCCAAAAGAACGCTCCAAAACTCCTGTACGCTCCAAAAGTATCCATTTATTGTGTTCATGGTGGGAGTTTTGCCCAAATAAGTGGCGTATGAGGATGTCAAAAACAGTCCACATTTTAGTTTTTCAGTTTTTCAGATTACGGCCCTCTTTTCACAGACCGGAGCCGTCATAATGTCAGGCGTGTGTCCGGTGTTTGCGCTCTGGCGGGTGCTGGACCTTCCTTTGTGCTGCACTCGAGGACAAACAGACGCTCTGTACAGCAGCGTGTCAGGGGTGATGTGCTGAAATGAGTTTTCCGTCTGAGCAGTGCCTGGAGAGCCGAGCGGAGCGAGCGCCTGGGGCCAGACAGAGGGGCCCCCGGTGCCGCCTCTGACAGCTCATTCGGCCCCACGCTCTGACTGACGGCAGTGACACAGACTTTAGAAAAACAAGTGCTGCTGCGGCGCCGGGACCAGGGCGGACGCACACGACAGCAGGATTATTTCACGTTTAAATGTGTGATAATAAAGTAGATTAAGAGTGTGTGCGTCAGAGTCAGCCCCAGTTGAAATAAGACAATTGGAGTGTAACAATTATATTAAAGTGTGAGTCTGCAGGCTTTTTCCCGGAGAGCTACTTTTACAAAATGAAAATGTCAGGGAGCTACTGTTTGAGATTGACCTTGAGTTTGTCTTTACTGACAGTCAAATGTTTGTGTTTACTCTTGGTCTTTTGGTCTTACTTTTGGTCACATGTTTTTGTACACAGTTGGTCTTTTTTGTTAACATTTCTTCAATTGTTTGTTTACCGTTGGTCACATGTTTGTGTTTACTCTTGGTCACATGTTTGTGTTTACTGTTGGTCACATGTTTGTGTTTACTCTTGGTCACATGTTTGTGTTTACTCTTGGTCACATGTTTGTGTTTACTGTTGGTCACATGTTTGTGTTTACTGTTGGTCACATGTTTGTGTTTACTGTTGGTCATATGTTTGTGTTTACTCTTGGTCACATGTTTGTGTTTACTGTTGGTCACATGTTTGTGTTTACTGTTGGTCACATGTTTGTGTTTACTGTTGGTCACATGTTTGTGTTTACTGACAGTCATATGTTTGTGTTTACAGTTGGTCACATGTTTGTGTTTACTCTTGGTCACATGTTTGTGTTTACTGTTGGTCACATGTTTGTGTCTACAGTTGGTCACATGTTTGTGTCTACAGTTGGTCACATGTTTGTGTTCACTGTTGGTCACATGTTTGTGTTTATTGTTGGTCACATGTTGGTCCCATGAGTGTTTTCTGTCTCGCTCAGATCTCCGTCCCATGATCCTTTGCTTCTGGGCCGTTCTTCAGGACAAAGCGGTGGACTCAGGTCTGAGTCGTCCCTGACAGTCGTTCAGTTTTATCTTCATCAGCGAAACCCATTAACAAAGAACCATGTTTAGATCCGTGGGAGCAGACGCCGCTCAGATCCATCACGCGCTCCTCCTCATCACCATTAACCTCCAGCAGCATCCAGCGCCCCAACATTTACTGCCAGCTCACAATCACCACGCAATAAAGTCCTAATGATCAGATCAACGGGATCAAACGTCGGCAGAACGAGCAAACAGAGCCGCGGCCGTGTTTACTGCCGCGTTATTTCCCCGAGACAGGATTCATAGCTGGATACGTGGGCGCTCCGACATTATGTGCAAACGACGTGCTTAAAAACGCCCCGCAGGTCGATAGAACGCCGTGTTTGAGCTGTTTTTCCTCGACCTGAAGATATGATATTCCATAACAGCCGGGTCCAGCCTAATTGCGCCGGAATGTAAACGAAGGCCGTGAAAATGGAAATAATCATCAACAAAGCCTGATCTCACCCCAGAGAGAGCGCAGCAAAACAGCCCACGTCGAAGCGTTTAACGGATTACAGCCAGGACGGACGGGCGCTTCTGAGGCTCGAGGAGAAGATGGAACGGCGATGCTTTAGAGTAAGGTTCCTTAGTAAGGCATTAATAAGCTCTAGTTACCTGTTTATGCACTTATAATACCTGATAAGTGTTAACAAGCCAATGACCAAAACAGGTATGTGTGAATAAACCACATGTGCAGAACATCAACAAGCTTCTTATTAAATAAACTGAATATTTTATACAATAACCATGTGATAAATGCTCATAAATACCTCGTAATAAGGTTATAAATGCATAACAAGTGCTTATTAATGCGTCATAAATGGTTTACTATGGAATCTTAGGTACCACTTTATAATAACTACATCTTATTTTGTCTTAATAAAGCATTAACAAAGACTTAATTAATAATGAATTTATAGTTTACTAAACATGATTCAGGATTAAAAACGACTTAATTAAGGTTAGGGTTAGAAATTAGAGTTAGACTATTTGATTAAATAGTTATTAAACCTGAATCATTCTTAATAAAGTATTTGTTGATTATGAATTAAGTCTTTGTTCATGCTTTATTAAGGCAGGAATAAGTGCAGTTATTATAAAGTGTTACCGAATCTTAATCTAAAGCATTACCAATGGGTGTTTTTTAGTGTAAGAAACATTTTAAAAAAAATAAGTATAAGAGTTAAATAATGGTTAGTGCTGATCTTAATCAAATTTCTGGAACGTTTTTAGTGCATATTATAAGTCTACATGTTTTCTAACTAGTACTTTGGATGTAAGAGTGTTGAAAGTGACAGGTTAGACTACAAACTTCACTAGAAAGTTGTGATGATCATATCTAAAGGGAACATTTTGTGCTACAAAAAATCCTCTCCCTCCGACGTCAAAACCACTCTGCTGAACTCCCTCGATCGATGATGTTTTTCCGATCCTTGGCGTCATTTGCCCGAGCGTCTTCGGCTGTTTGTCCATAAATCGTCGCTAAACTCGTTCTCATTTCCTGACGATGCATTTCTGCTTTGAGGAAACGTCCTCCAGGGTTGGGACGCCTGGTGCACTAGAGATCAGCGCGTTTGAAGTGCGAGCGCTGGGACAGGGCCTTCTCATGAACACTTTAACGATAGTATTATAAAAGAGCTGTCTATTTGCACTACTGTCTGTCCAACTGTACATTTCTGTATAAAGTCTTAGTCTATCTTAGTCTATTCTATTCTATTTTATTGTATTCTTAATCTTATGCATGCCCTCTTTTATATATTTTATTATATTTTATTCATTGTTTTATGACCTCACGCCAAAGCAAGTTCGTGTTTGTGAATTTTGATCACTAACAGTGGCAATAAACCCATTCTGATTCTGATTCTGATAAGCTTTTGCTGCTATATTTTCAATAACAACCCGCGTATAGAACTGACATCTGGGCTAAAAGTAGTCTTGGGTACAGATTTCTGATGTTGTGTGGTTCTGCTAAGCATCCAGTGACCTCTAAATACCCCCTTGTATTGTGTTGTTGACGTTGAACTCGTGAGTGACACAAATGTCCTGAAACAAACAGGTTTTAACAGTTTGACTCTATATTTTAGTTTCATTTTTTGGTCGAGTTGCACAAGTGCCGTTGTCGCCAAAGGTATTCCAAACAAACCAAACCTCTTTGCCATAGCAACAGGAGCAGCCAGTGACAGTCTGCGGCAGAATCCTGATTCAGCACCAAGGACAGTGACATTTTTCATAGGTTTATGTCAAACAGTTCGCGCGCTTTAGCCCGTGCATCCATCACGGCGGGCTCTGCTGCTCAGCCAGACACGAGTAAACACCTCTCACAATGTCATACACCGCGTTTAGTTCAGTTAAGTATATTCTGTATTTGTCAAGGGCCGTGTACGAGTTCATTCATCTCGCAAAAGATCTGCTCCAGATTTATCTCCCGCCACTTTCCATGTGTCGCGTGTCAGGTGAACACAACAGTGAACGTTACATTCCTATAATTACTTAAGCTCATAATTAAAGCAAACATGATGTAAAATTCACTTTGAAGATGTTTTAACGTCATTACAACAGCGTTTCCTCGTCATTATTTTGCTCAAAGGTGTGTTTTGATCCTGCACGTTTAAAGGGCCTCTGACAGGTTGAAGTGCTCATTTCACTAAAACACAGTCAAGATAATTATGTTCAAGATTCAGCTAAAAACAAAACAATTTTTATCCCAGTTTGGCAGTTTTTTAGGTTTAAATTTTGACTTCCTGGTTGTAAATCATGACATCACTCTGGGGAATTCTGTAACTGTTGCCTAGAAACCATGTCGTACACTGGGTGAAAACTCCTCAAACGTCACGGAAATTATTATTTGACAAATAAAAACACATAGGAACGCCTTTATTTTGATGAATTCGTGTTTAAAGGATCAGAAAAATGTGTTTGTCGGTTGTAAATTGTCCCTGGTGTGTCTCCCTAGTGTGACGTCATCGTGTTTTGAACTCTGCTCTACTTCCTGTAAAGTTCAACATATTTTTCAACTTTTCTTCACAAACTGACTCTTGATTTGGGTAAAACGATCATTCATGTTCACAACAGGTTTTAAAGTCAAAACTAGACAATCATAAAAACCTGTCACACGCTCTTTAAGTTAATCCTGTGTGCTCGTGTGAAGGCTCATTCTGTCCACTAAATGTAGTCAGTAAAAGAGCGTTTCTTTTGTCGTACAGTCTGCTTTGTTTACCTGCTTTCTACGTTTCGGCTGTTTCGGAAAACTCTGTGACACTTTAGAATAACTCCCCTTATTCCTGCCTTGGTAAAGCATGAATAAAGACTTAATTCATAGTGAACAAAGACTTTATTAAGAATGATTCAGGCTTATTAACTACTTAACTAATACTCTAACCCTAATTCCTGGCACTAACCCTAACCCTAACCTTAATTAACTAGTAACTAATCCTGAATCAGGCTTAATAAACTATTTGTTCAGTATGAAATAAGTCTTTGTTCATGTTTTGTTGAGGCAAAATAAGGTGTAGTGTATTATAAAGTGGCACCAAACATTCTAAATTGCAGAACGGAGGCAAAAGTGAAATAAAACATTGTGTGATTTCACTGAGAAACTGGGATTAACCTAAGATTATCACAAAAAAATGAATAATCCAGGTGGTTTTGTCAGATTAGGGCGGGGTCTCGTCCTTGTGGTTCGTGCTCTGCTGTTATGGCTATCATTTATTATTGTCAAATCCCGATTCCCTGTTTCTCTGTTTAATGTTGTTTGTTGCTCTGTTTTCCACCGTGTTTTCATCTTTCTTGATGAGCCGGGATCAGGCTTTGAGTGACAGCTCCATTTGACCAACCACATTCAAGCGTGAAGATGCAGATGATTTATTTAACTCTGAACGCAATCGAAAAATACTTAGTGTTCAAGAATCGTGATAAAATTGAAATTGTGATCCAGTGAGTGAGATCAGAGTCTGCTTTAAACACATTTAATGTTGGATCGTTGGATTGAACTACATTTGTTTATTTAATAAGATCTACGTGTTACATATTACACACTTTACCACAAATCATACTTTTTGTGAAGCTATTTTTTCCCATCCTTGATTAATTAGAAAGGCAACTACCTGACATTTTGACCCTGGAAATTATTGCTTTTTTGTTGTTTTTTGATTAAACACTTTTCAACTTTTTTCCTGAGGGCCAGATTTGTCAGCCTCTGAGCCGGAGACACAAATACACGCTCAATACACGCGCACAATATACACAACACCAGATCTTAACTTGTGAGTTTCTTCTAATAAGACAGTTGTAAACAGTTCATTTACATGTTTAATCCGTGCGCCCAAACATGTAAACGAGTTCATAGCTGTTTACAACTGTCTCATTAGAAGAAACTCACAAGTTAATAATGACAAGACAGAATGAACTTTCCAAATATAACACCAGAGCTGTTTCAATAATACTGCTCAAAGCTCAGGGAGAAGTAAACGAGGACAAAACTAGGACCAAAAGAAGTAGAAGTAGAACCCAGAATTAAAGGAGTAAACAAGAGAAATAGATCTGTTTTGTGTTTGGAGCTGGTGTGGGCCGGATCGTACCGTCTGGAGGATCTGTCCCCCGGGCCTTGAATGGGCCTGCACTGAACATTTTGATCTGCTGTTAGAACGTCTTTGAAAAAGAGAAAGAGTTTTCTTCACTCGCCTCCAGTCGCCTCCTTCTGGAGTGTTGGACGTTCTGATGAGCATTTTAAAGTGTCTAAATGAGTAAATAACAATGTGCTGCTTGAAAAGTCACTTTGAGAAGACAGGCCGTGGTGCTCTGCAAAAACACACGTATGGATGAGTTAAAATGTCAATCCAAATGATCTGCAGCAAAAAATGTCTTAAATCTTAAAATGGCTTGAATTGATCATTTTTATCTGGATTTGAGAAGTTTTGACTCGATGAGATTTAATTGCTGATGTGATGCAGAATATTTCACTGGTTTCAAGGTATTTCTGATGATCAGACCATCATTTTGATTAAAATAAGAAAATACATTTGTCAGTCGGGTAAGTAAAATGATCTTAACCACTGACAGATCATTTGGATTTTAATATGATCGATTTTAAAATGATAGGATTTTTTTTTTGCAGTGGTTACTCAAATTAACTTTATACGATAAAATGTAAAATGAAAGTAGTTTCTTGTTGCTACGTCTGTGCAGAGCTTAGTTAGCATGTTTGCTAATGGCAGTAACAGTTCTTTCACGTCTTAGTTGTGTTTTGAGCCGTTGTGTCATGTCTCCTGCACAACCTTTATTACTTACTCTGGCAATATTTTTGCAAACTATGAATTTCTAGATGAGTTAAAATGTCTTGATTTCAGGACATTAATCTGAATTTCAGACGTTTTGACTCGTTAAGATCAGGTCGGTCCATGTTCAGTCCTGACTCTGGCACCAGCAGGAGGCCGGTCCATGTTTAGTCCTGACTCTGGCACCAGCAGGAGGTCGGTCCATGTTCAGTCCTGACTCTGGCACCAGCAGGAGGCCGGTCCATGTTTAGTCCTGACTCTGGCACCAGCAGGAGGCCGGTCCATGTTCAGTCCTGACTCTGACACCAGCAGGAGGTCGGTCCGTGTTCAGTCCTGACTCTGGCACCAGCAGGAGGCCGGTCCATGTTTAGTCCTGACTCTGACACCAGCAGGAGGCCGGTCCGTGTTTAGTCCTGACTCTGGCACCAGCAGGAGGCAGGTCCGTGTTTAGTACTGACTCTGGCAACAGCAGGAGGACGGTCCATGTTTAGTCCTGACTCTGGCACCAGCAGGAGGCCGGTCCATGTTTAGTCCTGACTCTGGCACCAGCAGGAGGCCGGTCCATGTTTAGTCCTGACTCTGACACCAGCAGGAGGCCGGTCCATGTTTAGTCCTGACTCTGGCACCAGCAGGAGGCCGGTCCATGTTTAGTCCTGACTCTGGCACCAGCAGGAGGCCGGTCCACGTTTAGTCCTGACTCTGGCACCAGCAGGAGGCCGGTCCACGTTTAGTCCTGACTCTGGCACCAGCAGGAGGCCGGTCCATGTTTAGTCCTGACTCTGGCACCAGCAGGAGGCCGGTCCATGTTTAGTCCTGACTCTGGCACCAGCAGGAGGCCGGTCCATGTTTAGTCCTGACTCTGGCACCAGCAGGAGGCCAGTCCATGACTCTGGCACCAGCAGGAGGCCAGTCCATGACTCTGGCACCAGCAGGAGGCCGGTCCACATTTAGTCCTGTTGAACATTTCAGACAAACCATATCCTCTTCGGAAAAACAGAACAGAGAGAGAAATAAAAGCCGTGTCTCCTTCTTTTCATGTTGTGTTTCTTTTATCCGACTGAACTGTCTTTTCGGTTTAACCAACACAAACACGTCGCACACTTAAGTATAGACCGAGTCCCGTCTCCGTGCCGCACTTCCTCTTCGCCATGGCAACAGTAGACAGTGACAGCCCACAGCACAGCCCCGACTCGGAGCCAAGGACGCCGGCAATTTACCCGTCAGCCTGACACCAGCGCCTTCTGCCCAGGCGTACGCTGTTCTTCATAATCCCAACAACAACAGGCAGACAGAGGAGAGTGTGGGGCCCCTGAGGCTCCTGAGGGCCCCGGGACAGAGCGGGAGGAGGGGAGAGGGACAGGGGACAGAGAGGAGGAAGGGGAGAGGGACAGGGGACAGAGCGGGAGGAAGGGGACAGGGGACAGAGAGGAGGAAGGAGAGAGGGACAGGGGACGGAGAGGAGGAAGTGAGAGGGACAGGGGACAGAGAGGAGGAAGAGATGTTGGAAAACGGAGGAGAGAGAGAGAAAAGTGGACAAAAATGTGCAGGTAGATAATATGGATTGAAATAATGTATTGAAACAAGTCACAAACGGTTTGAAACAAGTAAAATAATCTAGTTCCATCAAATAAATCGTCTCCACTGATCTTAACGAGTCAAAACGTCTGGAATTCACATTAATATCCTGAAATCAACACATTTTAACTCATCTAGGGGCTCAGAAAAGACATTTGATCAGGTTTGGAGGCCTTTTTTAAACTTTTTTGAGTAACGTTCTACAAAGGTGCAAGAATCATTTTCCTTTACAGTATTCACTTTATTCCTGAAGTCTTCGTACGCGCCGCCGTCTTGTTTCCGTTGTAGTTCACACGGAGCAGACGAGCTCAACAGAAAATAAGTTCTACTCGACTAAAAAGACGTTTTCAGGAAATCAATGCAAATTTTTGTCGGTTTTTCTCGCTATACAGAATTTTTCCACTCATGGTCATGTTTTTGTCGCTTCTCGTAGGGTTTTTGTCACTTTTAGCCACATTTTTGTCACTTCTAGTCGTGTTTTTGTGCCACTTTATTCACCTTATTTGGCCCCGCCCACTTTTGCCTCTTTTTTCCACAGATCACACTTTTGTTGTAAACGCAGTTCTGTTTGACGAGAACTCCGTTAAAGCTAATGACGAACGAGGGAAAAGTCTGACGCTAAAATGTTACATAAAGTAGATTGATTTGTGTAAAATGTTTAATGAACACGAGCAACAACAAGTCTAGCATAGCGATTTCCTGAAAACGTCTTTTTAGTCGAGTAGAACTTATTTTCTGTTGAGCTCGTCTGCTCCGTGTGAACTACAACGGAAACAAGACGGCGGCGCGTACGGCAACTTCTGGAATAAGGAGAATAACAGTGTATCACAAAATCCAGTTTAGCATCAGGTGAGAAATGAGTCTTCTCTGTTTCGATCCGTCTTGTTTTCTCTTGTCCAATCATCTCCCTCAAAAGCGTTCGCTCAAATGGCTCGGTGCATTTCAGTTAAAGACGGTGGAGTCTGGAGTCCAGAGTGAACCGGTGGAAACGTGGCTCCTTCCTCTGTGCAGCGTCAGTGCATGATTAGACCCGGGCGCCAAGTGCTCCTTTGAGCGCGTCTGGTATCAAGGTTAACTGGCAGTGATTAGGACAAGGAGGCCGGTTACCATGGGGACAGGGGGAGGCGGGGCCAAGGCTCTGATAAGCTTTGAGTGACAGCAGCATTCCAAAGGGTCTACAAACCACTGTCATTAGTGTGTCCTGGACTGGAGCCGACCTCGAACGAGTGCCACTGGCTCCTCCTCCTCCTGCAGCTGGCTCCTCCTCCTCCTGCAGCTGGCTCCTCCTCCTCCTGCAGCTGGCTCCTCGTCCTCCTCCTGCAGCTGGTTCCTCCTCCTCCTGCAGCTGGCTCCTCCTCCTCCTGCTGCTGGCTCCTCCTCCTCCTGCAGCTGGCTCCTCCCCCTCCTGCAGCTGGCTCCTCCCCCTCCTGCAGCTGGCTCCTCCTCCTGCAGCTGGCTCCTCCTTCTCCTGCAGCTGGCTCCTCCTCCTGCAGCTGGCTCCTCCTCCTCCTGCAGCTGGCTCCTCCTCCTCCTGCAGCTGGCTCCTCCTCCTCCTTCAGCTGGCTCCTCCTCCTCCTCCTGCAGCTGGCTCCTCCTCCTCCTCCTGCAGCTGGCTCCTCCTCCTCCTGCAGCTGGCTCCTCCTCCTCCTCCTGCAGCTGGCTCCTCCTCCTCCTGCAGCTGGCTCCTCCTCCTCCTGCAGCTGGCTCCTCCTCCTCCTGCAGCTGTGCCTTGCTGGAGGACTGGCATGTTTTAGGATGAAGACTGGAATCAGAGCATTAAAGAGACCAAACTCTAAAAACAGGCTGCACTTCCAATCATAGAAACAAAAACTGAGACAAAGTTCAACATCTTTTCAGTCAGAATAAATGAATAAATTAAAGGGGATTTTTATTTTCAGAATATCTTGTGTGGGTGAATAGTTAAAAAAAAAAAATCTTACAAAAAAATTTACAGATAACAATTTGAAACTTGCTTACATTGAATAAGTTTTGAACCAGCGTTGCAGTTTTTGAACAGGAAGTCATTATGAATCAATATTCTGATTTACAATGAATACAAACAATTTAGAATTATAATAGTAAATCAATAAATAACAGAACAAAGGGTTAGCGCTGGTTGTTGTTTGCTGTAAACTCTGGGCTCTGAACGTCATGAAATGCACCTTTAAACTCCAGAGCATCAGGAAAGTGAGCGATACAACAGTTTAACCTGAGCTCACGTGGGTCTCAATGGCCCAGAGAGTCACTCTGCTGCCCTTGGCTCTGGGCCCCGTCACACAGAAGTCATGAGACCTCCTCCTCTGTGTGTGGGCCCCCTGAAATGTCTAACTGGAGTGGTTTACTTTTGAGGATAACACGAGGGATACGAGGAGCTAGTCCTGTGTTTCACATTTTTAACATGGTCAAAAATAAGGTACAGCACCTTTAACTTTCATGTGTATTTTTAACCAAACAACATCACATGATCTCTCTGGGCGGAGTCTGCATGTCCTCCCCGTGTTACGTGGGTTCTCCGGCTCCTCCCACCGTCCAAAGACATGACTGTAGAGGTTAATGAGTCGGCCACTGTCCAGGGTGCACCCGCCTAAGGCCCAAAGTCACTGGGACAAGTCACCCACGACCCCTGACGAGAACAAGCGGGAGAAAATGAATGAATGAAACAAATGGTTAAGTTCATATACGTAGCTGATTAACCACCAAGGTAAAATAAATAAATAGTAAAATAAAATAAATAATCCAGAGACTGGTTCTGCTCCATTGACTTCTGCCAGCTCCAAACCTCAGCCTCGAGCTCCTCTCCCTGGGCTCCTCTAATCCTGCGAGGCATGTGTGCTAATGCTAACGCTACAGGACGACACCCGAGGGAGTCCCCGCCCCCCAAACCGCGCCCCTCCCCCCCCTCCCCTCCTCCAAACACCGCTAATTAACCCGTGCGCGGCCTATCAGCGCTCTCCCGCCTCCATTAGCGCTCATTTACTTAGCTTAGGTGCTCGTTTGGTTGGAAGTTAAAAAGGCAATTAGCGCCGGAGTGCGGTTCTGACGGGCAGAAGGATTAGGGCAGGAGTCTGCGGAGAGCGGCGGCCATTATCGGTCATCGCGCTCATAACCTCGTATTTCACATCTGCGTCTGACGAGCTGCGTTTAATTACAGAACGAGCGCGTGACAAACGACGGGGCTAATTGGGAAAAGCCTCCTGACTGTTTCCATCGGCGCCGCTTCGTTCTGGGCTGAAGCGGCTCGTGGGTTCAAATTGTATCAGACGTGACCGAAAAACAGAAAAGATTATTTGGTTACTCGATAATCTGGATTATTTGGGTCCCAATATAACTTTATATTTCAATCTATAATCCAAAAATGACAACAAATGAAAACGTTTATTATCTTCCTGTTTATGTCACATTCACTTTATCGGCTACAGTCTGAAAACAGGTCTAAACAAGTCTATAACTAAAGCTAAATACTTGAGTTAAATGTGTTGATTTCATGATATTAATCTGAATTTTAGACGTTTTGACTCGTTAAGATCAGTGGAGACGATTTATTCGAGACCTGCCTTTGACGTCACACGTTTAACAGTAGAAACTGAGTGTTTTCTGAGGCACAGGATTCGTCAAACAAGTTTTTGACGAGGGAACAGTGTTTTAACGTGTTTAAAAGCTAAAAAGCTCAAGTTTTTGTGTTAAAAGGTAGATTTTCTAATTAGGTGTCCTTTAAAACCTTTGGATATTTTGGTCTTTCACATTTTAGGGCAAATATTTGTAAATTAGCTCATGTATCTAAACTTGCAGAGTGACTATAGAAGGTGCACACTGCAAAAAATTAATCTAATTAATGTGAATTTCAGACGTTGTGACTCGTTAAGATCAGTGGAGACGATTTATTTGATGGAACTAGATTATTTTACTTGTTTCAAACCGTTTGTGACTTGTTTCAATACATTATTTCTTACTTCAATCCAAATTATCTGTCAGTGGTTAAGATCATTTTACTTACCCGACTGGCAAATGTATTTTCAATAACACTTTATAATAACTGCACTTATTCCTGCCTTAATAAAACATGAACAAAGACTTAATTCATAATCAACAAATAGTTTATTAAGAATGATTCAGGTTTAGTAACTGTTTAACAAATATTCTAACCCTAATGTCTAACCATAACCTTAATTAAGTCGTTACTAATCCTGAATCATGTTTAATAAACTATATTTTCATTATTAATTAAGTATTTGTTAATGCTTTATTAAGACAAAATCAGATGTAGTTATTATAAAGTGGTACCTCATTTATTTGATGGAACTTGATTATTTCACTTGTTTCGTTTGTGACTTGTTTCAATCCATTATTTTGTACTTTCTACATCACTACATTTTTGAACTGGACAGAAAGTAAAAGTATATTTTCTTTTAGACCTGCTGAAAAGGCTCAGGGGGTTATTTTTGAGCACATTTTTGGCGACATCTTGCACTTTGTTTGAAGAGAAAAATAACCTGGAGAGTTGCCTTTAATGAACAAAACTCAACAGAATAAACCAATCAAGATGCAATTTGATGCTGTAATAGTTCTCCAAACCAAAAAGAATTGCTTTTCATTTTTACTCTAAAAGTACAATTTTGAAGGAGTGTTTTAATACTTTTACCTGAGTAGATTTTAAAATGTGATACTTTTACGGAGTATTTTTTAGGTGCTGTATCTGTCATTTTACTTGAGTAACAAAATGGACTACTTTATCCACTGCTGGTTGTAGTAGTAGTAGTAGTAGTAGTAGTAGTAGTAGTAGTAGTAGTAGTAGTAGTAGTAGTAGTAGTAGTAGTAGTAGTAGTAGTAGCAGTAGTAGTAGTAGTAGTAGTAGTAGTAGTGGTAGTAGTGGCAGTAGCAGTAGCAGTAGTAGTAGCAGTAGCAGTAGCAGTAGCAGTAGTAGTAGTAGTAGTAGCAGTACTGCAGTTATAGTAGTAGTAGTAGTAGTAGTAGTAGCAGTACTGCAGTTATAGTAGCAGTAGCAGTACTGCAGTTATAGTAGTAATAGTAGTAGTAGCAGTAGTAGTAGTAGTAGTAGTAGTAGTAGCAGTAGCAATACTGCAGTTATAGTAGTAGCAGTAGCAGTAGTAGTAGTAGTAGTAGCAGTAGTACTGCAGTTATAGTAGTCTTCCTGTGAACTCTCTGGCTCGTACAGGGCTCTGCTCTGGTCTGTCGGGTGTTTCTCTTCACGTCGTATCGATCCACTCTGTTCTTCTCTCTGAGGATCCATCACACTCTGTTCTTCTCTCTGAGGATCCATCACACTCTGGTCTTCTCTCTGAGGATCCATCACACTCTGGTCTTCTCTCTGAGGATCCATCACACTCTGGTCTTCTCTCTGAGGATCCATCACACTCTGGTCTTCTCTCTGAGGATCCATCACACTCTGACACTGGAGTAAACCCCGAGCTTCATCAACCTCCAGGAGGGGCGGGGCTACTGGGAGTGTGAGCACTGGACTGGGACTGGGACTGGACCAGAACTGGACTGGGACTGGGACTGGGACTGGACTAGGACTGGACTGGGACTGGGACTGGACTTGGACTGGACTGGACTGGGCTGGACTAGGACTGGACCGGGACTGGGACTGGACTGGGACTCGGACTGGGACTGGGACTGGACCAGGACTGGGACTGGGACTGGACCGGGACTGGACTGGACTTGGACTGGGCTGGACTGGGCTGGACTAGGACTGGACCAGGACTGGGACTGGGACTGGGACTGGGACTGGGACTGGGACTGGACCAGGACTGGGACTGGACCAGGACTGGGACTGGACTGGGACTGGACCAGGACTGGACCAGGACTGGACTGGACTGGGACTGGACCAGGACTGGACCAGGACTGGACTGGACTGGGACTGGACCAGGACTAGACTGGGACTGGACCAGGGACTGGGACCAGGACTGGGACTGGGACTAGGACTGGGACTGGGACCAGGCTGGGACTGAGACTGGGACTGGACTGACCAGACTGGGACCAGACTGAGACTGAACCAGAGACTGGGACTGGGACTGAACCAGAGACTGGGACTGAACTGAACCAGAGACTGAACCAGGACTGGGACTGTACTGGACTGGGACTGGACCAGAGACTGAACCAGACTGACTGGGACTGGACCAGGACTGGGACTGGACCAGGACTGACCAGGACTGGGACCTGACTGAACTGGGAACTGAACCAGAGACTGAACCAGGACCTAGACCAGACTGAACCAGAGACCAGAGACTGGGAACTGAACCAGGACTGGGACTGAACCAGAACTGACCAGAGACTGACTGACCAGAGACTGGGACTGAGACCAGGACTGGACTGAACCAGACTGGACCAGAGACTGAGACTGGGACTGGACTGGGACTGGACCAGAGACTGACCAGGACTGGGACTGAACCAACCAGGACTGGACTGGGACTGAACTGGGACTGGACTGGGACTGAACTGGGACTGAACCAGACTGAACCAGAGACTGACTGAACTGACTGGGACTGGACTGGGACTAGACTGGGACTGGACCAGGACTGGGACTGGGACTGGGACCAGGACCAGGACCAGGACTGGGACTGGACCAGGACTGGGACTGGACCAGGACTGGACCAGGACTGGACTGGGACTGGACCAGGACTGGGACTGGGACTGGGACTGGACTGACCAGAGACTGGGACTGACCAGGACTGACCAGGACTGAACTGGGACTGACCAGACTGGGACTGGGACTGGACTGGGACTGGACCAGGACTGGGACTGGACCAGGACTGGACCAGGACTGGGACTGGACCAGGACTGGGACTGGACCAGGACTGGACCAGGACTGGGACTGGACCAGGACTGGACCAGGACTGGACTGGACTGGACTGGACTGGACCAGGACTGGGACTGGGACTGGGACTGGGACTGGGACTGGACTGGACCGGACTGGGACTGGGACTGGACTGGACCAGGACATGTTCAGGACTGAACCTGGACAGGATCTGGACTGGAAAGAGAACCTGAAGTGTTCAGACATTTACAAATTTGATGCACTTTTTAAAATATGCTTCAATAGTACAGGGTGTTTTTTATCCAGTGTATTTTCATACGTCATCATTTTCATCGAAATTTTGGTCACAAATAATTACCAATAATACTACCAATAATCACTAATAATAATAACACCATGTTTACACTGCACTTTGGACTCAGAGTCGCCTGCAGTGTTCTTTCACTTTTGGGGGAACACCATGGACACCAAGCGGTGACTTTCAGATTCTAGAGTGTTGAATGGATGATGAAAGAAGAATGATGTCTTTCTCCCAGACGGGGCCAAGAGCAAGATTTTCCCATTGATTACGTTGAATTTTCAAAAAGTAACTTCACAAAATGTCACCCTGATTATTTCTATCAGTGACAAGACTCAAGAACGTGCCGTCACAGAATCAGCATTTTCTATATTTATTTCCGCTGCCCCCCATTTGTATTAAAGTGCGTGTGACAGGTTGTTATGATTTTCTAATTTTGACTTTATTCAGTGCATTAATACCTCTTGTAAACATAAATTATAGTTTGTTGTAGATAGTTTATAGTTTGTGGAGAAAAGCTGAAAAATGTGTTGAAAATTACAGGAAGTAAACAAACTGATGACATCACTCTGGGGAGACAAAGGTTAAGCATAATTTACACAAAATAAACTACTTTTTTGACCCTTTAAACATTAATTCAACAAAATAAAGACGTTCACATGTGTTTTAATTTGTCGAGTAAAAAAATAATGGTGGCATTAGAGGAGTTTTGGCCCATTGCACTGTGCGGTTGCTTCTTAATTTCCCAGTGTGATGTCATCATTCACAACCATTTTAAGATTTTGCTGATGGTTTTTAAATGTTTGAATGGGTTGGCTCCTCCTCATCTCTGTAGAGCGTTGAGATCAGCAAACCTCATGATCTTAGACGTCCCGAGATCCCGGTTAAAAACCTGAGGGGGCGGGGCTTTCTCTGTGGCAGGTCCCAGACTCTGGAACAGTCTTCCTCTGGACATTAGAACAGCCCAATCTTTGAATATTTTTAAGACTTTGTTAAAAACCCATTTGTTTGCACGGGCTTTTAACACAAGCTGAGCAGAACATTTGTATTGCATTTTTATTTTAGCTCGTTTCTGCATGTTCTGTTTTGTCTTATTGTATTTTATATTGTGTCTGTGCAGCACTTTGGGCCGTTGTGGTTGTTTTTAAATGTGCTTTATAAATAAATTTGACTTTGACTTGACAACCAGGAAGTAAAATTAAAAGCGCATAAAAGTTCTAAAAAATTTGTTTAAAAAAAAAAAAATTGAAATGTATGTATGTTCACTGAGTTTTAGTTCAATGAGTGTCCAACCTGTCATAGGCCCTTTAAATATTACTGGCCCATTGAATGCTGTGATGTCACTGAAACCCAGCAACAGAACGCTTTAGTTTTTAACAGAGAACCAATCAGAGAGCAGCAGCTGATTCCAGAGTGAGAGGCTGTTATTCATGTTAAACGTGGCACAAAACAAAACAAAAGTTCCTACGTTTGTGCTCTGTGTTCACTGACGATGGCCATAAACCTTTTCTGATTCTGACGTTGTACAAACGACAAAGCCGTCACCACCACACAGCGGTTTGTGTTCAGAAGGATTTTCAAACACAATTACAGTTTTTCAGCGTGACTCGTCCACACTCGAGCGCTCGGTCGTTCTGCTGGAGTCTTTATTAAACAAACCAGCGCCCTCTTTTTCTCTGTGGATTCATTTAGCGTTGGTCATTATTTTTGTAAAGTTTCGATGAAAGACGGCCGAACAAACACGAGAAAATAATTCCACAGGAGTCGGTAATTACTGTTTAGTTTTCAAGGTTTTATAAAGAATCTCCACGAGAACACACAAAGAGCCAACTTTTGTTTGTCTTTGTTGTTCGTGCTTTTCTACAAACACGAATAACTAAAAATGCATTTGGAGAAAACGGCCTTTGAAGTCACAACGTCCCAGAGAAATCTATGCATGAAGCGGATTAAATGACAAAATAAAACATCTTTAAAGGGACTGTACCTGATTTTTACTGTTGTGAAAGGGACAAAACAGAACTGTCCATGTTTACAATTTGTTAAATCTGTGTTGCTCCTGCACAGATGAGCTGTAAAAGGGTGAAAATAACACCACAACTTTTACTCTGCATTTGTTTATAGAGCATTTTATCTTAAGAGAAAAGCAGGAGGTGCGTTGTTAGCATGCTAATGTTTTTAGCTTTACCGTGACACTCTGGGCTCAGAGTCTCGTGAAAAGTTCTCTCACAACGGTGAATATTTAGGGTGCTGGCACTGCATTAGGAAAGTGAGAGACACATGTGACTGAAATAAAGATTTAAACATGAACTAGTTCTGTTTTTCATGTTTCAAAACAGTAAAAGGTACAGGCCCTTTAAATGCAAATTGGACGGTAACACTTTAGAATAGCTCCCCTTATTCCTGCCTTAATTAATAGTGAACAAATACTTTATTAAAGTGCGTATGACGGGTTTTTCTGATTTTCTAATTTTGACTTTATTTAGTGTATTAATATCTGTTGTAAATCGAAATTATAGTTTCACACCAATCAAGTCACTGTTTGTGGAGAAAAGTTGAAAAACCTGTTGAAAAATACAGGAAGTAAATAAACTGATGACATCACGCTGTGGGAGACAAAGGTTATGCATCATTTACACAAAATACATTACTTTTTGACCCTTTAAACATTAATTCGACAAAATTAAAGGTGTTCACATTTATTTTTATTCGTCAAATAAAAAAAAAAAAGTGACATTAGATGAGTTTTGGCCCAGTGTACAGTGTTGTTGCTATGGTAATTTCCTAGTGTGATGTCATCATTTACAACCAGGAAGTAAAATGAAAAAGCTAAAAATTGCGAAAACTGTGTACAATTTGTAAAGAATTTTAGATAATTTTGAAATATGTTTATCTGAACTACATTTTGGTTAAATGAGTCGTCCAACCTGTCATGGGCCCTTTAAGTCTGATTCAGGATTAGTAACTACTTAAAGGGCCTATGACAGGTTGGACTACTCATTTGACTAAAATACAGTTAAGATAAATCTATTTAAAGTTTGGCAAAAAATAATTACAAATTTTATCATTTTTAGCCATTTTTTTTGTTTTGTAATATCACTTCCTGGTTGTAAATGATGACATCACACTAGGAAATGAATCTGTTCACTGGGCTAAAACTTGGCTAATGTCAGAGATTTTTTTTGTCCGACTAATCAAAATGTATGTGAACACCTTTATTTTGTTGAATTCATGTTTCAAGGGTAAAATAAGTTGTTTATTTTGGGTAAATTATTCAAAACCTTTGGATAGACTGGGTCTCCCTAGTGTGATGTCATCAATTTTTTACTTCCTGTAATTTCAAACAGATTTTTCAACTTTCTCTACAAACTATGACTTGATTAGTGTAAAACAATAATTTTTATGTACAATACGTATTAACACACCAAATTAAATCAAAATTAGAAAATTGTTAAAACCTTTCATACGCACTTTAAGGTTAGGGTTAGAGTATTAGTTAAAGTGCGTATGACAGGTTTTTATGATTTTCTAATTTTGACTTTATTCAGTGTGTTAATACCTGTTGTGAATATAAATTATAGTTTTACACCAATCAGGTCACTATTTGTGGAGAAAAGTCGAAACATCTGTTGAAAATTACAGGAAGTAAACAAACTGATGACATCACACTGGGGAGACAAAGGTCATGCATAATTTACACAAAATAAACTACTTTTTTGACATTTTAAACATTGATTCAACAAAATAAAGGTGTTCACATGTGTTTTTCTTTGTCAAATGAACAAAATCTGTGACATTAGATGAGTTTTGGCCCAGTGTACAGTGTGGTTGCTATGGTAATTTCCTAGTGTGATGTCATGCTTTACAACCAGGAAATTAAATTAAAAACCTAAAAAATAGCAAAACTGGGGTAAAATTTCTGAAGATTCTTGCAGAAATTGAAATATATTTATCTTAACTGCATTTTAGTGAAATGAGTAGTTCAACCTGTCATAGGCCCTTTAAGTAGTTAATAAGCCTGAATCCTTCTTAATAAAGTCTTTGTTCACTATTAATTAAGTCTTTTTTCTTGCTTTATTAAGGCAGGAATAAGGGAAGTTATTATAAAGTGTTACCAATTGTTGTTTTTTATGTTGAAAGAACAAAGTGACCGAACAAAACCCTGACCCAAATAAAAGTTCCTCTTGCCGTGTGTGATCCGTACCGTGATCTTATGGGAAAAACACGCTCCATATTCTTCCTCAAAGTGCCTTCTGCTCTTACGAAACACTCCCCCCGGCCCCTGCCCCCTCGGCCCCTCCTCCTCCTCCTCCTCCGCCGCGGTGCATTTGTGGAACGTGGGATTCTGCGCGGCGTCCCAGCCCATTCATTTTTCAGACCGGGATCTCTGCTGCTGTCACTTTACATTTGCTCCGATGAAGGCAACACAGAAAGAAAAAAACCCAACACGCCTGCAACGCCCCTGACCCAGTTATAGCTGCGGACAACACCGAGGCCGTTTATTTCAATTTAAAGCCGTGTTAGCGCGAGAAAAAAAGCGTGTCCAAACTAAACTGGCCTGTAAGTAACGCGGCACCTTGAAGTTTTCACAGCGATTATGAATATGAGTTGTGTTTGCCTCCAGCGTCAAAACACACTCCTTCATCTCGTCCTTAAAGGTTCTATAGATTCTGCAATATTTAGCTGTTTGGGACGAGCCCTGAACACCTTTGCATTTCACGTCCCGCGGCTGGAAATGTTATAATGAACAGAAAGAAAGCATTTGAAGTGCAAAGAAAAAAGAAAAGGGAGTGAAAGTAATTGTAAATGTGTTTTTTTCATCTCCGTGAACATGCTCTTCTCCGAGGTCAAAGGACGTTTAAAGGTCCCATATCCTGCTCTTTCCCCTTCACACAGTCTGTTCTAAGGGCTTTGTTGATACATTTTCTCGTTGTGTAATATCCATAACATAACAGTTTACAAAAAACACCCATTTCTTGGACTGGCCCCCCTCCTGCAAAAGCAAACGGCTCACTCTGAGATCTGACCCCCCCGAACAGAGAGCAGGCTGCCTCCCCGCCCAACCCACGAGCCTCCCCCTCCCAACTCGTGCCGAAGCCTAGAGCGGAGATGGTGCATGCGCCGTGTGCTCCGGTAAACAGCGATACACAAACACTGAATAAACCTTTTCTGGTCCTGACGGTGCGTCGTGCTGAGTCCTACGTCCTGGATCTGACCTGGAGTTTGACGTGCTCCAGGGCCTCGACCACGGACGCTGCCGTTTGGTAAATAACAAGCTAACTCTTCTATCTGTCGTATCCATCGTGTAATTACTGTGTAGCATTAGCATTAGCTGTTTTTATTCTTCCTGGAGGCGTGGCTTAAACACAGCGTCATCTTAGTGAGGAGCCCCCGTCTGCTGCTCAGCCGAGGGGGACGGAAAAGACAGTTCTCTAGTGAAAACATGAGGGAATCAATCAAAAAACCACTTTGGGCACAACATACGAGGCCCAAATAGCACTGGAGGAAGGTTAAAACCTCTGAAAAGTCCATTTTGCATGTTATGGGACCTTTTAACATCTGGTCCACGTAAGACCTTATATGGTCTCCCGACAACCCATTCGTTACTTTAAGGTTCATCTACATCCATTTACGTCCAGTCTTGGAATGCAAGGGCCTCTTTGATTAATATGTGTTCATACTTCTTTGTGTTCGTAGAAACATAAGCTCTGTACTTGGAACTCATTACGTACGCCCACTTTTACTCTGTTTTGCATAGACGTATAAACTGGTGGTCTCTTCTGTGCTTCTACGTCGCGGCGTCTGCAAATCCACAGACAAAGCGACTGGATCCAGTAAACTATTTTCACATCTACCTGGTCTGGACTTCTTTGATTTTAATCACTTAATATCAGTGATTCAGCCCTGATGTGAGCACACGAAACACGACAGACTTTGAGCAGTTATTGACACGTATTAACAGCAGCTAATAAATAAATAAATCAACTATATCCAGTGGGCTCTATGTATTCAAGAGGCGGGACATACAGCGCCGTTGACAGTTTCCAAGTTCTTCAGCTTCAGGGCACTTTGGTTTTGTTAATGGTGGAATTCTTGTCCGTGTTCAGGGTCTGGCTCCGGGTCCTAAAAATCTAAATCGTATCTGAATTACACTGTTTTGTCCAGAGACAAAAAGACATTTAGTAATTTAAAGTTTGTGCCTGAGACGTGGCTAAAGCTGGAGTGAACCGGAAACTACTTCCTGCTTGTCTTTTTCTGTGTTCATTTCCTTCTTTGCAAAGACTCTGCGCCGCGTTTGAACCTCTTTATGTCATGTGTTGGGTTTGGATAATGTGAGATGATTATGACCTGGACATATCATGTTTTGGGTCTTGTCAAAGTGAGTGTCGTGCGTCGATGAACAGTGAACAGTGAAGACGTGCGAGCTTTGTTTTGTAAAGCATGTGGGCTCAGCGTATACATTTGGATCAGAGGAAATCTGGCAGTTTATCATGAGATCAAGTCAGGGTTTGGTGAGAGATGATTCTGTTCTGTTTCTATCTGCTTTTCGTGTCTGTGCTCTCTCGCTTCTCTCGCACATTGCACTGTGTGGTTGCTTCTTAATTTCCTAGTGTGATGTCATCATTCACAACCAGGAAGTAAAATTAAAAAGCGCATAAAAATGCTAAAAAGGGATACAATTTGTAAAAAAAAAAAATTACAAAAATTTGAAATATATGTATCTTAACTGAGTTTTAGTTCAATGAGTGTCCAACCTGTTTAACCCTGTCCAACCCTTTAAATATTATTGGCCCATTGAATGCTGTGATGTCACTGAAACCCAGCAACAGAACGCTTTAGTTTTTAACAGAGAACCAATCAGAGAGCAGCAGCTGATTCCAGAGTCAGAGGCTGTTATTCATGTTAAATGTGGCACAAAACAAAAGTTCCTAAGTTTGTGCTCTGTGTTCACTGACGATGGCAATAAACCTTTTCTGATTCTGATGTTTTACAAACGACAAAGCCGTCACCACCACACAGCTGTTTATGTTCAGAAAGATTTTCAAACACAATTGTTATTTCTAACAGTTTTACAGCGTGACACGTCAAGTCAGGGTTTGGTGAGAGATGATTCTGTTCTGTTTCTATCTGCTTTTCGTGTCTTTGTTTTGGCCTCAGTCTGTGCTCTCTCTCTTCCTGTCGTCTGGCTCTGACGTGGAGCGAGCCAGGCCCCTTTGGATCCCTCTCACAGACCGTGGAGACTTTGTGGAGTGGGGACTTATAAAAACACTCTCCCCAAAGTCCCACTGAGGACTGAGGCAGCGCCCAAGCTCAGACGTCTCTGGGACTCTGACAGGATCATGGGCCTGTCGTACGGACTAAACACTTCTTCAAACTCGCTAAATCAACCCATTGATCACAAACTTGGAGAAGGTGAACCTCCTTTAATAATAATAAGAAAACCTTTACGTTTCCAACAGAAGGGACATTTCAGTATTTCTACGTAAAGTACAAGAACAGCAGCAAAAAAGAAAAAAAAACTGTGAGGATGACAATATACAAGGTTCCATAGGAGTTCACAATTAGCTACAGGGCTGAAAATGTGCCATCACAGAAGATTTATAATTAAAGAAGAGTGAACGAGGAGAGAGACGGGAGAGAGGGAGAGGGAGAGAGAGAGAGTGAGGAGAGAAAGGAGAGAGAGGGGGAAAAGGGCAGAGAGATGGGAGAAAGAGAGGGGGAGGAAGATTTAGAAAGAGGGGAGAGAGAGAGAAAGGAGACAAAGGGGAGGGGGGTGGAGCATGAAGAATGTGTTTCATTTCAAATATAAGGAGTTCAATAATGCAGGGCGGCCTATGAGAGTTCAGGGAGAGAGAGAGAGGAGAGAGAGAGAGGGGGAGAGAGAGAGAGAGAGAGAGAGAGGGGGGCAGAGAGAGAGAGACAAAGAGAGAGAGGGGGGGGGGCGAGAGAGACAGAGAGAGAGAGGAGAGACAGAGAGAGGGGGGCAGAGAGGATAGAGAGGCAGAGAGGGGGAGAGAGGATAGAGAGACAGAGAGAGGGGGGCAGAGAGAGAGAGAGGGGAGAGAGAGAGAGAGGGGAGAGGATAGAGAGACAGAGAGAGAGAGAGAGAGAGAGAGGAGAGAGGGGGAGAGAGAGAGGAGAGACAGAGAGAGGGGTGCAGAGAGGATAGAGAGGCAGAGAGAGGGGGGCAGAGAGAGAGAGGGGGGAGAGAGAGAGAGGGGGGGAGAGGATAGAGAGACAGAGAGAGAGAGAGAGAGAGGAGAGAGGGGGAGAGAGAGAGGAGAGACAGAGAGAGGGGTGCAGAGAGGATAGAGAGGCAGAGAGAGGGGGGAGAGAGAGAGAGGGGGGGAGAGGATAGAGAGACAGAGAGAGAGAGGAGAGAGGGAGAGAGAGAGGAGAGACAGAGAGAGGGGTGCAGAGAGGATAGAGAGAGGCAGAGAGAGGGGGAGAGAGAGAGAGGGGAGAGGATAGAGAGAGAGAGAGAGAGAGAGGGGAGAGAGAGAGGAGAGACAGAGAGAGGGGTGCAGAGAGGATAGAGAGGCAGAGAGAGGGGGCAGAGAGAGAGAGGGGAGAGAGAGAGAGGGGGGGAGAGGATAGAGAGACAGAGAGAGAGAGGAGAGAGGGGGAGAGAGAGAGGAGAGACAGAGAGAGGGGTGCAGAGAGGATAGAGAGGCAGAGAGAGGAGAGAGGGGGAGAGAGAGAGGAGAGAGAGATAGAGAGAGCGAGAGAAAGAGAGAGAGAAAAAGAGAGAGAGGGAGGGAGATAGAAACAGATGGAGACAGAGAGAGAGAGAAAAAGAGAGAGAGAGTTGATATGTAACACATCAGGTGGTTCTTTCAACAAAATCCTCAGCTCTAACACAGTCTTTAAAAGAGACATAGTGTGTTATACTTTTATCAAATACTTATCATTAAGCTTTAACATAAACTTTAACATAATTAGATCCTTGTTTTACATTTTGTTCATTGTAAACATCCGTACTGATCTAAAACGGCTCAGAAACAGAAAAGTGTCCAAATGTCCCTGTCATTGTCATTTTCATGTTTTTAATTTTGAAAAGTGGCGATAGAACTCTAAATGGGAGTCTTTCAGTTTTCAAATAATCACAACTTAGCGCAGGATGTGGGCGGGGCTAGGGGATAGGTGAAAATAGGAATTGTATGAGCGTTCAATCTCAGGACAATACAGGGTTAATTTAGGATTAACACGAAGAAATCAATCAAAATACAACTGTGAAATAACAATATGTCACATTTAAAAACGTTGTTGTTTGTGTGTTGGAATTGTATTACCTAAAACATTCTATTACCACAAAAGAGCCTTTTTACGCTGGAAATAGATCAGATAAATAGATTACGCTGTTCATTAGTATCACAGAGTTGGTCTGGTTTCCCTCCAGCACCACGGACAGCTCCTTAGCACTATTCCACAAACTCTAAACCAAACAGGAAGTCTGTCGTTTTATTTGCCGTCCAGCTCCAGGTGTGAGCGACACAGACAATCATTAAACACAACACAAGACAGGATTCTTGTCTATATTCCATCTGTTCTTTGATTAAATGTTTTGAGCAAAATAATATCAAACATCACAAACCATGTGAGCAACGACACATTTTTTCCACGTGTTCTGCTGCTGTGACCTCAATAGTTATTTCAAAATTTTACAGAGTTTTCTGTTAGACAAAGACACAAAAGTGATCATTTTAGCTCATTATCATCAAAGTTTGCGCACCATTTACATCTTTAGTCAGACTTTACAGTTCAAGTGTATCATTTTTATAGACTTTGAGTAAGTATTTATTTATCAGTTTGTATTCAAGGAGAAAATGTGATCCAACACTTCTCAAAAATTAAAGGCCCTGTACCCAGAGCATCACGGACCGTCACGGGTAAAGCTAACAAACATTCACTTGCGAATGGCGCACTTCCTGCTTCTCTCGTAGACTCTATTCACTTTATTCCTGAAGTTGTCGTACGCGCCGCCGTCTTGTTTCCGTTGTAGTTCACACGGAGCAGACGAGCTCAACAGAAAATAAGTTCTACTCGACTAAAAAGACGTTTTCAGGAAATCGTTGCGTTGTTGACTTGTTGTTGCTCGTGTTCATTAAACATTTTACACAAATCAATCTACTTTATGTAACATTTTAGCGTCAGACTTTTCCCTTTTCGTCATTAGCTTTAACGGAGTTCTCGTCAAACGGAAGTGCGTTTACAACAAAAGTGCAAAAAACGGCTAAAGTGGGCGGGGCAGAATAAGGTCAATAAACAGATACAGAATAAAACTCTCATTTTCACCCGAATAGACACTTTTACAATATGTCTGTGCTGGGGCAACATAGATTTTACTTTATTACATGCAAAAAAAAAATAAAAATCAGGAATATGGTCTAGTTCTGTTTTTCCCGTTTCACAAAAGTAAAAATCAGGTACAGCCCCTTTAAGTTTGCTCCAAGTATGGTTACTATAGCAACTCCAGTGCTTGTGTTTGTATTTGAACATTCGCAGAGCAGAAAAAACACGCAACAATTCAACTTAATCTTGAACTGTAGATTCTGTAGATCAGGCTCTTGATGGAGCTCATCTCTGACCCGCCCACCACTCGCTTCCAGAACCACATTCTCCATTCATGTTTCTCCACAGGGATTCAGAAAAAAATGAATATTAAATGTTTGAAACCTTGCTCGGGGCTAATCAGCGCTGTGGTCTGCAATTAGCAGCAAGACCTTAAGTTATTAAACATTTTGTGGGATTTAAAGTTTGAAGTTTGACTGAAAACAACCGCGTTCTGGACAAAGTTACCAGATTAGCCTCCGCGGTGCCTTTTAGCTCTTAATATTTGAATTTTTCTTAACTTCTATGACAAAAATGAATGAGAAATGTACTTACGGAACCAAGATGGACTTCCAAATGGGCAGCACAGGTGAGCTCCATAGTCTCTAGTTTCTGCAATTATTACCATTTTTTCTGTGGCAAAACAATGGAAAAAAAAAAAAGATCTGGGTTTTATTTTGGTGCCTGATAAAAACAAATGTGATAGAATGTTTATTTCAGTACCTGGGTGTGTGCAAATCCTGGTCCTGGGCAGCGTTACTTAAAAAAAAAACAAAAAAACCTTGCCAAAGTATTAAAAGTACACGCAGAAGAGTAAATGTTCGTGTTTCTTGTTTGTCTCCAGCTCAGGCTCGTTTAGCTTGTTGACCATTAGCGCAGTTACATGGAAATGCTAATCCCGTCCATTAATCTTGTGTGGTCCATGTGAACGTGGCGGCCAGATGCTCCACCAGTTGGTCCTCGCTCTCCAGACTCTCACGGTGTTTTGTTGTTTTTGGAGAAAAATGGATCGTGTGAAATCTGTGACAAGCAGTGAAGCTGGTCCCAGAGAAGAACGGTCCGGACTGAAGGAGACGCGCCGCCGTTTTAGTGACGATAACTGGGGGCATTTAGGGACTAATGAGGAGGAAACAATGTTGAAACCAGATTTTAGGCTCAGTGTGCACCTTTAATGACGCCTCTGTTGTGTGCATGTCCAAAATTACAATTTATTGTCTATAAAAGACATTCTATTGCCTTTTTAACATGGAAATAGATATCGAGCCTGTTACTTAATGTCAGTTTTTCTTCCAGCACCATGGACAGCTCCTTAACACTCCTATTCTACTCAGTTACATGTACTTTTCAACTATTCCATAAACGACATTTAGAGTTCTTATAAAAATAATAATTTGTTAATGAACAGAAAGTGAAAGTGTGGAGTTTTTTCCTGTTTAATGTGAGACGCTGCAGGTGGACAGGAAAAAATCTTAAATTTAAAGATGTCAATTTTAAACTTCTGATGTAGTTTACTCACATAAATGTAAGAAAAAAATATGACAAGTTTTTTTATTATGTCATGTTTTTCTGTAGAAATAAGGCATTTTATGTGTAAAAACAGCCAAAAATCCACATATTTGGGACATTTAAATCAGAACCAGGTTTAAATTTCTTTAGTCCCAAAACAATTTACAGAGGGGGTTTTGGATTTCTTTTTTTACTTTTTAAGTTTGGATTGGACTGAAAATTGTCCTTAAAATTCAAATTTGACTTAAAACTTCTATAAATCAGTTTCAGAAATAGATTTCAAAAAATCCTTGTGTGTTTCGTCTAAATCCTGTTGAGTCCAGATTGTACAGTTTGGTGTAGGATCTACTTTAAGGCTGATCTTTATGTCTCGAGGGACAAAAATGCATTTTAAGAAAACGTCCTTTGAAGTTACAATGTCCCAGAGAAATCTATGGATGAAGTGGATTCAATGGAAGAATCAAACATCTTCAGGAGCAGATTGATGAAAGCCGATATGCTGAGAGAGCAAACTGACCAAAAAACTAAAATTGAAAAAAATGACTTTTGCCTGTAGTGTCTCGCCTTATCGATTGTTCGATTATTTAATTAGTTGATAACCATTCCTATAATGGATGAACTTGTTGCAGCCCTAATGCAGTACTTGGTTTTTTAGGTGCAAACCATTCAAAGGTCCCGTCTGTGGTGTCAGTCGTGTGTTATCTCATGAGCACAAAGCTTTACACAGAAGCCTGGTGGGCTTCACGGACCACCAGCCCCGGCCCGTCGTGTCACTGTGTCGTGTTTGTGTTGACTTTGGCTAAATCTAACTACCTCCACACTCCACTCTCCGCTCTCCTGACCACTGATCACAGCGCTTTATCAGCCACATCAGGAGCTGTGTGCTGGGCCTGGACACACTGAGCGGGGCTGGAGGGGCTGGAGCGGGGCTGGAGGGGCTGGAGCGGGGCTGGAAGGGCTGGAGAGGGGCTGGAGGGGCTGGAGAGGGGCTGGAAGGGCTGGAGCGGGGCTGGAGGGGCTGGAGAGGGGCTGGAAGGGCTGGAGAGGGGCTGGAGGGGCTGGAGCGGGGCTGGAGGGGCTGGAGAGGGGCTGGAAGGGCGGGAGCGGGGCTGGAGGGGCTGGAGCGGGGCGGGAGGGGCTGGAGGGGTTGGAGAGGGGCTGGAGGTGCTGGAGAGGGGCTGGAGGGGCTGGAGAGGGGCTGGAGAGGGGCCGGAGGGGCAGGAGCGGGGCTGGAGGGGCTGGAGAGGGGCTGGAGAGAGGCTGGAGGGGCTGGAGGGGCAGGAGAGGGGCTGGAAGGGCTGGAGAGGGGCTGGAGGGGGCTGGAGAGGGCTGGAGCGGGGCTGGAGAGGGGCTGGAAGGGCTGGAAGGGCTGGAGAGGGGCTGGAGCAGGGCTGGAGAGGGGCTGGAAGGGCTGGAGAGGGGCTGGAGCGAGGCTGGAGGGGCTGGAGAGGGGCTGGAGCGGGGCTGGAGGGGCTGGAGCGGGGCTGGAGGGGCTGTAGCGGGGCTGGAGGGGCTGGAGGGGCTGGAGAGGGGCCGGAGGGGCAGGAGCGGGGCTGGAGGGGCTGGAGAGGGGCTGGAGCGGGGCTGGAGAGAGGCTGGAGGGGCTGGAGGGGCAGGAGAGGGGCTGGAAGGGCTGGAGAGGGGCTGGAGGGGCTGGAGAGGGGCTGGAGCGGGGCTGGAGAGGGGCTGGAGAGGGGCTGGAAGGGCTGGAAGGGCTGGAGAGGGGCTGGAGCAGGGCTGGAGGGGCTGGAGAGGGGCTGGAAGGGCTGGAGAGGGGCTGGAGCGAGGCTGGAGGGGCTGGAGAGGGGCTGGAGAGGGGCTGGAGCGGGGCTGGAGGGGCTGGAGCGGGGCTGGAGGGGCTGTAGCGGGGCTGGAGGGGCTGGAGGGGCTGGAGAGGGGCTGGAGCGGGGCTGGAGGGGCTGTAGCGGGGCTGGAGGGGCTGGAGGGGCTGGAGAGGGGCTGTAGCGGGGCTGGAGGGGCTGTAGCAGGGCTGGAGGGGCTGGAGCGGGGCTGGAGGGGCTGGAGCGGGGCTGGAGCAGGGCTGGAGGGGCTGGAGGGGCTGGAGGACAGCTGCAGTACATCCAGAACGCTGCTGCTCGGGTCCTGACTAGAACCAGGAAGTACAACCACACTAGTCTGTGCTCAGGTCTCTGCACTGGCTTCAGGCTCAGAGAATAGACTTTAAAGCAGCTCTGATTGTATTTAAGTCCCTCCATGGCCAAGCACCAAAGTACATCTCTGAATTGTTAGTACCATACGAACCATCTCGTACTCTGAGGACCTCAGGGACCGGCCTCCTGCTGGTGCCCAGAGTCAGGACTAAACATGGACCGGCCTCCTGCTGGTGCCAGAGTCAGGACTAAACATGGACCGGCCTCCTGCTGGTGCCCAGAGTCAGGACTAAACATGGACCGGCCTCCTGCTGGTGCCAGAGTCAGGACTAAACATGGACCGGCCTCCTGCTGGTGCCAGAGTCAGGACTAAACATGGGGAATCGGCGTTCCAGTTTTATGGAGCTAAAATCTGGAACAGTTTCCCCGAAGATGTAAGACAGGCCCCCACACTGCCAGTATTTAAATCTAGGCTTAAAACTGTTCTGTTTAGCTGTGCATATGATTAAGGGAATTTGATCCATATTTTATTGTTTCATGTACATTTTAATGTATTTATTTATGCTCTTATTGTGATTACTTTTGTATGAATTGTGCTATACAAATACATTTTGATTTGATTTGATTTGAGGGGCAGGAGATGAGGGGCTGGAGCGGGGCTGGAGGGGCTGGTGTTGGGGGCTGGAGCAGAGCGGGGCCGGTGGTGGGGGCCGCTGGTGATGGTTGTTTTCTCTCTTCACTTCATGCTCTGCTGCTCATGCACGGCTCTGTTGACCAGGTCCACTGTGAGTCCAGAGGATCAGAGCGAGATGACAGGAGAGAGAGAGGAGCTTCTCTGGGGGAGAGATCTTCTTTAGTTTGACATGATGTTACGTTTGTTCCACCTCACACCGACCCGCCGCCGCTCTAGGGACAAGAAATTCTAGATGAGATAAAAAAAGTCTCTTTTTTCATTGAATTAAGAAATAATGTATTGAAACAAGTCACAAACGGTTTGAAACAAGTAAAATAATCTAGTTCCATCAAATAAATCGTCTCCACTGATCTTAACGAGTCAAAACGTCTGAAATTCGGATTAATATCTTGAAATCAAGACATTTTAACTCATCTAGAAATGTGTTTTTGCAGTGTACTTGGCAACTTTATTTTCTTATTTTAAGCAAAACTATGGTATGATCAGTCAGAAATACCTTAATATTCTGCATCACATCAGAAATTAAATCTCACTGAGTCAAAACTTTTAAAATCCAGATAAAAATGATCAATTCAAGCCATTTTAAACTAAGCTAGCTATACATTTTTTGCTGTGTGTAATGAGGGCAACTTTGTCTGTTGAGTTGGTCTTGAGTTTCAACACAAAAGACAGCAGTGTCACTTGCCAGACGGTCCACACGGAGGACGGCCCACATCTAGACCACAACCCTGAGTGAGCGAGAGAACAACGAACAGGAGAAGCGCCTTTAATATTTTAGAACTGGCGTCTTCTAAACGTAAAGTGCTCACTGCCCCAAGTGGGTGAGGGATTCTCGACCAGCGCAATCAAGTTGAAAGGACATTACTTGGCAGTCCTGGTTAAATACACAGTCATTTGCATATTCACTTCAGTAAATGAGGCTGTAACGTTTGGTAGTGCATTATTCTTTGCATATTCATAAGAGATTTTTAGGTCTTTTGAAGAAGCCTCGCTTGTGTGTGGACTGTGAAAGCCTGTGCAACCTGCTTTGTGTAAACACATTTGTCACTTGGCTTCTGTCAGCGCACAGACCTGGAGAGAGCAAAGAGAACAGAGAGAGAACAGAACAGAGCAGACAGAGAGCAGAGAAGATCAGAGCAGACAGAGAGCAGAACAGAACAGAGAAAGCAGACCAGAGAGCAGAGAGAGTAGAGAGAGAAGAGAACAGAGCAGAGAAGATCGGAGCAGACAGAGAGCAAAACAGAACAGAGAAAGAGAGCAGAGAGAAAGCAGAGCAAGGAGCAGAGAGAGCAGAGAGAGTAGAGAGAGAAGAGAGCAGAGCAGAGCAGATCAGAGCAGACAGAGAGCAAAACAGAACAGAGAAAGAGAGCAGACCAGAGAGAGAGCAAAATAGAGCAGAGCAAAGAGAGTAGAGCAGATCAGAGAAAAGGAGTAGAGAGAGAGCAGATCAGAACAGAGAAAGAGAGTAGAGCAGAGAGTGAGCAGAGCAAAGAGAGAACAGAACAGAGCAAAGAGAGCAGAGAGAGAACAGAACAGAGAGAGCAGAGCAGACAGCAGAGAGAGGGAGTAGGGAGAGAGAGCAGAGAAAGAAAAAGAGAGAGAAAGCAGAGAGAGAGAGCAGAGCAGATCTGAGCAGACAAAGAGCAGAACAAAACAGAGAAAGAGAGCAGAGCAGAGAGAGAGAGAGCAGAGAGAAAGCAGAGCAGAGAGAGAGTAGAGAGAGAACAGAACAGAGGAGATCAGGGCAGACACAGAGCAGAACAGAGAAAGAGAGCAGAACAGAATAGAGCAGAGCAAATAGAGCAGATCAGAGAAAAGGAGTAGAGCGAGAGCAGATCAGAACAGAGAAAGAGCAGAGCAGAGAGAGCAGAGAGAGAACAGAACAGAGGAGATCAGGGCAGACACAGAGCAGAACAGAGAAAGAGAGAGAGCAGAGAGAGAGAGAGCAGACAGAGAGAGTAGAGAGAGAACAGAACAGAGGAGATCAGGGCAGACACAGAGCAGAACAGAGAAAGAGAGAGCAGAGAGAGAGAGAGCAGACAGAGAGAGCAGAGAGAGAACAGAACAGAGGAGATCAGGGCAGACACAGAGCAGAACAGAGAAAGAGAGAGAGCAGAGAGAGAGAGAGCAGACAGAGAGAGTAGAGAGAGAACAGAACAGCAGATCTGAGCAGACAAAGAGCAGAACAGAACAGAGAAAGAGAGTAGAGCAGAGAGACAAAGCAGAGAGAGAGAGCAGACAAAGCAGGAGAGAGAACGAGAGAGAGAGAGAGAGAGAGCAGTGAGAGAGAGACAGAGAGAGAGAGCAGACAGAGCAGGAGAGAGCAGAGAGAGAGAGAGAGAGCGATGGAGAGAGAGCAGAGGAGAGAGCGAGAGAAAGAGCAGACAGAGCAGGAGAGAGACAGCAGCAGGAGCTGGGGAGCGAGGATGATGAGGTTATTCTGGCTCGTGCAACACTCACAGCTACAGGGGCGATCAAACACTCTATTTGTTTGGAGCTCAGCAAACACCAGAGTGAGAGAGAAAGAGAGAGAGAGACAGAGAGAGACAGAGAGAGAGAGAGAGAGCGAGAGAGAGAGAGAGAGCAGGAAACAGGTCCAGACAAAGCTCCACAGGTGACGCACACGGTCTGTTTGTCAGCTCAGGTTTCATTGTGAAAAACAGAATTGTGGCCATGTTTCCACTGGTTCACTTTGGGCGGATCGATGCGCTCCCTGTGTCTTCAGTGAATCATTCTGGTGATCCTATCCATCATAGACCCGCCTGGTTCACTTTGACTCCTGCAGTGGTTTGTGAGAGAGAACGCAGACTCACTCGTTCACCTTTTTCTTAGTATTTCTTAGTAGCAGTGATAGTGAATGCTGCGTGTCTGTCTTCTCTGGGATTCAAAACATCCACCCAGACACTCCCTGAGATCTGAAACATAAAGAATCAACAAATGTATGTGTGAAATACAGTATATCTGTTATCGATTGGATGAAGCGAGCGTGAACAAGAGCAACAGCCTGACCCTGTCCCGCTGCACTCCCGCAGGAGGCGCACTCATGTCAAGCTGCAGAGAGTCAGACAATGTTTTATCTGCACTGAGCAACTGACTGAGGAGTTCAAGAGTGACACAGCCGGATATCGTCATCAAAAGAGACAATATTTAGCTCTTTGATGATCTTTCAAAGGGATTAGACCAAGCAGAAATAGGACAGGACCCAAAACGGAACCCTGAGGAACCCCACACAACTGCTAAGTGTGTGTTAATGTTCAGTTCTGCTATTTATTTGTTGGAATTCATGTTTTTTGACAATAATGTATGTTTAGAAAAGGGAATAATCCTACTCTAAGTTCAGTTCAGTTTCAATAATGTTGTTAATCGTGATATTTTTCAGTAACAATATATGGTACATCAAATTTTGTTATCAAGACAGTGCTACTTCTGCTTGTAGAAGTGTTATAATTGGTAAAGTAAAGTATAGTAAATGTAAGTGTTCATATTTTAGTGTCTGCTGATCATAGCCACGTTTCGACCGGTTCACTTTGGAGCGCTTTTGTTAAAGCTGGAGTGGGTCCAGGTCACACACTTCTTCAGTTCTTTGCGTAGAGTGAGTCTGGCCCCGCCCTCCGACAAGCGTCGAGTCAATGCCATAACGTCCCGCGCATCAGATGTGTTTATTTCTGTGACGTGTGTGAAACCAAAGAGTTCATCTGTGTCTAAGAACAAAATCAAACTCTTTCACCTCAGAGTCACAGGTTTGTGCTTCACTCTTTGATTCTGCAGAAATACATGTTATGTTTTTCTGTCCCAGTGATATTTTCTTTTTTCCTCGTGAGCTTCATGTTTGTTTTGATACGATGGACCATGCATGTCCCTGATTGGCTAATCCACCTGTCAATCACACATTGACCTCACAGAGATTACAGACCGAGACTGATCTGCGTGAAATACAGAGAGACATAATTCTGGATTTTACAGGCAAATTTCAACCATAGCTAGGGATTGGAATTCAGGACCAGTTCTTCTTGAGGAATCTAAAGTTTCTAACATTAATAATTCTTCTTCTTGACACTTCAGCAGCTAAAGGGACACGCCAGAACCTAAACAAATGTCCTTTTATTCCCTTAACCACAGCAGCAGGTGGAAACACCAACACACTCATCAGAACAAAATACTCCATAAAACAGCGCACACTTACAGACTAATGTTTACTTCATAAACCTGTAACTATTACCACCTTTAAGAGTTCAGTCGCAGCATGTTCTTTGTTTTGTCCCTGCACCGACCCAAACTCTACGCCTCTCGAAAATAAAAAGCTCTCTTTCCTCGTCTCATCTCTCGTCCCTCCTTAACATTTTAACTCATCTAGAAATACATTTTTGCAGTGTACCCTATTTTCAAATAACTTGAATTCACAAATTTTTATCTGGATTTGATTAGATTTCTTACATGATGCAGAATATTTCACTGGTTTCAAGGTATTTCTGACTGATAATGCAATGATTCTGCTTAAAATAAGAATATCAATTTGCCAGTGGGGTAAGTAGAATTATCCTAACCTGGTGACAGATCATTTGGATTGAAATAAGAATTTGAAACAAGTCACAAACGGTTTAAAACAAGTAAAATAATCTAGTTCTATCAAATAAATCGTCTCCACTGATCTTAACGAGTCAAAACGTCTGAAATTCAGATTAAAATCCTGAAATCAAGACATTTTAACTCATCCAGAGATGTGTTTTTGCAGTGTACATGTTTTCAGCCTCCCCCTCTCCCCCTCTCCCCTGCCGTCCCCCTCTCCCCCGTCTCTCTGTTCTTCACCTCACGTCTTGGTGTCAAATCGTCCGAACCCTAACGTCCCCCCTGCTCTCCCCCCCCTCCCCCCTCGCTCCACGCTCCATCGCGCTGTCGGCCGGTGATGACAGCCATTTGGGATTTACCCTCGTCAGGGCGGCCCTGGCTGTCTCTTCATCTCGCGGCAGGAGAAAGCACTCGGCCCAATCTGCCTGCCACCCCGGCATCTCCGCTCCCTAATCCCGTCCTCCTGAAGACTGTAATTGAGCGGGTGTCGTGCTGCTGCTGCTGCAGGGATTATGGCCCTGTTACTGAGGGGTGTGGGGTTCTCGTGGCGGGAGGCGTTTGGGGGAGAGCGGGCAGATGTGAGCACACTGCAAATAATGGATCTGTAGACGAGTTCAAATGTGTTGATTCCAGGATATTAATGTGAATTTCAGACGTTTTGACTCGTTAAGATCAGTGGAGACGATTTATTTGATGGAACGTATCATAAACTATACATTTTAGGGAAGTTTGAACAGTTCTACAACATGGTGAGGGTCCCTGGTTACTGACAGCACTTTTGAGTGTCTAAATGCCCCACTGTGTAAGATTTCAACCAAAAAAATAGACTAAAATAACACATTTACTTTACAGGTGTTTTTATTCCATATAAAACACTACTGAAAAACATGAACACTGCAAAAATGAATTTTTAGATGAGTTAACATGTTTTTTAAGTCATTTTAAGCTTGGATAGATTTACATTTTTTGCTGTGCAGGAGATCATTTGGATTGAAGTAAGAAATAATGGATTGAAACAAGTCACAAACGGTTTGAAACCAGTAAAATAATCTAGTTCCATCAAATAAATCGTCTCCACTGATCTTAACGAGTCAAAACGTCTGAAATTCACATTAATATCCTCAAATCAAGACACTTTAACTCATCTAGACATTCATTTTTGCAGTGCAGCTTTTAAACCTGTATTCATCATGTGATTAGTATTATACATTTTCTAACTTGTGCCTACATTTCCCTTTACGACCCACACCTCTGTTTCCAGTGACTGTGGGAAAAACAGAACAATGAAAAAATAAAGAAATGAAGCCCTGCTCTGGTGAAAGAGCCATGAGTTTGTGGAGTTTTGACCAAAGAATACGTCCAGTGATGATTTCTGGACTTAAAAACTGTGTAGATTTTCACCTGTGACACAACAATCTGAGTGCTTTGTGATGCTCATGAAGGAATGACCTTATAATCAGGATTAATGAAAGAAATATGAATGAAGCTGGATGCCACTATGTTTTTGAACCGTTGTTAAATGCTTAAGAAAATGTAGATTGTGTGGTGTTTAAGAGTGACACATGTTCCTGGGTCCGTCATGTGTCATGGTTTTAACAAACATGTTTCTGAAACTTTACAAACCGCCAAGTTATTAAAACATTTAGCAGAATATTAAGTTTTAAATATGTGTTTTGGACTGAAAATAACCGCGCTGAGGACATTAGTTACCACCGAGCTCGTTATCCTTCTTTGTACCCTTAAATTTTTCAAAAGTCTTTGGCAAAAACGAAATGGAAAATGTACTGGAGCTTGGCCGCCTTTAACTGTTTGTAATACTCCCTACTGTATAGTATGCTGTATATACATTATACTATACAGTATACTGTATCTGTATCTACATGCAGTGTATATACAGTATATTGTATATGCAGTATACAGTGTACTGCAGGCTGTTCAACTGAAGGCCCGCGGGCCAAATCAGGCCCTCCAAGGGATATGATCCGGCCCACAACCATCTTCAAAAAATATAGAAAATATTTTATTTCTCGTTATTGGTTTAGACCTGGTTCAGTCCTGGTTTAGACCTGGTTTGGACCTGGTTTGGACCTGGTTTACTCCTGGTTTTAGTCCTGATTTTGACCTCGTTCATTCCTGGTTTAGTCCTGGTTTGGGCCTGATTTAGGCCTGATTTAGACCTGGTTTAGACCTGGTTCAGTCCTGGTTCAGTCTTGGTTTGGACCTGATTTAGTCCTGGTTCAGTCTTGGTTTGGACCTGATTTAGTCCTGGTTTAGTCCTGGTTTAGTCCTGGTTTGGACCTGATTTAGACGTGGTTCAGTCCTGGTTTAGTCCTGGTTTAGTCCCGGATTAGACCTGGTTTGGACCCGGTTTAGACCTGATACTCCTGGTTTTAGTCCTGATTTTGGTTTAGTCCTGGTTTAGACCTGGTTTAGTCCCGGATTAGACCTGGTTTGGACCTGGTTTAGACCTGATACTCCTGGTTTTAGTCCTGATTTTGGTTTAGTCCTGGTTTAGACCTGGTTTAGTCCCGGATTAGACCTGGTTTGGACCTGGTTTTGACCTGATACTCCTGGTTTTAGTCCTGATTTTGGTTTAGTCCCGGATAAGACCTGGTTTGGACCTGGTTTATACCCGATACTCTTGGTTTTAGTCCTGGTTTGGGCCTGATTTACGCCTAGTGTACACTGAGTCCAGTCCGGTCGCGGTCCGGGACCCGCGCGGGTCTCTTGCAGACGCCTGTCACACCAGCTCCGGTTAACTGCGGTCCGTTTTTGACGAAAGCCACGTAGATTCACGTGGTTTCGCGCGAGAGCACTCGTCAAATGACATGAAAGCCGCACCAGACCGCTGCGGCGTCCGGCAAAAATAGACTTCTTGCGGATTCTTTCCGGAGACCAGCGGCTGCCGGACCCGCGGCCGCAGAGCTCCGAGGTCGGTGTGACAGGGCGCATTGATTTTAAGCACTTTCTAAGTCTTGCGGGACCCGCACGGGACCCGCGCGGGTCCCGAACCGGAGCCGGACCGGAGTCGGTGTGCATCAGGCGTTAGACCTGGTTTAGTCCTGGTTTAGACCTGGTTTTAGTCCTGATTTTGACTTGGTTTAGTCCTGGTTTGTACCTGGTTTGGACCTGATTCAGTCCTGGTTTAGTCCTGTTTCAGTTCTGCAGATGTTCTTTAACCCTTTCATATCATTATTATATTTGCTGGACATGTTCCTCTGGGTCACATTGAGCTGAACGGTCCTGATGTTCTGTCTAACGTCCTCCTCTGCAGATCGTGGCGTCCCTCAGATCTTGGCGTTGCTCCTGTGCCTCGTCCTCTCGTCTCAGGCCTCTGACAGGTCCGCCCCGGGTCAGTGCAGGACCAGCGCGCTAACACAAAATCCATACGGCCATAAGACTTAAACAATCACCCGTCCACTCGTCCCGGCGCCGCGCTGTCCATCATCTGAGCGGCTCCCTGTCCCTCCATCACTCCCGGCCGGCGGCGCCTCTGGGAGTCGTTCTGCTGATGGATCGCTCAGAGATCAGAGCGCGTGAACCCGCAGAGGCCGCACGAGCCCGGGCCGGTCGTGCCGAGTTATTTGGAGAGTCGCATTGATCGACTCGATGCAATACGAGGAAAAGATGTTTGTTTGTTGTTCCAAATGAGGAAAGGTGCGCTGTGTTATGGATCCTAATGTGTGTATGTTTCTGAGTCATGAAGCAATGTTGAGTGAAAGGAGGGACTGTGTGGGCGGGGCTAACGGCTCAAACAAAAACATGTTCCTGTCTCACGGTTCAAAATCAGGTACAGGCCCTTTAAGGAGTCAGAAATGTTAATTGTTCTTGATTTTCAGACAGTGAAGGTGCACTGTGTTATGGATCCTAATGTGTGTATGTTTATGCTAAATATACACATGCACTGAGTTAAAATGTCGTAATTTGAGGATATTAATCTGAATTTCAGACGTTTTGACTCGTTAAGATCAGAGCAGACGATTTATTTGATGGAACTAGATTATTTTACTTGTTTCAGAAACTATATGGAAACAACTGCATCAAATGAGGTCATCAGCAGTGATGAGGGAGCAGCAGTCAGCTATCAATAGAACAATAGATCTAAGACAATAATAGACCTTAGCCACAGGTGAAACTGGGCAGGGCCAACTATTAAACTAACAAAGACAGGCCAATTATCGAGTTTCAGGTGACACTAGACAAACAATTTTCCAAACAAAGACAGGTGTCCAGTGACTCCTCCCTGTGGGCAGGACTCTCACTACTTAGAGTAGCATATAAGCCTGAGTTCCCAGACTTTTGGATTAAAGTCGAAACGTCTCGATCTTCAAACAGCGTCCGGATGACAACCCCTGAAACCCTTTCTACGATGAACCACACCTGGACGAATGAGGGATCACATCGACGAACTGCATCAGACTATTCCAGACAGTTGTATCTGAGTCATGGAGCAATACTGAGTGACAGGAAGGACTATGTAGGCGGGGCTAACGGTTCAAACAAAAACATGTCTCTGTCTCACAGTTCAAAATCAGGTACAGGCCCTTTAAGGAGTCAGAAATGTTAATTGTTCTTGATTTTCAGAGAGCAAAGGTGCACTGTGTTATGGATCCTAATGTGTGGATGTTTATGCTAAATATACACATGCACTGAGTTCAAATGTGTTGATTTGAGGATATTAATGTGAATTTCAGATGTTTTGACTCGTTAAGATCAGTGGAGACGATTTATTTGATGGAACTAGATTATTTTAATTGTTTCAGGAACTATATGGAAACAACTGCATCAGACTATTCCAGACAGTCGTTTCTAAGTCATGGAGCAATACTGAGTGACAGGAAGGACTGTGTGGGCGGGGCTAACGGTTCAAACAAAAACATGTTCTTGTCTCATGGTTCAAAATCAGGTACATGCCCTTTAAGGAGTCAGAAATGTTAATTGTTCTTGGAGTTCAGACGGCAAATGTAGAAGCAATCCAAGGACAGAAAAAAGATTGACATTTGTCTTCAACAAGGGTTAGATCCCACTCCCAACCACGTTACTGCTGTTGTGTCCTTGAGCAAAACACCTCTGATGCACTGCTCTGTTGTTTTGGAAAGAAATAAACCGCACATGACCGTAAAGTGCTGCGGGCGCTCCACAAAGTGCAATGAAACAAGGCTAATATTCGTGTTATTTGTCGGCGGAGCCTGATTAGCTGGAGGTGTCGGGCACACGGCGGCAGAGCGCGTAACACCCCAGTCGCAGTGAACACGGTTTAACCTCTCCAATGTTTATTTCGAGGAGCGTTTCGGAAAGTCTTGGGAATTACAGGCAGGAAAAAAACTAAATCCTAAAGGCGTTTTTGGGATAAAATATTCACATGTTTTTATTCACTCGGGAAACGGAGAGCGAGAGACTGAGGGCTTTTTAGAATCCCAAAATACAAACTAAACTTCCCACCTTCCAGCGACAGAAGCGCTTCTTGCTTTCCACATGAATTGTGCTTGTAATGCTGCGGCTCGTTTGTCCACAGCTTAAAGGGATGAGCGATACCTGGAGTGGGATGATATCGATCCAATACCTTTGTGGTTTATATGAAATGGTAACAAGTTCTCTGCGGCGGGGAATTGATCATTGTGCTCCTTATGCTTTAGCTGTGAGAAAATAAGAAAGATAATTCATTTAGTGACTTTTTTTTTTTTACGTCATTCATTGTATTTATTCACACACACGTCACAGTGAAATTGTATAAGAGCTTTTGTGCACATTTCGTCTTATTATCGCAGGCGTGTGATGTAAAAATGCCAATAACTTAACATTTTTGGACAATTTTAGAAGCAATAAGCCGATAATGTAGTAATAGGTCAATAATGTATTAACTTTGGAGTAATAATAACATAATAATGTCTTACTGATAATGTATTAAATTGGCAAAAACAAAGTATGTCAGGCAGTAAGTAATCTTGTCAGGCAGGGAAGGGGTTACATGGTTGAGATTTGACATGTGGTGTTTCGAGGGTTTATGATTATAAGTTTTAAATTAAGATGAACTGTATTTTTATTTTATTTCATTAAGGCCCAAAGTCACTGGGATAGGCTCCAGTCACCCGCGACCCCTAACGGGAATAAGCGGTAGAAAATGAATGAATGAATGAATGAATGTACTTTTATCTGAATAAAAAAAGCGTCATTAGTTGTAAATTTATCATCTTTTGGAGGATTGTGGATCATAAATATAATTAAAATAAAAAATATAATAGTAATAATTGACTCTATTCGACTAGTAAACCCAATTTATTTACCCAAAATTCAAGTTAAAGGGTACTCTGAGTGTAAAACAAAGTTTAGGGGGGACATAAAGGACACATATTCTGCTTTGGTGACTTTTTTTTGCTTTAATCCCTGTTCTAACAATATTTCATCGTCAAAAACACACCTGGAGTAGCATTCAGCTGCATTCACGCTGTTTTGAGGAGTATTTATCAGAAAATCCTCTCCCTCAGAGCATCAAACACACTTTCTGCTGAACATCTTCGTTCCGGGACGATTTTCATATCATCTACGTCACTTATCCGAGAACCTTCTGCTGTTTTAAGTCCTTAAATCATCACAGACTCCCTCTGAGCATTTCTGCCATTTAAGCCTGATAATAGCTTGTCACACAGTCTCTTAAAGTGATAACATAACTAAATTGTCTAAGTGTTAGGCGGCTTCTTCTGGGTGTATACACTCAGTAAGTGCCAGAGCAAACTACAGAGAAACGTGTTCATTCACTTTTCTTTTTTTTTGTGTCAAAACATGAGATGGCAAATTTAAAGTCTCTCTGACAGGTCAGACGTCACAGTTCACTAAAACGTAGCGAAGATGAAGACTTTACAAAACATTTTTCCTGTTAGTCCCCAGTTTGACTACTTTAGTAAAGTTTATAATGTCACTTCCTGGTTGGTCATGAGAAGCAAATATGACATAGTTAGAGGTGATTCTACAACTGTTACCTAGCAACCATTTTGAAAACAAGGGCCATATAAATTACACAATAGTTA
Organism: Rhinogobius similis; assembly: GCA_019453435.1. Classification (NCBI taxonomy): domain Eukaryota; kingdom Metazoa; phylum Chordata; class Actinopteri; order Gobiiformes; family Gobiidae; genus Rhinogobius; species Rhinogobius similis. The sequence continues at coordinate 2,438,014 of CM033625.1, forward strand.
TGATTTGACAAATTATAATTCAAATTATAATGCCTGAATACCTGATAACATCTTTATTTTGTTGAACGACGGTTTAAACTGTCAGAAAGATGTTTCAGTCGAGTGTTAACCTTCTCTTTATCTTCAACTGTACGTCTCTTTTTGATGACATCACAGAGGGATTCCATTTTAGAACTCAGCACTACTTCCTGCCATTTTAAACTTTTATCTTTCAAATTTTCTTCACAAACTGTAACTTCACAGATGTAAAACTATGACAAATATTTAACAGAGATGCCCTCCCACTAAACTAAGTCAGAATTAGAGAAAAATTAGAACCTGAAATATAGACTTTAAGGTACTCAAGAGCATGTTTAAAGGACCTGTACCTGATTTTGTTGTGGAACGTGAAAAACAGAACTAGTTCATATTCCCGATTTTTTGCATGTAATTAACTAAAGTCTACGTTGCCCCAGCACAGATTATTGTAAAGACATCTGTTCTGGTAAAAATTAGACTACGAGAGAAGCAGGAAGTGCGCTGTTAGCATGCTAATATTTGTTAGCATTCTAATATTTGTTAGCATTACCGCTGCAGCTCAGACACTGGTGAAAATCGCTTCTAAACTCATAGAGGTGAATATTTATGATGCATTAAAGTGAGAAATACATGTGACTGATGTGAAGACTAGTTCTGTTTTTCACGTTTCAAAACAGTAAAAATCAGGTACAGGGCCTTTAAAGGCTAATAACAATATGAAAAATACATATTATTATTCCTTTAACTAAACATTGACAAAAATGTATTTATCATCGTGTGTTTGATAATCATTTACTTATAATGAAAAAAAAAAGATCATAAAAGACGTATCTACAGCATTTACAAATCATTGACAAAAGATCATTAAAATGTGTTAATGATTATTGAATATTAAACATTTTAAAATAATTTACAGATATGTCTCATAATAAAGCATTTCCATCCATCCATCCATCCATCTTCTTCCGCTTATCCGGGGCCGGGTCGCGGGGGCAGCAGCCTGAGCAGGGACTCCCAGACTTCCCTCACCCCGGACACTTCCTCCAGCTCCTCCAGGGGATCGAGGCGTTCCCAGGCCAGCCGAGAGACATAGTCCCTCCAGCGTGTCCTGGAGTCTACCCGGGCCGCCTCGGTGGGACATGCCCAGAACACCTCCCGAGGAGGCGTCCAGGAGGCATCGGAACAGATGCCCGAGCCACCTCAGCTGGCTCCTCTCGGCGATGGAGAACAGCGGCTCTACTCGAGCTCCTCCGTGTGACTGAGCTCCTCACCCTATCTCTAAGGGAAGCCCAGCCACCCGGCGGAGAAGCTCATTTCGACCGCTTGTATCCCGCGATCTCGTCCTTTCGGTCATTACCCAGAGCTCATGACCATAGGTGAGGGTAAGGCGTAGATTGACCCGGTAATCGAGAGCTTCGTCTTTCGACTCAGCTCTCTCTTCCCCACACCGGTCCGATCCAGCGCCCGCATCACTGCAGGCGCTGCACCGATCCGCCTGCCAATCTCACGCTCCATCCTTCCCTCACTCGTGAACAAGACCCGAGATACTTGAACTCCTCCACTTGAGGCAGGACTCCCCCACCCACCCGGAGGAAGGCAAGCCACCTTTTTCGATCGAGAACCATGGCCTGGTTGGAGGTGCTGATCCTCATCCCAGCCGCTTCACACTCGGCTGCAAACCGTCCCAGTGCATATTGCAGGTCCTGGTTTGAGGAAGCCATCAGGGCGACATCATCTGCAAACAGCAGAGATGAGATCCTGTGGTTCCCAAACCAGGGCGCCCTCCACGCCCTGACTGCGCCTAGAAATTCTGTCCATAAAAACTATGAACAGAACCGGTGATAAAGGAGCAGCCCTGGCGAGTCCAACATGCACTGGGAACAGGTCTGACTTACTGCCGGCAATGCGAACACAGCTCCTGCTCGGTCATACAGGGACCGGACAGCCCTTAACAAGGGCCCCGGACCCCATACTCCCGGAGCACTCCCCACAAACGCCCGGGGCACGGTCGAATGCCTTCTCCAGGTCCACAAAGCACATGTGGACTGGTTGGGCAAACTCCCATGAACCCTCGAGCACCCGATGGAGAGTATAGAGCTGGTCCAGTGTTCCCACGACCGGGACGAAAACCACACTGCTCCTCCTGAATCCGAGGTTCGACTATCGGTCGGATTCTCCTCTCAGTACCCTGGAATAGACCTTACCGGGGAGGCTGAGAGTGTGATCCCCTGTGGTTGGAAACACACCCTCGGTCCCCTTCTTATACAGAGGGACCACCACCCGTCTGCCAGTCGAGTGCCGTCCCCAGACTGCCACGCGATGTTGCAGAGAGCGTGTCAGCCAAGACAGTCCCACAACATCCAGAGACTTAAGATACTCAGGCGGATCTCATCCACCCGAACCTTGCCACCAAGGGAGCTTGCCAACCACCTCAGTGACTTCAGCCAGGGTGATGGGCGAGTCCGCCTCCAAGACCTCAGCCTCTGCTTCCTCCTCGGAAGAGCGTGACAGTGGGATTGAGGAGGTCCTCAAAGTATTCCTTCCACCCGTCCAACCACCTCCCCAGTCGAGGTCAGCAGTTCTCCACCCGCACCGTCGCGGTGTTGGTGAAGCACTGCTTCCCCCTCCTGAGGCGTCCGGACGGTTTGCCGAGGCTCTTTGAGGCCAGCCGATAATCCTCCTCCATGGCCTCCCGAACTCCTCCCAATCCCGAGTTTTGCCTCTGCAACACTTGCGGGCTGCAACGCGCTTGGCCTGCGGTACCTGTCAGCTGCTTCAGGAGTCCCACAAGCCAGCAAGGCCTGGTAGGCCTCCTTCTTCAGCCTGGCGGCATCCCCTTACCTCCGGTGTCCACCACCGGGTTCGGGATGCCGCGCGACAGCGCCAGAGACCTTGCGGCCACAGCTACGAGCTGCCGCATCAACAATGGAGTTGGAGAATATGGTCCACTCGGACTCCATGTCCCCAGCCTCCCCCGGGATCTGGGAGAAGCTCTCCCGGTGCGAGTTGAAAACCCTGCTTACAGAGGGCTCTGCCAGTGCGTTCCCAGCAGACCCTCACAATGCGCTTGGGCCTACCAAGTCGTTCTGGCTTCCTCCCCCACCAGCGGAGACAAATCACCACAAGGTGGTGATAGGTTGACAGCTCGCCCCTCTCTTCACCCGAGTGTCCAAGACCACGCGGCCGAAGAGTCAGATGACCGCGACAACAAAGTCGATCATCGACCTCCGGCCTAAGTGTCCCTGGTGCCACGTGCACTGATGGACACCTTGTGCTTGTTTATGGTGTTCGTTATGGACAAACTGTAGCTTGCACAGAAGTCCAATAACTGAACACCACTCGGGTTCAGATCGGAGGCGTTCCTCCCGATTACCCCTCTCCAGGTGTCACTGTCGTTGCCCACATGGCGTTGGGGAGTCCCCAGTAGAACAGCGAGTCCCGGGCGGTGCACTGTCCAGTACCCCTCCCAGAGACTCCAAGAAGGCCGGGTACTCTGCACCGTTGTTGACCCGTAGGCCACAGCGGTGAGAGACCTGTCCCCCACCCGAAGGCGGAGGGATCACGACCCTCTCGTTCACCGGGGTGAACTCCAACGCGTGGCGGCTGAGCTGTGGGGCTATGAGCAAGCCCACACCAGCCCGCCGCCTCTCCCCGGGCACGCCAGAGAAATGGGCGTCCAGCCCTCTCGAGAGAGGCGGGTTCCAGAGCCCAGGCTGTGCGTGGAGGTGAGGCCGACTATATCTGAGTCGGGCGCTCGACCTCCACGAGCTCAGGCTCCTTCCCCCCCAGCGAGGTGACATTCCATGTCCCCAGAGCTAGTTTCTGTGTCCGGACATCCGGTCGTCAAGGCCCCTGCCCGACTGCCACCCAGATCTCTTTGCACCGGCCCCCTTATGGATCCTCCTGCAGGTGGTGGGCCGCGGGAGGCGGCCCCGTCGCTCGCCGGGCTGTGCCCGGCCGGGCCCGTGGGGAAAGGCCCCGCAGGCAGCTGCCGTCGGCGCCCACCCCAGGCCTGGCTCAGGGTGGGGCCCGGTGGCGCGCCAGTCGAGCGGCGTGCTGCGTCCTTGATTTTAAACTCATCATAAGAGGCTTCTGAAAAAAAAAAAAAAAAAGCATTTCCAGAAAAAGAATAAATGTAATAAATGTAAATAAATGTTTTTACCAGGTTTAGAGTCAAATCATATACAAATCATATACCCTCTTGTAAGTGGGCGATTACTTAACCACCTACACCCCAATCACGTCCTTCTTTTTGTTGTTTACTCTCCCTGACAAATAAACCAAACTAGAACTGCTGCTTCTCTAAATAACCCGTGGCTAAGCTGTGGACACGTCTGCAGTTGTCACGCGGCTCGTCTCGCGTGCGTTTCACTCTCGCAGATTTAAAAAGTCTCCCCAAACTACTGTGGAATCATCAAGTTTATTTTCCCTGCACTTTTGTAAGCTGCTTATGTCGCGTGCCAGCTTAGCATTGCCATATTAGCATGAGCCGCGGAGACAGTGGTGACAGCCTCCTCCTCCGCGCTCTCCCCGCTGCTAGCTCTGACGGACGGACGGGCGCGCTAGCAATCGGCAGCGCCACGCCAGATCCCGGCTAATCACACGACTCCGAGCGGGGATTTGCGTCGGGTACAAGCGAGCGCACGGCACGAGGAGGTCGGCGGATGTGGCTTAAAAGTTGTTAGGTTTGGTGGCGTTAACGTAGCGGAGGTTTTAAAGGGGGAAGTGTGAGGCTAATGGAGCTAAGGGTAATTAGCGCGTGTCGTGTGTGTTGTTAGCGTGAAGGTGTTTTAACGAGCTGCATGTGTAGACCGTGTCCTTACAGTACGAGGAGTTTTAAAATATAAATACTAGTGGTGGGCATAGATTAATTTTTTTAATCTAGATTAATCTCACTGTAATCTTGGAATTAATCTAGATTAATCTAGATTAAAATGGCTCATTTGAATTCTGACGAAGACATTCAGAATATGTGTGCTACCCAAATAATGACTAAAAGTAAGTCTTTGAGAACGGGTTTCTCAAGCCAGGTGGCGCATTAGACCAGGGGCTCATCACATCAGTGCTTGGCCCGGCATTAGCTAAGGGATGCTTTGCGTTTAGGTGGTACTTGAGACTGGAAGAACTCCTACAGTAAACTAATTCTGCATTGCACAAGGTGCAAACAACCTTAGTCTTGTCGAGATTTCCATTGGGAAGCTTCTTAAAAATACATTTTCTAGTCAGTGTTTCTCTGTGAGCTGCACTGTCCTCCTCTCTGATCACAGCCCCTCAGCTATAATTTGGTTTAGGTAGAATTAATTAAAAAAATGGATATCATCATTAAGTTGTGTTCAAATCAGAGTCATGGTGTTTTTTCCCTCCAAAGCTTTCAGTTTTCTGATGCATTTTAATATAAAGATTGACTCTTATCCAGCAACACTTCTGTGCAATATTCATTTAATTCTGTATTAATTTAATTCTGTGCTTAAATTTCCCCTGGAAGCCTCTGGACAAAGTAACCTGTGTGTCATGTTTAGATCATAAGCCCATGTTTCAAATAGGCCTAATGATAATTTACAGTTAATTCTTGAAGGATGTCATTGATTAGACTTTACTGTAGCACTGACACAAGAAGACAGTCTTCAGAGCCTAAATAAAGTTTCCGTCAGTGGCCATTCATTTTCATTCTTCCAGTTTTCACTTGGGATTATTCTGTGCATAAAGCACCTAACGCCTCGTTACACACGCGGCTAATTTACATATCAATACACGCGAAAACTGTGCAAAGCGCTAAACTTTGTAGATGCGCTGTGGCGTTTGCTCTGATTGGTTCGTGATTTTTCACTGGTGCTGAAGACAGAGGAGTCTGTGTGGGTCTGCCGCGCTGCTCACGGCGCTCACGCCGCTGCCGCGTAATGACGCGTAATGACGCGCGGAGACAAGTCAGATCCAAAATGAATGAACTCAAATCAAGTTTGTCATCGTGAGTTCTGAGAGTTCAGGGTTGGACTGATTAAATCTCCAAAAGTGCACAGTCTGACCCTGGATTAAGTTTGTGTCTGATGTGATGGTTTGACTCCAGAGGTAATGACTTTAGTGGGACTACTTTTCCGTGCGTAAGGTGGAGGAGCTCGTCGTCTGCTGGTACAGCGTACTACCAGCAAATGTTTTAGGGGTCCGCAGTAACGTGCCGGAATACGTTACTTTCAGTCCTTATGGGGAGCGCAAATCTTCGCGGTAATTTGCGCTATTCTAGACGCAATAGTTCGTCAGCTTTTTGTTCTCAAAACTACGAAAAACACGAGGCGGGTTGGTCCAGAAGAAAGAGTAGGTAAAAGCGTATGGGATGTAGAACTTTAGTTCCGAGCCTTTGATTTGGCGCTATGTGTGTGTAGCTCGCGTCTCTCGCTCTCTTTCTCTCCCGTTTTCTCTCGTGCGCGACAAAGATTTTCTCTGCGCGATGCCTGGGAGCTGTGCGCAATTGCGCCTGTAGCGCAGTTTAGAGGGAACAGTGCTCCCAACCCAACTTTGAGAATAGATTAACGGCGATATTTTTTTTATCGCCCGATAAGAGTCTCACGTTAACGCAGCACGTTAACGCCGTTAACGGCCCACCACTAATAAATACATAAATATATTGTTCCTTAGTTGAAAGTTTGGAGAATCACGGAAATCAGTGCTTGAAATCCGCAACAAAAAAGTGGACAATTTCCGCAAACTGAAATCTAAAATGTCTGAATTTCATTCCAGTGTCATGGTAAAAATACAAAAACAATATTTGTGGTTACAAATATTATTGCTATAGATCATTTATATGGAAAGAGAAAATTAAAACTATCCTTCTGAAATCGTAGAAAGGGGTTCAGAGGTTGTCATCCGGACGCCGTTTAAAGATCGAGACGTTTCGACTTTTATCCAAAAGTCATTGTCAATCAGAGGAGCTGGTATGGGAACTCAGGCTTATATGCTACTCTGAGTACTGGGAGTCCTGCCCCCAGGGAGGAGTCACTGAATACCTGTCTGACTCCTCCCTGGGACACTACAAGTGAATAGGAAAAAATCTTAAATTTAAATATATATATTTTTTGTTTTTTTATGGTTTATTTGGTCAGGACATGTTAATGAACATACATACGTGTTTTTAGTGCAAGGGGAAACCTACACAGACACAGAGAGAACATGCAAACTCCACAAAAATGCATTTTAAGAAAATGGCCTTTTAATTTACAATATCACTTCGAAATCTATGGATGAAGTGGATTCAATGGAAGAATCAAACATCTTTAGGAGCAGATTGGACACGTTTGTTGTTTCCACATGAAAGTCGAGATGTGAGAGAGAAAACTGACCAGAAAACATAAAATGTAGTGTCTCGTCTTAATTCCATCTAGAGTCTGAAACATTAAGTGTACCGTTAGCATGCTAATGTTTGTGAGCTTTACCGTGACAGTGTCTGAAAGTTGTGAAAAGTGTTAATAATCTTATTGCAGTGAATTATTAGGATGCATTCAGAAAGTTATTTACATTTAGACGGCGGCAAAGAGTTTTAAATGTAAATATTCTTAAATATTTTAAAATTCCACCTTTTTACGGCGGTAAAACTCTGGAGCAGCACCTTTAATAAACGTACTTAAGTAGGACAAATGACGTAGCAGGTTCTTCTGGCAAAGGTGGCCTGCTGCTGTACTATTGTTGTGTCCCTGGGCAAGACACTCCGCCCTCATTTCACCCCAATCACAGCACCATTTTGTATATTTGATATTTTACAGAAATAGCACAGTTTGTATTACAGTAAAACCTGTCAAACTGCCGCGCGATCGGTTCACTCTGCCCACGAAATAAAAACAGTATTTTTCCGTGCATTTCTTCCACTCTTTGGGCTCGTCCTTTGTGTTTATGTTGTCACGGCGATGCCACTCTTGCTCCACGCGCCATTGCCTCCTGAAATAACATGTTCTCTCGCCGCTCACTAAAGTTGTCAGCCATTTTCTGAAACACGTCTGGAGTTTTGATCGGGAGACACGTGTTCTCATCAGATCCATTAGAGCGGCGGGACTGTCAGACTGTCGGACGTGTCGGAGAGTCAGCGTGAGCGATGCAGGCACCCAACACGGACCGCGACGCAAACAGTATCGATCCAGCGACGGCCGAGGAAAACGTTCTTATGACGACGAGGCGCTGCAGAAAGACGGATGGGTTCAAAGCTCAATGATGTGAACGTAGTTTTTCATTTATCAGTTTAGATTTGGATTAATTTACTGTACACTGCAAAAAAATGTGTTTGTGTATTTCTAGATGAGTTAAAATGTGTTGATTTGAGGATCTTAATCTGAATTTCAGACGTTTTGACTCGTTAAGATCAGTGGAGACGATTTATTTGATGGAACTAGATTATTTTACTTGTTTCAAACCGTTTGTGACTTGTTTCAATCCATTATTTCTTACTTCAATCCAAATGATCTGTCAGTGGTTAAGATCATTTTACTTACCCGACTGACAAATGTATTTTCTTATTTTAAGCAAAGTTATCATACGATCATCAGAAATATCTTGAAACCAGTGAAATATTCTGCATCACATCAGCAATTAAATCTCATTGAGTCCAAACTTGTTGAAACTCATGTTTCAGTGTCAAAACTTCTGGTTGGAACCCCTGAGTCTTCCCAGTGTGATGTCATTAAGGTCTCTGCTCATTTTCAACAGAGTTTTACACTTTTACACCTCTTGTGACTGGTGTAAATCATCATAAATAAAAGTATTATTCCCCGAAAGAAAGTCAAAATGAGAGAATCATAAACATCTGCGACATGTACTTTATAATCTACACCTCACTGAGTGTGAGAATGTGACCTTTAGATGGATGTAGAAAACCTGGCCCTGCCATTTGAATTCTCTCGAGTTCACAAACTCAAATGATGATTTTTATTTATAGAGCGCTTTTCCACCTAAATCTATCTCCCGCTGTTGGGTTTGAGCTGCTGTGTGCTGGACCAATCAGAGCGCTGCATTGTGGTTTGGGCAGAAGTCAAAAGGACAAACCTAAACAAACATGGCGTACTTGGTTCTATTTCAACACATTCATGGATTATTTGCTTTTGAATAGAATAGAAGTGTTCTGTGCATTTGACGACAATGAAGAAGTCTGTGCTTTTCTCTGACTGGATTTCTTGTTTTATCGTCTTGTTCTGCTTTTGTGACGCTGCGACCTTCAGTTCAAATGTTCGTCATGACGTTACGCTTTTTCCTGGCGGCTTTCGTCGAGAGCCTGTCCATTGATAATGTGTAGAAGCAAAGTCAGAGTGAAACACCTCAATCAGGCGTGAGCAGGTTAGAACGTAGAGTCTGAATGCTCTCAAACCTTTCTTTCTTGTTTCTTGGCCTGGCTCCACCTGCTCGTCTCTATTAATGCCGTGCTGTGGAACATTCCAGGCAACACAAAAACATCTCCATGAAGCAGGTCAGTCATGGAAACATCTTAATCCTCCCGCTCTCTTCAGGTCCATTTGAGCCCAGCTAGATTTGTTTTTCTTTTTGTTTTATTTTTTATTTCATTGCTATGAAACTATTTTTTCTTGATATGAAAAAAGTATATTGCTCTTTGACCAAACGTGCAGCTCAAACGAAGAGCACGAGGGATAATCCCCAACACCAAACGTCCAGGTTTAATTTGACCAAACGCCAAACGTCTCAAATGAACTTTGGTGTAAAAATCCTGAGATCTTCTTCTTCAAACCCGGTTGTGACGAGAGCTTATGCGGCGTATTGTTGTCTAAATTTAACGCGCCTAAGCCTCTTACGCACTCGGCTCAGTGGCCCGCACAAAACAAAGGTGCCCTGTTTGTTTGGAGCACGTTCATAATTCTATTCATGACTTCCATATTTCCAGTGTAGAAATGGTGCTATTATTATGAGTTATGAGCGCGGCGTTCTTTTATGTCTGAAAGCCGCCTCTCGCTCTCTCGCCGCGTTTTACTAATAAAGCCACATTTATGGAGCGACAACAAACATTTCCACTGTGGCATTTACTTTATGGCGGTGTATAATCATATTTTAGCGCACAGACAGAATTATGGATATATGGACTACTTTTGTTATTCTGCTGTTATAGAACGGCCAGACTGTAAGTCATAATGTGATCCATCGTCCCCCAGTGAGACGTAAACATGTGAATAAGAGCAAAGGCGGGAGGTTCGGCTTCTAATGGACTTTTTGGTGCAGGAAGTTCACGTGAATGAAACGGTGTTATTTTACAAATCAAAATGTGTCGAAGTAAACGTAAAGAACCAGCGCTGCAAAAACGAATGTCTACATGAGTTAAAATGTGTTGATTCCAGGATATTAATCTGAATTTCTGACGTTTTGACTCGTTAAGATCAGTGCAGACGATTTATTTGATGGAACTAGATTATTTTACTTGTTTCAAACCCATAGACTGTACATATCAGTGGACTATGGGATTGTGACGTCACTCATAGCGTTTGGCTCCGACCAAATGAAGCCAATCATGGCTAGCAGTTATTGACCTTATTCTGCCCCGCCCACTTTTGCCGTTTTTTGCACTTTTGTTGTAAACGCACTTCCGTTTGACGAGAACTCCGTTAAAGCTAATGATGAACGAGGGAAAAGTCTGACGCTAAAATGTTACATAAAGTAGATTGATTTGTGTAAAATGTTTAATGAACACGAGCAACAACAAGTCACAACGCAACGATTTACTGGTCAGTCTGAAAACGGCTTTTTAGTCGAGTAGAACTTATTTTCTGTTGAGCTCGTCTGCTCCGTGTGAACTACAACGGAAACAAGACGGCGGCGCGTACGGCAACGTCCGAAATAAGGTGAATAGCGGCTAAAGTGGTGCTAGCAGTTATAGCGGCTAAAGTGGAGCCAGACTCCATATTTAAATCCGAGTGCGTATCGTGGCCACACGGACCAATCAGGAGGAGGTTGTTAACAGTTTCCGCCCCTCGATGAGAGGAGACGGCGGCAACGTGCGGCGCTAGCTGTCAATCAAACCTGTTGCTAACACGAGCGAAAACGGCCCCTGGAAAAGGAAGCACCTGATTGGTCAGTTATTATTGTAATAACTTGATTTATGAACAACCAACGAGAAAAAAACACAGGATCATGTGGAGTGAGTCAGACGGACATTTTAGTTCCAGATGTGAGTTTGACAGAAACAGTTACAGAGTAAAGACTCCAGTGTCACAGGAAGAGGGCGGAGCTCGGCTTTATGGAGCCAGGAGCCTCCATGGATACTTCCTATTTGGAACGCGGCGGGTAGCATGCTAACGCTGTCCACTGATATGTACGGTCTATGTTCAAACCGTTTGTGACTTGTTTCAATCCATTATTTCTTATTTCAATCCAAATGATCTGTCAGTAGTTAAGATCATTTTACTTACCCGACTGACAAATGGATTTTCTTAGTTTAAGCAAAATTATCGTATGATCATCAGAAATACCTTAATATTCTGCATTACATCAGCATCCAGATAAAAGTGATGAATTCAAGTCATTTTAAACTAAGCTACAGGTACATTTCTTGCTGTGTATCGATGGAAAAGGTCCGGGACGTACTGGAACCAAAAGAATATCGTTCTTACAATAAAGTTTGGGTGGACAGGACGGCTCCCTGCACAAACCAAAGGCACAAACAGTGGGCGCTTTAACCAAACAAAGCACAGCGTCTCATCTCACGGTCACAGAAAGATGAAGAAGCAGCAGGTCCAGAGTCGCTCCTGTCTCCACCAGAAAAGACAGTCTTCAGTGCTTTGTGTTTAAAGTTGGCGTGTTGTGCTTCATAATAAATGTCAAAGGTCAGATTTACTTATACAACACACTTATAAACACTGCCCCAGAGTGCTGCACCAGCTCAAAAACACAAGACGGGAAAGGACAACTTAATACTGAAAACAAATAGTAAGAAATAATGTACTGAAACAAGTCACAAACGGTTTGAAACAAGTAAAATAATCTAGTTCCATCAAATAAATCGTCTCCACTGATCTTAACGAGTCAAAATTCAGATTAACAGAGACATTTGAACTCATCTAGAAATTCGTTTTTGCAGTGTACACAGGCTTTACACTGCAAAAATGAATTTCTAGATGAGTTAAAACGTCTTGATTTCAGAATATTAATCTTAAAGTGCGTATGACAGGTTTGAACGATTTTCCAATTTTGATTTTATTTGGTGCATTAATACGTATTGTACATAAAAATTACTGTTTTACACCAGTCAAATTGTAGTTTGTGGAGAAAAGTTGAAAAATCAGTTTGAAATTACAGGAAGTAAAAAACTGATGACATCACACCAGGAAGACTCATTCCATCCAAAGGTTCTGCATCATTTACCCAAAATAAACAACTTAAATTACCAATAAAACATCAATTCAACAAAATTAAAGGTGTTCACATGTATTTTGATTTGTCGGACAAAAAAAATCTCTGACATTAGCAGAGTTTTAGTCCAGTGTTCAAAATAATTTCCCAGTGTGATGTCATTGTTTACAACCAGGAAGTGATATTACAAAACTAAAAAAAACAGCTAAAAATGATAAAATGTGTAATTATTTTTAGCAAAACTTGGAATATACTTATCTTACCTGTATTTTAGTTACATGAGTAGTCCAACCTGTCCAAAAATTTGATGGAAATAGATTATTTTACTTGTTTCAAACTGTTTCTATCTTGTTTCAATACATTATTTTCTTACTTCAAGCAAAATTATCTGCCACTGGATTAAGATTATTTTACTTACCACATTGGCACACTTATTTTCTTATTTTAACATAAATTATTGAATTATCAATCCAAAATACCTTGAAACCAGTGAAATATTCTGCATCACATCAACAATTAAATCTCATCGAGTCAAATCTTCTCAAATGCAAAAAAAAAAAAAAAAAGTAAATTCAAGTCATTTTCAGCTTGGATAGATGTATATTCTTTGCTGTGTGCGTTAGCTTCTATTGTTCGTTCCTCTTGTTCCTCCGTCGTGGCGTCTGTCTCTCTGCGTCGCGTTCACACCATAGAACTATAATAAAACCTGAAGATGAATCCAAAATGGCCGCCCTGTTCCTCCCTGTGGCCTGAGCTCATTGGCGCATGACCCCAAAAAAATGTCTTACTTCCGCATTTACTTCCTGATACGGAGGCGGCCATCTTTGCTTTACTTCCTGATACGGAGGCGGCCATCTTTGCTTTAGGGTGCCACGTGACCACAATCCCCCATGATGCTTTGAGCGACGTGAACGACCAGCAGCTGCAGGTCTTTGTGTTAGCGTTAGCTTGTGTGATTGTAATTGTGTTCTTCATGTTAGACACACATGAAGCGTCTGAAATGAAATAAAATACAACTTACAGGTGTCTCTAGTCGAGCCTTTTCCACGAGCTTCTGTTTGTATCGTCCGACGCTCGTTCACGTGACTCGCACATGTTTGTGTGACGTCACTTCACATAAAAACGGCAATTTCTGTGATTTTAGAAACGGTAGAAAAGACCATTTCCTTCTATTTTATTTAAATACTGATAATCATTCACCTAAGTACCTCGCACGACCACTAATCAACCTGGGACCACAGACAGAGGGGGCGTGTCTTATCCAGTTCATTTAATACATCCATGGTTCACACACATCCCCGAACCGTCAACCGCAAACGGCACATTCTCGAGCCAAAACGTCGGCCATGTTTAATGCGCCTTCAAAGCCGAGCCGTTAGCCGTGATGGCGGATGATAACGTATGCCTTCCTTTGTTTACGTTGGCTCGGGCACCACGCTGCCCCCGGAGGCCGTGCTCGGCTGAGCGATGGAGCCTGCCCCTCAGAAAGTCCTGCTTTGACTTATGAAAATTGACAAAAAGATTCATTTCCTTTCAGCGCTCCTTGGGGAACGACGGGGAAAGAAAAGGAAAAGAAAGAATCCGCCGACAGCCAGACAAACGCGCTCCGACCTTAATGTAATTTGCGCACGAGTAACGGCGGCGGCAGACAGCATATTATCAGTTAATGGTTGTGTCTGACAGAACAGCAGCGCAATGGACGTCTGAGAGAAATAACACGTGAGTGACGGGGGAGGGAGGGAGGCCGGGGGTGTGTGCTGTGACTGACACGGGCTCTGCTGTCATACGGCAAGAACTGTGAGTTAAAGTCTTGATTTCAGGATATTAATCTGACGTTTTGACTCGTTAAGATCAGTGGAGACGATTTATTTGATGGAACTAGATTATTTTACTTGTTTCAAACCGTTCAAACCATCCAAACGAAACAAAGAGTCACCACACGAGCATGTTCGATGTTTTAGAGGTTTGTGTTTAGTCCTTATGTACTTTTTTAGTAAGAATTCCACGTTAAGTTTTATGAATGAGGCCCCAGAGCAGCCAGGAAACAGACTCAGGGCTGTCCACTTTGATTATTTTGAATATTATACAGTTTCAAAGTGTAGACAGTAAAGCAAGTCGTAGTCGTGTGAGCAGAAGCGCACGGCAAGAACAAATGTCTAGATGAGTTAAAGTGTCTTGATTTCAGGATTTTAATCTGAATTTCAGACGTTTTGAGTCGTTAAGATCAGTGGAGACGATTTATTTGATGGAACTAGATTATTTTACTTGTTTCAAACCGTTTGTGACTTGTTTCAACACATTATTTCTTACTTCAATCCAAATGATCTAAAATGTAAATCTATTCAATCTTAAAATGGCTTGAATTGATCATTTTTATCTGGATTTGAGAAGTTTTGACTCGATGAGATTTAATTGCTGATGTGATGCAGAATATTTCACTGGTTTCAAGGTATTTCTGATGATCAGACCATCATTTTGAATAAAATAAGAAAATACATTTGTCAGTCGGGTAAGTAAAATGATCTTAACCACTGACAGATCATTTGGATTGAAGTAAGAAATAATGTGTTGAAACAAGTCACAAACGGTTTGAAACAAGTAAAATAATCTAGTTCCATCAAATAAATCGTCTCCACTGATCTTAACGAGTCAAAACGTCTGAAATCCAGATTAATATCCTCAAATCAACACATTTTAACTCATCTAGACATTATTTTTTCTAGATGAGTTGGGGGGCTGCATTAGGTAAACGAGAGAGACTTTAAAACAAAGTTGTTCTGTTTTTCGTATTTCAAAACATTAAAAATCAGGCACAGCTCCTTTAAGTGACATTTATACAGACTATAGTGTCCACAAAGTTGATCCTGGAGCCTCAGACACTTCTGGCCCGGCGCCTTGTGCTCCTCAGACTCTGTGCCACACTGTGAGGCGAGCCGCTGTGATTGGTCAGGGGCCCGTCACATGACCTCGCTCCGGAGCCCTGAGTGAGTGAGCGGCGCTAACAGGATTAGCTTCTCGGCGCAGATGTGGGTTTGTGTGAAGGCAGGAGTCCATCATGAGCTTTTCAAACAAGCCACGGCCAAAAGAGACGGCTTCTTCACAACCGGCTCGCTCCTCTTTGAGCCTCTGCAGACGACGGCGTGGAATGGCCCATCAATCCGTGTTATAGCGTTCACTTTAAGCATGATATTTTTAAAAGGAAAAGTTAAGAAATCATACTTTTTAATAACAGGGAAATAGTGGCATTTGAAGCGTCTCCAATCCACAGTGAGCAGCGAGAGGGAGGAAAGCAGGAGTTTAAAGAGACTTTTCCAGCATTGTTTCCCAATCAGGGGTGCGGGGACCCCAAGGGGTACATGAGGAGTTACCAGGGGGCACTTGGAATGGTTTCAGGTTTTAAATCAAGATGAAATGTACGTTTATCTGGAAAAAAAGTGTCATTAGTTGTAAATTTTGCATATTTTTTGAGTATCTTGGACCAAAAATATTGGAATCGATTGGCTGATTAGCTTCTGCCGTCCTTTGAGTAACATGTTTTAATTAACCTGTGTTACTGCTATGGAGCCAGTAGATGGCGCCTAAACTCGGTTAATGCTGCAGGTCTCAGGAGCATGTTTAAAGACTAATAAGATATAAAAGGAATGATATTTTATCTGATTAAAAACACACTCCATAATCAGGTTCCAGAGCAGGGCGTCCCAACTTTGTTCCATTTGAGGGTCACATGGTGAATCTGTGACCAAGAGGAGCGCCTCAAGATATGTGGGAATATCAGAAATTTAAAAAGTTTAAAAGTTTATTGATATGAGGCTTTAAAGTGCTGCAACACCTAAGTTCAGTCTCAGAACATGTTCCTTTTTCTTTTTTTTCTTTCTGTTTTGAAAAAAGTAAAACACAGAATGGAAACAAGACACAGAGAGAACATTTCACACACACACACAGTCAGAACTACGTCAGACACACACTGACCTCACACTGACACACACTGACCTCACACTGACACACACTGACCTCACACTGACCACACACTGACCTCATACTGACACACACTGACCACACACTGACCTCACACTGACACACACTGACCTCACACTGACCACACACTGACCTCACACTGACACACACTGACACACACTGACCTCACACTGACACACACTGACCTCACACTGACACACACTGACACACACTGACCACACACTGACCTCACACTGACACACACTGACCTCACACTGACACACACTGACCTCACACTGACACACACTGACACACACTGACCTCACACTGACACACACTGACCTCACACTGACACACACACACTGACACACACTGACACACACTGACCTCACACTGACACACACTGACACACACTGACACACACTGACCTCACACTGACCACACACTGACCTCACACTGACACACACTGACCACACACTGACCTCACACTGACACACACTGACCTCACACTGACCTCACACTGACCACACACTGACCTCACACTGACACACACTGACCTCACACTGACACACACTGACACACACACACTGACACACACTGACACACACTGACCACACACTGACACACACTGACCTCACACTGACACACTCTGACACACACACACTGACACACACTGACACACACTGACCTCACACTGACACACACTGACACACACTGACACACACTGACCTCACACTGACCACACACTGACCTCACACTGACACACACTGACCTCACACTGACCACACACTGACCTCACACTGACACACACTGACCTCACACTGACACACACTGACCTCACACTGACACACACTGACCTCACACTGACACACACTGACCACACACTGACCTCACACTGACACACACTGACCTCACACTGACACACACTGACCTCACACTGACACACACTGACACACACTGACACACACTGACCTCACACTGACACACACTGACACACACACACTGACACACACTGACACACACTGACCTCACACTGACACACACTGACACACACTGACACACACTGACCTCACACTGACACACACTGACCTCACACTGACACACACTGACACACACACACTGACACACACTGACACACACTGACCTCACACTGACACACACTGACACACACTGACCTCACACTGACCTCACACTGACACACACTGACACACACACACTGACACACACTGACACACACTGACACACACTGACACACACTGACCTCACACTGACACACACTGACCTCACACTGACACACACTGACACACACTGACACACACTGACCTCACACTGACACACACTGACCTCACACTGACACACACTGACACACACACACTGACACACACTGACCTCACACTGACACACACTGACACACACTGACCTCACACTGACACACACTGACACACACTGACACACACTGACCTCACACTGACACACACTGACCTCACACTGACACACACTGACACACACTGACCTCACACTGACACACACACACTGACACACACTGACACACACTGACCTCACACTGACACACACTGACCTCACACTGACACACACTGACCTCACACTGACACACACTGACCACACACTGACACACACTGACCACACACTGACACACACTGACCACACACTGACACACACTGACACACACTGACCTCACACTGACACACACTGACCTCACACTGACACACACTGACCTCACACTGACACACACTGACACACACTGACCTCACACTGACCTCACACTGACCTCACACTGACACACACTGACCTCACACTGACACACACTGACCTCACACTGACCTCACACTGACACACACTGACACACACTGACCTCACACTGACACACACTGACCTCACACTGACACACACTGACACACACTGACCTCACACTGACACACACTGACCTCACACTGACACACACTGACACACACTGACCTCACACTGACCACACACTGACCTCACACTGACACACACTGACCTCACATACACACTGACACACACTGACACACACTGACCTCACACTGACACACACTGACCTCACACTGACACACACTGACCTCACACTGACACACACTGACACACACTGACCTCACACTGACACACACTGACACACACTGACCTCACACTGACACACACTGACCTCACACTGACACACACTGACACACACTGACACACACTGACCTCACACTGACACACACTGACACACACACACTGACACACACTGACACACACTGACCTCACACTGACACACACTGACACACACTGACACACACTGACCTCACACTGACACACACTGACCTCACACTGACACACACTGACACACACACACTGACACACACTGACACACACTGACCTCACACTGACACACACTGACACACACTGACCTCACACTGACCTCACACTGACACACACTGACACACACACACTGACACACACTGACACACACTGACACACACTGACCTCACACTGACACACACTGACCTCACACTGACACACACTGACCACACACTGACACACACTGACCTCACACTGACACACACTGACACACACTGACACACACTGACCTCACACTGACACACACTGACCTCACACTGACACACACTGACCTCAACACACACACACTGACACACACTGACCTCACACTGACACACACTGACACACACTGACACACACTGACACACACTGACACACACTGACCTCACACTTACACACACTGACACACACTGACCTCACACTGACACACACACTGACACACACTGACCTCACACTGACACACACTGACACACACTGACACACACTGACCTCACACTGACACACACTGACCTCACACTGACACACACTGACCTCACACTGACACACACTGACCACACACTGACACACACTGACCACACACTGACACACACTGACCACACACTGACACACACTGACACACACTGACCTCACACTGACACACACTGACCTCACACTGACACACACTGACCTCACACTGACACACACTGACACACACTGACCTCACACTGACCTCACACTGACCTCACACTGACACACACTGACCTCACACTGACACACACTGACCTCACACTGACTCACACTGAAACCACACTGACACACACTGACACACACTGACCTCACACTGACACACACTGACCTCACACTGACACACACTGACACACACTGACCTCACACTGACACACACTGACCTCACACTGACACACACTGACACACACTGACCTCACACTGACCACACACTGACCTCACACTGACACACACTGACCTCACATACACACTGACACACACTGACACACACTGACCTCACACTGACACACACTGACCTCACACTGACACACACTGACACACACTGACCTCACACTGACACACACTGACACACACTGACCTCACACTGACACACACTGACACACACTGACCTCACACTGACACACACTGACCTCACACTGACACACACTGACACACACTGACCTCACACTGACACACACTGACCTCACACTGACACACACTGACACACACTGACCTCACACTGACCACACACTGACACACACTGACACACACTGACCTCACACTGACACACACTGACCTCACACTGACACACACTGACACACACTGACCTCACACTGACACACACTGACACACACTGACACACACTGACACACACTGACCTCACACTGACACACACTGACCTCACACTGACACACACTGACACACACTGACCTCACACTGACACACACTGACACACACTGACCTCACACTGACACACACTGACACACACTGACACACACTGACCTCACACTGACCTCACACTGACACACACTGACCTCATACTGACACACACTGACACACACTGACACACACTGACCTCACACTGACACACACTGACCACACACTGACACACACTGACACACACTGACCTCACACTGACACACACTGACCACACACTGACCTCACACTGACACACACTGACCTCACACTGACACACACTGACCTCACACTGACCTCATACTGACCACACACTGACCTCACACTGACCTCACACTGACACACACTGACCTCACACTGACACACACTGACACACACTGACACACACTGACCTCACACTGACACACACTGACACACACTGACACATGAAGGTTATCACTTTGTTTCTCTTTCATCCACGTTTGCAGTAATTATAATATAAAGCTCTGATGAGACACACTGGTGGTCAAAGATGGCCGCCCACAGACATAGGGGGTGGGTGAAAACCTGACTTTTCGGAGCCTCAGCCACAGGACGATGAGCGTCAGTGACACAGACGGGCCGTGGATCTGACTCACTGCTGCTGACCTTGACTGTGAGTCACAGAATCTGCTCTGGATCTGATTCTCTGATCAGGTCTGTCTGATCTGAGAGGGAGGGGGAGAGGGAGAGGGGGGGAGGGGGAGAGAGAGAGAGATAAAGAGAGAGGAGGGAGGAGGGAGAAGAGAGGATAGGAAGAGAGAGAGGGAGGGGGAGAGGGAGAGAGAGGGAGAGGGGGAGAGATAAAGAGAGAGGGGGAGGAGGGAGAAGAGAGGGAGCTGGGAGAGAGGAGGGGGAGAGAGAGAGATAAAGAGAGAGGGGGGGAGGAGGGAGAAGAGAGGATAGGAAGAGAGAGGGGGAGAGAGAGGGAGGGAGGGAGAGGGGGAGAGAGAGGAGGGGAGAGAGATAAAGAGAGGGTGGGGGGTGGGAGAGAGAGATAAAGAGAGAGAGGGGGGAAAGAGAGGAGAGGAAGTGAGAGGGGGGAGAGGGAGATAAGGGGAGAGACAGAGGAGAGAGAGGGGAGAGAAGGGAAGAAAGAGGGGGAGAGAGATAAAGAGAGAGGGGGAGGAGGGAGAAAAGAGGATAAGAAGAGAGAGGGGGAGAGAGAGTGAGGGAGGGAGAGGGGGAGAGAGAGTGAGAGGGGGGGGATAAAGAGAGAGGGGGAGGAGGGAGAAGAGAGGGAGCTGGGAGAGGGGCGGGGGAGAGAGAGATAAAGAGAGAGGGGGGGAGGAGGGAGAATAGAGGACAGGAAGAGAGAGGGTGAGAGAGAGTGAGGGAGAGGGAGAGGGAGAGAGATAAAGAGGGGGTGGGGGGTGAGAGAGAGAGATAAAGAGAGAGAGGAAAGAGAGGAGGGGAAGTGAGAGGGAGAGAGAGGGAGATAAGGAGAGACAGAGAGAGAGAGAGGGGGAGAGAGAGGGGAGAGAAGGGGAGAGAGAGAGGGAGAGAGATAAAGAGAGAGGGGAGGAGGGAGAAAAGAGGATAAGAAGAGAGAGGGGGAGAGAGAGAGGGAGGAGAGGGGGAGAGAGAGAGAGAGAGAGGGGGATAAAGAGAGAGGGGGAGGAGGGAGAAGAGAGGGAGCTGGGAGAGGGGAGGGGGAGAGAGAGAGATAAAGATAGAAGGGGGGAGGAGGGAGAATAGAGGACAGGAAGAGAGAGGGGGAGAGAGAGTGAGGGAGAGAGGGAGAGAGAGGAGGGGAGAGAGATAAAGAGGGGGTGGGGGGTGGGAGAGAGAGAGATAAAGAGAGAGAAAGAGAGAGAGAGGGAAGTGAGAGGGGGGAGAGGGAGATAAGGGGAGAGACAGAGGAGAGAGAGGGGGGAAGGAGGGGGAGAGGTGAGGGAGAGAGATAAAGAGAGAGAGGGGGAGAGAAGGGAAGAAAGAGGGGGAGAGAGATAAAGAGAGAGGGGGGAGGAGGGAGAAGAGAGGATAGGAAGAGAGGGGGAGAGAGAGGAGGAGAGAGATAAAGAGAGGAGGGGAGAGGGAGAGAGGGGGTGGGAGAGAGATAAAGAGAGAGAGGGGGGAAAGAGAGGAGAGGAAGAGAGAGGGGGGAGAGGGAGATAGGGGGAGAGACAGAGGAGAGAGAGGGGGGAAGGAGGGGGAGAGGTGAGGGAGAGAGATAAAGAGAGAGGGGGAGAGAAGGGAAGAAAGAGGGGGAGAGAGAGAGAGAGGAAGAGAGATGGGGGAGATAAGTAGGGAGGGGGAGAGAGAGGAGTAGAGAGAGAGGGGGGAGAGAGGAGGAGAGAAGGGAAGAGAAAGACGAAGAGAGAGGGGGGAGATAAGGAGGGAAGGGGGAGAGAGAGGGGGGTGAGAGGGAGAGAGTGGAAGAGAGAGAACGATAGGGAGGGTGAGAAAGACAGGGAGGAGAGGGGGAGAGAGAAGAGGGAGAGAAAGAGGGAGACAAACACAACAACAAACGTGACTCAGTGAATCAAAACATGAAACATCACAGTTAGATCTTTGTCCTAAACGGTGCAGCAACAGAAAACATGAATCGAGATCAAATCGAAATCATGATCAACGCCTCAAGAAAATCGTGATCATAGTTTTTTGACATTTCCCCCAGACTTACCTGTAAGGATTTTAAAAACTGGTGGGAGAAATTATTCTTTAACTGAGACGTGCAGCTCATCACACACGGCAAAAAATAATTTATAAATGAGTTAAAATGTGTTGATTTGAGGATATTAATGTGAATTTCAGACGTTTTGACTCGTTAAGATCAGTGGAGACGATTTATTTGATGGAACTAGATTATTTTACTTGTTTCAAACCGTTTGTGACTTGTTTCAATACATTATTTCTTACTTCAATCCAAATGATCTGTCAGTGGTTAAGATCATTTTACTTACTCGACTGACAAATGTATTTTATTATTTTAACATAAATGATGGTCTGATCATCAGAAATACCTTGAAACCAGTGAAATATTCTGCATCACATCAGCAATTAAATCTCATCGAGTCAAAACTTCTCAAATCCAGATAAAAATGATCAATTCAAGCCATTTTAAGATTGGACAGATTTATATTTTAGATCATTTGGATTGAAGTAAGAAATAATGGTAACACTACACATATTCCTGTCTTAATAAAGCAGTAACAAAGGTTTAATTCATAGTTAATAAACAGTTTGTTAAGAATGATTCAGGATTAGTAACTATTTAACTAATAATCCAACCCTAATTCCTAACCCCAACCCTAACCCTAATTAAGTATTTACTAATCCTGAATCCTGCTTAATAAACACTTTCTTCATGATGAATTAAGTCTTTGTTAATGCTTTGGGCAAAATAAGGTGTAGTTATTATAAAGTGGCACCGAAATAATGTATTGAAACAAGTCACAAACGGTTTGAAACAAGTAAAATAATCTAGTTCCATCAAATAAATCGTCTCCACTGATCTTAACGAGTCACAACGTCAGATTAATATCCTGAAATCAAGACATTTAACTCATCTAGAAATTCATTTTTGCAGTGCACTTCTCTCTCTTTTTTACATTTAAACATCAGAGTCATTCCTACGCCTCAGTTACACAACAATCATTTATATTTGAGTGTCTTGCTCTTGCGCACACACACACACACACACACACACACACACACACTGTACACACACACACAGAGGCACTTGCCCTGGCACTGACACATCAGCAGGGGGCAGTATTTATGTTCCGCTCAGAGCCACAGAGTGCAGGGCTCACTCCCATCAGCGCCACAGACTCAGCCTTTAAACACACACAGTGGGAATGTCTGTGGAAGGAAGGAGTGCGCAGCTTTGTTATTCAAGTAAAAGTACAGATACATGTGCAAAAAATGACTCGAGTAAAAGTATCACATTAAAAAATCTACTCAAGTAAACGTGCTGGAGAACCTTTGAAAATGTACTTTAACTGCAGCAAAAATGAAGTTCTAGATGAGTTAAAATGTCTTGATTCCAGGATATTAATCTGAATTTCAGACGTTTTGACTCGTTAAGATCAGTGCAGACGATTTATTTGATGGAACTAGATTATTTTACTTGTTTCAAACCGTTTGTGACTTGTTTCAATACATTATTTCTTACTTCAATCCAAATGATCTAAAATGTAAATCTATCCAATCTTAAAATGGCTTGAATTGATCATTTTTATCTGGATTTGAGAAGTTGTGATGCAGAATATTTCACTGGTTTCAAGGTATTTCTGATGATCAGACCATCATTTTGCTTAAAATAAAAAAAGTACATTTGTCAGTCGAGTAAGTAAAATGATCTTAACCACTGACAGATCATTTGGATTGAAATAAGAAATAATGTATTGAAACAAGTCACAAACGGTTTGAAACAAGTAAAATAATCTAGTTCCATCAAATAAATCGTCTCCACTGATCTTAACGAGTCAAAACGTCTGGAATTCACATTAATATCCTCAAATCAACACATTTTAACTCATCTAGAAAGTCGTTTTTTGCTGTGTAAATGGGAACTGTCGTAACTAGTAAAACATTAAATACATAAATACATTTTGCCTGTAGTATCTCACCTTGAGCACCTGATTAACATTTGATTGTCGTGGTTTCTAACTGGATCGAGATGAAAAGAAGGTGAACTTCAAAGTGAACCAGTGGAAACAGGACTTAAGTGCAAGAAAAAGCTGCAGCACCGTCATGTGTCGAAGCTAAAACCCGCTGTCTTCCCCATCAGTCCAGCAGAGGTGCAAGAAGGACTCAAGTTTGTTACCTTTTTTACTTAATTTTGTACAGATACATGTGCAAAAAATGACTCAAGTAAAGTCAAAGTATCACATTGTGATACCTGTACCTGTTTGAAAATGTACTTTGAGAGCGAAAAGTAGAAGTATTTCACGCAGATTATGAGACCAGTTTCATGTATTAAATGGCATAATTTTGGTGAAGAATTGTGCTTTATTTTGGTCAACAGAGGTCTATTCAAATGAAATTTTTGTAGAGAATTTTATGCTTATATTTTTGTTTGTTTGTTGTTGAGCTTGAACTCAAAACCTTCAGGAAGAACGTCACCATCAACGAGCCAAAAATGTCCCCTCAAATAAAATGTAAAATGAGTATAGTATAAGCCGCACCTGCCATATTTACAAAGAAAAACAACTGTGTACATATTAGGGCTGTATTCCTTTAGTTGTTTAGTCAATTAATCGGTCGATAGTGTCTTAGTCGACCAAGATGAGTCGACTAATTATTTTATTTGCATTCAACAAATTTATGTAGTAGCAAAAACGAAAAGATTTGGAGTGAGTTAGCTGAAGATTTTGAAGTAAATCAGTATCTCCATTTAGTACTTTTTTGTATAAATTGTTATTTTTACATGAACTCCTGTGCAGTCTCGGTCTTTTGAGTGCAGTTTGGGTCAGATACACGGACATACTTCATAGTTTTGATGTATTTTTGCCACGCCCCCTTTTTAATCAACTAATCGGTCGATTTCAGGCTTAATACATATACAGGGCGCACCTGTCTATAAGCGGCAGGTGTTTAACATGAGACATTTACACAGAAGGATGGAACACTAAAGTTTTAATTGAACACGAGCCTTTTTCCAAACAGCACCTGTGACACACAGTGCACTGAGTCGCTCTTCACTGTCGCCTCCGACGTCTCACCATCGACTCATAGGTGAAGCTCACAGCAGCAGCTCTGTTTCCTTCTTTGGCTCCACATCTAGAGCTTTTAACTTAAAGCTGCGTCATATTCATGTCTTGGTGTGTTTTCTGTGATGATGGTGAGCGCCTGATGCAAACTGACTGTTCAAACACAATCAAACCGTGTATTCCTCACTCTAACGTCTGTCCAACTCTAGTGCTTCCTGCTAGAGCGCCCCTAGAGGCCGTTCACGTAAAAATACATAAATGAGCCGCATCGCTGTATTCACATTATTCCTGAAGTTGTCGTACGCGCCGCCGTCTTGTTTCCGTTGTAGTTCACATGGAGCAGATGAGCTCAACAGAAAATAAGTTCTACTCGACTAAAAAGACGTTTTCAGGAAATCGTTGCGTTGTGACTTGTTGTTGCTCGTGTTCATTAAACATTTTACACAAATCAATCTACTTTATGTAACATTTTAGCGTCAGACTTTTCCCTCGTTCGTCATTAGCTTTAACGGAGTTCTCATCAAACGGAAGTGTGTTTACAACAAAAGTGCGAATCTGTGGCAAAAAGAGGCAAAAGTGGGCGGGGCAGAATAAGGTATATAATCATGAGAAAAAAGTAGCGGCTTATAGTTTGAATTTTACGGTACTTTCTACTTTTTAAATAATGTAGGGAAGTAAAAAGCACATATACGTACAGATATCTAAAAATGTACTTCCTTTTACTTTTGTACTCTGTTACTTTCCACCGCTGCGGCTCAGATCGGAATCCTCTGGCAGCTCTTGAGGTTTGAAGGCCACAGAGGACGTCCCCCACAGTCACACCGTCCTCCGTCTCCATTAGAGCTCGCAGCCAACGCGCTGCACTGACAAGCCCAACAGTAACAGTGTCAGCAGCCAATTCGCGGCTCGTTTTAATGCGCCAGATGGTCTAAGTGTGCCTTATCGTCTCCCGTTAGCGCTAATGCTACATCTGCTGCGATTGTTTAGCGCTTCATGACAAAAACAGACTCTCCCGTGCCACGTTGGCCGGTCCATAACCTCGTGCTGCGGCGAGAAAAGAAGCGAAGGAGATTGACAGACATGTTTTAGCTAATGGAGCGTACAGAGCAGGGTTTGTGCGACACGTATTATGCGAAATTGACATTGTTTCTGCGTCGAAATCATGGCTGGAGTTGTACTTAGCTTCGTTCACTTTGCTTCTGTTCACGAGCTTGTCTTCTTCGATCCTCTTCGAGCCTCACAACTACACTCTGTTTCATATTACCCAGATTTGTGATGTCAAAGGTCTCTTGTGCTGTTTTTAAAGTAGAACTAAGTAACATTTATACTTTATTAAACATCTTCATAAGTCTGTGTGGTGGTTGTAAATGTATTTTCGAGCCGTTTGAAGCCCCCGCTGTCGCCCCCTGCTGTCTCTGAGCGGAAAACCAGCTGCAAATTTTCTGACTCTGACCTGAAGACAACTCTCTTGAGAAACACTGGCTCTCTTTTTTATATTTGGCGACATTAAATGTTTTTGTATGTGATTAAACTTCCTTATTTGAATAAAAGGAAGGGGGAAAAGAAGAAAATAAGACCAAAAAAAAAAAAAAAAAGCTTTTGCCATTGTTCCATCGTTGCATTTAGCAATTATATTTAACATTTTACTAAGCATTTTTCCTGTTTGTCCCCAGTTTGACTATTTTCGTAAAGTTTACAATGTTATTTCCTGGTTGGGCAGAAAATATGACACAGTTAGAGGTAATTCTACAACTGTTACCTAGCAACTGTTTTGAAAAAAAGGGCCAAAATCCATATAAATTACACAATAGTTATGATTTGACAAATAATAATACCCGATAACACCTTTATTTTGTTGAATGACTGTTTAAGCTGTCAGAAAGATGGTTCAGTCGAGTGTTAACCGTCTGTTTATTTTCAACTGTACGTCACTTTTTGATGACATCACAGAGGGATTCCATTTTAGAACTCAGCCCTACTCCCTGTCATTTTAAACTTTAATTTTTCAAATTTTCTTCACAAACTGCTACTTCATAGATGTAAAACTATGATATTTAAATATTTAACACAGGTGCTCTCCCATTAAACTAAGTCAGTATTAGAGAAAAATGAGAACCGTCTTATAGACTTTAAGCTGTAAATATCGTTAACCTTATTTAAACTGTACAAGAACAGCGTGTTGATTCTGTGGGAGCCCCTCGATGGAACAAAAATGAACATCTCATCAGTGCTCTTTGTGCAAAAACAGTGGGATTTGTTCTTTCTTTGCCTAAGTGGCCTGACCTGTAAGTGCACGTGTGGCTGACTCCTCTGATTGAAGCGCCACCTGCTGGTCTGCTGGCACACGCGCTCACCTGTCCCAGACCCCGGCCCCGGCCCCGCGGCTTCCCCGTGGCGCCGGTGCGAGGTTAATCAGGCCGCCGCCGGTAAACAAGAGCGCTGCGAGTCAAACGAGTGTCTGAAAGTGACTCTGCTCCGGCACAGAGCGGCAAATGGGCCATTCATCTGCCGCGGCCTTCAGCGGCGGAGGTTACCATGGCAACCGCCCAAAGTCTTCAGCGTGAGGGATATTTAAACAAGGAGCTCTTTAATTCAGAGGCAGTGTCAGGAATGTCGGCTCCTAATGGCACCGAGAGCGTATTTAAAAGGATTCAATTATGGAGGAAACAGTGAGGCTTATCAGATCTGTCAGACTGAACACAACACAACACAGGAATGTCAACAAGAGCCAACAATCAGTGAGGGGCGTGTCCTCTGCACCAGCGCCGAGTATGGTGGTTCAACTGTGGATCATGAGCCCTATTATTACCATGTGATTCAGACAGATACACTTTGATTTATTTGGTCTTTTGAGATTTATGGATGTGACTGATGATGTCACTATAAAACATGAGGAATGCCACTGTAGCTGTAGCGGTTAGCTGCGGCTAGTGCTACATGCTAACGGTATTAGCTCATGGAAAAGTTACTAAAGAGAAATGGGAAGATAAGATTGGTCACATGTTTGTGTTTACTGCTGGTCACATGTTTGTGTTTACAGCTGGGCACATGTTTGTGTTTACTGTTGGTCACATGTTTGTGTTTATTGTTGGTCACATGTTTGTGTTTACTGTTGGTCACATGTTTGTGTTTACTGTTGGTCACATGTTTGTGTTTACTGTTGGTCACATGTTTGTGTTTATTGTTGGCCACATGTTTGTGTTTTCTGGTCACATGTTTGTGTTTATTGTTGGTCACATGTTTGTGTTTACTGTTGGTCACATGTTTGTGTTTACTGTTGGTCACATGTTTGTGTTTGGTCACATGTTTGTGTTTACTGTTGGTCACATGTTTGTGTTTACTGTTGGTCACATGTTTGTGTTTACTGTTGGTCACATGTTTGTGTTTTCTGGTCACATGTTTGTGTTTACTGTTGGTCACATGTTTGTGTTTGGTCACATGTTTGTGTTTATTGTTGGTCACATGTTTGTGTTTACTGTTGGTCACATGTTTGTGTTTGGTCACATGTTTGTGTTTACAGCTGATCACATGTTTGTGTTTCCTGATGGTCACATGTTTGTGTTTACCGTTGATCACATGTTTGTGTTTACCGTTGATCACATGTTTGTGTTTACAGTTGGTCACATGTTTGTGTTTACTGTTGGTCACATGTTTGTGTTTACTGTTGATCACATGTTTGTGTTTACTGGTCACATGTTTGTGTTTTCTGGCCCCATGTTTGTGTTTACTGTTGGTCACCTGTTTGTGTTTTCTGGTCACATGTTTGTGTTTATTGTTGGTCACATGTTTGTGTTTTCTGGTCACATCGTAGAAAGGGGTTCAGAGGTTGTCATCCGGACGCCGTTTAAAGATCGAGACGTTTCGACTTTTATCCAAAAGTCATTGTCAATCAGAGAGCTGGTATGGGAACCTGGGCCTTATATGCTACTCTAAGTAGCATATAAGGCTGTTTTGTTTTACATAGGAGAAACAAAACAGCCATTGCACAAAAGGCTGTACCAACACAGAAGATGTTCCTCCACCGGACCGCAGAGTGCAGTCCATCTGCACCTAAAAGCTACAAATCACTCGTTTGAGGACAGTGAGGTGAAGATTTTGAGCAGAGAGAAGAACTGGTTTGAAAGAGGAGTAAAGGAGGCCATTTTTGTAAAAAGAGAAAATCCTTCCCTGAACAGGAATGGGGGCTTAAGATTTAATTTAGCCAAAATTTATGACAGCATTTTAACACCTTGGTCCAGATCAATAGACCAGTCAAATGCTAATGAGGCAATCAGTAGTGAGGAGGGAGCAACAGCCAGCTATCAAGATAACAATAGACCTTTAGACACAGGTGAAACTAGGTGAGGCCAACCATTAATCAACAAGATAGACCAATTAATTAAATCCCAGGTGACAAACAAACAATCTTATAACAAAGACAGGAGTGCAGTGACTCCTCCCTGGGGGCTGGACTCCCACTACTTAGAGTAGCATATAAGGCCCAGGTTCCCATACCAGCTCTCTGATTGACAATGACTTTTGGATAAAAGTCGAAACGTCTCGATCTTTAAACGGCGTCCGGATGACAACCTCTGAACCCCTTTCTACGATGGACCACACCTGGACGAATGAGGGTTTACATCGACGAATTCTGGTCACATGTTTGTGTTTTCTGGTCACATGTTTGTGTTTACTGCTGGTCCCATGTTTGTGTTTTCTGGTCACATGTTTGTGTTTACTGCTGGTCCCATGTTTGTGTTTTCTGGTCACATGTTTGTGTTTTCTGGTCACATGTTTGTGTTTTCTGGTCACATGTTTGACACAGATTGCTCAGACACAGTGAGAGGAGGGCTCACTCTGAGACAAAGATTACTATGTAACTTTTCTGGTGGAGGGTGTTTTCTCGTTGTAAATCAAAGTGCATCTATGAGACATAAAGTTGCCCTCTGTATTAAGTTAGCCACATTAAGGAGGAAAAATATTCTGCATTTTTCATATCGCTGTTAGCCTTTAAACATGCTCTGGAGTGCCATCTCATGTTTTAAAACAAACAAAAAAAAGCCTGTGTTATCTGTTACTATGAAATGACACTTACTGAGTGCATCCAGCCAGCAGATGGCGCCAATGCTACATACAATCTCGTGAGCGCTGAAAAGACGTCATTGTGTGGATTTGCTGCAGCAGTTATCGTGTTTAGAGGCAGAAAAACGAGTTTAGCGATGATTTAAGGACTTAAAACAGTAGAAGATTCTCAGATAAATGACGTAGATTATATGAAAATACGTCTGAAAATCCCGGAAGTTCAGCAGGAAGTGTGTTTGACGCTCAGAGGAAGAGGATTTTCTAATAAACATTCCTCAGAACGGCGTGAATGCAACTGAATGCTACTCCAGGTGTGTTTTTGAT
The DNA here is from genome assembly GCA_019453435.1 of Rhinogobius similis. Taxonomy (NCBI): domain Eukaryota; kingdom Metazoa; phylum Chordata; class Actinopteri; order Gobiiformes; family Gobiidae; genus Rhinogobius; species Rhinogobius similis. Next base: position 2,469,126 of record CM033625.1, read on the forward strand.
GAAGAACGTTGTTAGAACATGGTTTAAAGCTCAAAAAAGTCACTGTAACAGAATATGTGTGATTTAAGTTAAAGCAGACGAGAGTTTGGACCCGACCCACAGATCTCACATCGAAAAAATAAACACATTTAGTTGTTTCTAAATGCACCGTGGCGTAGGTCGAGTCGTGAACCTCCAGACGCGCTTTTATGATGGAAAACCTGCCCGTCTGTCTCCTAAATGAATCTCATGAAATATTAACCGTTTTATTCATTTGGCTAATTCACCTGAGCAGGTTTAATCACACGGCGTTTGTAATATTCCAAATGTGTGCGGAATATTCAGCGGCCCGATCACACCCGCGCACAAGACGGATCACGCCGCGCTCCTAATCATGAAATATTAAAAACACTAAAGCCATTATTGAGAGATTATACAATTCAATATCAGGCTAATGTGCAGGAATGATATTAAGGTGTGGTTATGGATGTGGTTGGAGCGCGGCTGCAGGCGAGGACTAACTCCGGACCAAAGCTGAGGGTGACCTTTGAGAGAAAGATTACACCATACAAATTATTTATGTTTTATTAAGAGACGGTTGGGGGAGGAGTGCGTCGTTCAAACCTGCAGGGGTTTGGGATATGACGCAGAAGCGAAGGGTGTATGGTCGGCCGCCTGTGCCTTTAAACGACAGTCGCTTTGGTCTCGCGCGGCTGACAAAAAATAAAGTCACCAGCGACCAAAGCGGCCGTACGTGGTGCGTCGTTCTGTGACTGAAGCGTGAGCTCTGATTGGTTGCCATCCACCTCGGCCGCCGCGCTGGTGGCGGCAAAATTGCTGGTTGCGCCACACGACAAAATTGTAAGATTCGCTTCCCGACAAAATGTAATGAAGAATGTTTTTTGTTTTTAATATCAAATTCTTGAACTGATTTCTTGAAGTTTTAAGTTTAGTAAAGAACAGGGTTTGCGCGACACGTATTATGCGAAATTGACATTGTTTTCTTGTCAAAATCATGGCTGGAGTTGTATTTAGCTTCGTTCACTTTGCTTCTGTTTACGAGCTTGTCTTCTTTGATCCTCATAACTACACTCTGTTTCATATTGCCCAGATTTGTGATGTCAAAGGTCTCTTGTGCTGTTTTTAAAGTAGAACTTAGTAACATTTTACCTTATTAAAGTCTTCATAAGTCCGTGTGGTGGTTGTAAATGTATTTTCGGGCGAACTGATTTCTTGAAGTTTTAAGTTTTTTAAAAAATTAAGCAAAATTTGAATTTTTAGGGCAATTTTCAGTCAAATCTAGTTTGCTCAAAAACTAAATAAGAAATCTAAAATGCCTTCTGTAAATGTTTTTGTATTAAATATGTGTACAAAATTAACTGTCAATTTTTCATGTTTCATGTCTGAAATATGTGCAATTTTTCCACATAAAATGCCTTATTTCTACATAAAAACATGACATGATGAAACATTTATAATACATGCTTTTCTTACATTTATGTGAGTAAACTACAGGAGAAGTTTCCAACAATCTTTAAATTTAAGCGTCTCACCTTAAACACAACCGAAAACACATCAAACCGTCACAGCTTCTTAAAAACTCTGCGCCGCTCGGTCCCTGAGTTTGATTTCGCCTCACAGTTTGCTGAATGTTCTTTCCTCTTTCCTCGTCACACTACAGGCCTGTCTAACAAAGTCTGCATGCAAAAACTAAAAAACTTGTATAAATAATAATAAAAAATGCAGGCTATAGCTCTAATACCCAACAATAACAAAACCTGGACCAAATGAATCTATCCAAATCTTCAAAACCCCCCACATTAAGTCAATATGAAGCTACATTTGCATACGGGACATCCCTCTTGATCATCAGCCTCCTCAGCCTCTCCATCTCCCCCAATACGTTCCACTTTCTCATCCCCCAACTGCTAAATACGGAATTACGTTTTCTCCCTAATCCGGCATATTGTTGTTTAGCGCCGTCTTTGTCACTTAGCGTTCTCTGACAGTTGTGAAGTGTCTCTCTTTTTCCCAAACATCACTTTTACTCGATGAAAGTGAACATTAGCTGCAGAGTAAACAGTTCTCCCAGTAATGACCTGATAAAAGGTGGATTAGCGCGCTAAGACTGGGCTCACGTCGCTGCTTAAACAATGCGCGCTGGATTAGCCGCTAACAGTAGCACATAGCACAGGATTAGCGGTGTTAGCATAAAATGAATAAACACCTCAGCTCGAATTGTTCTTGTGTGGACTCTGTGTGGTTGGGAATTTAGGATGTAATATCAAAGGATTTAAGGCGGGAAAATAAGGCGGACATTTGTAATTCTCATAATATGTGGCTTGGCTTCATATCAATTTTGCGTTTTGGACTATTTGAATTGTAGGATTTTTGATTAGCCTAAATGCAAGTCTTAATTAGGAAGTACACGCCCCCAATTTCAGATTTCTAAGTCAAAGTTATTTCAGCCCAGTCCCTGACAGTCGGTTCTGTCCCGTCATCCATTTTTTTGTTATTATTGAGTGTGTTTACAGGCGCACGAATAATGATAATGATCGGGTTTTCTGGTTTTGTGAATGTCCGGTAAACACAGGATTCTGATTTCAATAACCCGGTTATGACAGTATCCTGGTTCTGAGAAGCCGGGTTATTCTCTGACAGAATCCAGAACACTGTGTCCATGGAAACACAGTATCCTGACCATAGAACTATAATTAAAATTGGAAGATGAACTCAAAATGGCGCCCTGTTTATCCCTACGGCGTGTGCTCAGTGGCGCATGACCCCAAGAAGGTTCTTTACTTCCGCGTTACTTCCTGATACGGAGGCGGCCATCTTTGCTTTACTTCCTGATACGGAGGCGGCCATCTTTGTTTCAGATGCTTTGAGGGAGCGATCACGCAGCTTACAAGTTTTTGTGTTAACGTTAGCTTGTGTGACTGTAATTGTATTCTTCATATTAGATCAAATGTGAAAGTGTCTGAAATTAAATTAAATACAACCTCCAGGTATCGTTAGTCTATCCATGTCACGGCTCACACGTGTTTACTGTGACGTCACTTCAGATAAAAACGGTCATTTCAGTGATTTTAGAAACGGTAGAAAAGAACATTTCCTTCTATTTTATTTAAATACCAATAATAATTCAGTCCTGTCTGTGATTATAATGTGACATTTTAGAAAAAGGCTGGTTCCAAGAGGCTGCAGTACCTCGCACGACCACTAATCAATCTGGCTCAATACATCCATGATCCTGATTTGTCCACATGAATCTGTACTGAGCGTGTGCGAACTATAGAAACACACCTGAGTCTGTACCATGGATGTACTAAATGAACTGGATAAGACACGCCCCCTCTGTCTGTGTCCCAGATTGATTAGTGGTCGTGCGAGGTACTGCAGCCTCTTTTAACCATCCTTTTTCTAAAATGTCACATTATAATCACAGACAGGACTGAATTATTATCAGTATTTAAATAAAATAGAAGGAAATGTTCTTTTCTACCGTTTCGACTCTTTCATGTGTGTCTAACATGAAGAACACAATTACAATCACACAAGCTAACGCTAACACAAAGACCTGCAGCTGTGTGGCCGTTCATGTCGCTCAAAGCATCATGGGGGATTGTGGTCACGTGGCACCCTAAAGCAAAGATGGCCGCCTCCGTATCAGGAAGTAAATGCGGAAGTAAGAAACTTTTTTGGGGTCATGACCAATGAGCTCAGGCCACAGGGAGGAACAGGGCGCCATTTTGGATTCATCTTCCAGGTTTTATTATAGTTCTATGGGGACAACAAGGAGAGCCTGATCTTCTGACCTGAGAGAACGAGAGGGAGAATAGGACACAAGAAGGTCAGACGAGTGCTGTGGGTCCAGGCCATGAAGACCTCTAAAAACAAATAAAAGCAGAATTTAAATCGGTGAAGTGCACAGAGAGCGTGAAGGGACTGGAGGACAGCAGCAGCGTTCTGGACCAGTTGCAGTCGTGATAATGAGGTTTTGTTTAGACCGGTTTGTAGAGCGTCGCGGTGATCGAGTCGTGTGGAGATAAAAGCATGGTTTAAAATTTCAAAATTGTGACGAGATAAAAATGAGTTTACTTTGGCGAGTTGCCTCAGCTGACAAGAGCTGGTCTTTCAAACAAGAATCCCTTTTCACACCAGGTTTGCCTCACAGGGACGTATGATGTGGTTAATGATGTTGAGACTGTTGTTGCTCTGAATAATGTAACAAACATATAAATTCATGTTTTTATTTAGCTGCCTCATTAAAATGAACGGGAGAGAAGGTTTGTTTCAGTTTCAGACTGTGCTTGGACCTGGAAGGCTTTATATCACAGCTTTTTAACATTATATTATCCAACGCTTGGGTTCGTTTTGGTTGAAAATGTGCGTCAATTTTTGTTATTTTGGAAGATTTCACATTGTATTTATTCTTTTCATTTATTTGATTGTTGTTGGATCAAACTGAACACCGGCCCACACAAAAACACTGTCACAGAATTATCCAATTTTAGACAAATTTGTCATTTTTCCCGTTCATAAGTGGTGCAATTATTTGACAGATAAATTTCAATCACAGTTTCATGTTCAAAAGCAAAGGAATACGTCCAGGAAATGAGACGACAAACAATAACAGCCACATGTTTGGATTCCATTCTAAATTGTTGTTCAAATATTGCTTTTTCTGTAGATATTGCGTGTGATTTGTGCTCCTCTTCAGACGCTCTCTCTGGGGAGGCTGAGGGTGTGGGAGGCTGAGTGTCCCGTGGAGAGATGGTTAATAATCCTCGCTGGGATTATTGTCAGAAGGCGCCGTCACCTGCTTGTTTTTACCTCCTCGACAGAACAGTCAAAGTCAAACTGTGTGAGCGCCGAGTGATTCAAGAGAACACGGCGTAGGATCCAACGACAGAAGAATAACCACTGTCCAGATGGGATTTGTAGACAAGCATTTACAAAAAACAATCTATTAAAAAAGTGAACCTTAGAGCAGGAGAACAATCTGATGAACTGCAGGTCTGTACTGGTAAATACAGCGTGTTACATTAAAGTATTTTCTGAAAATCTCTTGAAAATCTTTAACATAAGGCTAAATGAAACCTCTCTATGTACATGAGAAGTTTATTTTTATAGCGCCCAAAATCAACACAACAGTTTCCTAGAAAGTAGTTTAAATAAATAATGTCCAAAGGAATTGATTAAATGGATAAGTGTCCCAGAGCGCCCCCTGTCTGCAGAGCCTCCTGCTCTCAAGGAAAAACTACAAAAACCCAGTGGAAAAAGTACAAAACCTCAGGAGAACCACATGAAGGAGAGATCCTGCTCCCACAGGACAGACTGGACCAGGACTGGACCAGGACTGAACCAGGACTGAACCAGGTCTAAACCAGGACTGAGCCAGGACTGAACCAGGATTAAACCAGGATTAAACCAGGACTGAACCAGGACTGAACCAGGACTGAACCAGGACTAAACCAGGACTGAGCCAGGACTGAACCAGGATTAAACCAGGATTAAACCAGGACTAAAACAGGACTAAACCAGGACTGAACCAGGATTAAACCAGGATTAAACCAGGACTAAAACAGGACTAAACCAGGACTGAACCAGGATTAAACCAGGATTAAACCAGGACTAAAACAGGACTGAACCAGGACTGGATCAGGACTGGATCAGGACTAAAACAGGACTGAACCAGGACTGAACCAGGACTGGATCAGGACTGAACCAGGACTGGACGAGGACTGGACCAGGACTGGACGAGGACTGGACCAGGACTGAACCAGGACTGGACCAGGACTGGATCAGGACTGAACCAGGACTGGACCAGGACTGGACCAGGACTGGACCAGGACTGAACCAGGACTGGACCAGGACCGGACCAGGACTGGATCAGGACTGAACCAGGACTGGATCAGGACTGGACCAGGACTGAACCAGGACTGGACCAGGACAGACAGGCTGCAGATGGACCAGGACTGGACCAGGACTGAACCAGGACTGAACCCGGACTGAACCAGGACTGGTCCAGGACTGGACCAGGACTGGACCAGGACTGAACCAGGACCGAACCAGGACTGGACCAGGACTGAACCAGGACTGAACCAGGACTGAACCAGGACTGAACCAGGTCTGAACCAGGACTGAACCAGGACTGGACCAGGACTGGATCAGGACAGAACCAGGACTGGACCGGGACTGGACCGGGACTGGACCAGGACTGAACCAGGACTGGACCAGAACTAAACCAGGACTGGATCAGGACTGGACCAGGACTGGACCGGGACTGGACCGGGACTGGACCAGGACTGAACCAGGACTGGACCAGGACTGAACCAGGACTGGACCAGGACTGACACATCCACCAGAACCAGAACCACTCAAGAGGAAGGAAGATGGTTCATCCAGTGAGAGCGAGTTCCTTCAGGCAGATGAGGAGCAGTTCATCGAGTGTAGTGAGAGTTCCTCCAGTGTTTTGTCAGAAAAATGTTTCAGTTGAGTTTTAACTCTGGTTGTGTCCTCTAGAGGGCACTATACAGTGATCACGCCATTTTTAGTGCTGTCCGAATATCCAGCAGGTGAAAAACTAGTGCACTCAAAATTTCCCACAATGCATCTTGAAAAGTAGTGTCCAGCGCTGGTCTCCTGAGGTCAATATGAACCACAATGCACTGTGAGAGTCGGAAAAACTACAGCAAACTGAATGAAGCAGAAAGAGCTGTTTAATCTAACTGTTGAGTCGAGATCATGAACAAAACACTTTAAACAAACCGTTAGCCACAGAGTTGCTAGCGTTAGCCGCTAACCTTAGCTTGAGCCGTGAGTAGATCACAAATCTCTGACAAAAAGTTGAATAATCCAGTCCGTTTGATGTTTAATGTGCGATCCATGATAAATAAAGCTTGTGATGATTATTAGTCATAAATATGTGGTGGATTTGACACATATTCATTACAGAAATCAATTTTTATCAGAGTTTTTCCAACTTTTTTTTCTCCCAGACGTCAGAGTCACGTGAGGAAGTATGATCTGTGTCCGAATCGCTGCAGGATTGAGCCATTATTTAGTCTGATCAAGAGCAGGACGTGAGTGAACGAGGGGGGAGAGAGTGAGTGGGACGTTCAGGCACACCCCATCTCTTTATTTTTGATGACATGTCACTTTTTGATGACATCGATGGAGGGATTCAGGTTTAGAACTCAGCACTTCCTGTAATTTTAGACTTTTATTTTTCAACATTTCTTCACAAACTGCAGCTTCAAAAATGTAAAACGATGTGAAATATTTTCCACAATAAACGAAGTTATAATTAGAAAAACATGAGAACCATATAGACTTTACAGATGCACTTTGTAGGTTTTCTAGTTGAGGGTCCTTCACTTGTTTTTCTCCTTTAACAGTTTGTGCTTCGTCTGAAGGTTCCACAGTATGAGATAAACCCATCTGTCTTTCATTTAGTTTAGTTAAAGATGTTTGTAGTGGACCAAACGTAAAAGGCAGGGACAACAGGTGTAAAAAATCAGGTTAATTTAATTAAGTCAAAAAAATATAAATTTAACAAAGGCTCCAAAAATAATCAAAGCAATATAAACAACATTTGGGCCCAACTGAAGTCAACTAAACCATAACTATAACAGAACAAAGAAAAACCCGATCAACAGAGAGAACCTCAAACAAGGAGGGGAGTTTAAATACAAAAAGGACTAACCCAAAATGAACACACGGGGGAGACAGCACAACAAAGACAAAACCAAAACTGCAAACTTTACCAAAGAAACAATAAGGCAAATTACAATAACTAAATAGAATTAAATAAGTGATTAACAAAACTTATTTTAAACCAAACTAAACTAGATTTGAAATAGTAAAACTATGTGTGCTTCCTCCTCCCCCACTGCCACGGTCCATGTGGGCTCATCCAGCCTCTTGGTCTGGTCCTCTGATCTGGCAACTCCAAAGAAACAAGTGTAAGTAATAATTCATACAAATATTAACTAATAAGTGTGCACCCAAATTAGAAAATATGTGTCTAAATAAAATATATTAAACTGTGCATAATGTGTTGTGTAATATAAATGAAATGTAAAGTGATTAAAGAAATATACTAACACTGTGGAGTGGTGGCAGAGGGATCCACCACAATGTTTTTTGGGTTTTTTTTCACCTAAACAGTACTTGGTTTGCTGCTTGTTTCCAGGAGAGTGTTTGGTTTTATTCCATCTTCAGGAGAATAGAACGTTTCCACCAGCACCACACCCAGCCCCTTTAAGTATCATTTTAACCATCTGTGCTTTACTTAAGTGCATTTTACACTGAACATTATCTACTTTTACTTCACTACACGTGAGAGCAGGTGTCTGAACATTCTGCTTCATTACATTTTGATCTGGACTGAAAATTCTAAAGTATTATTTATGGTTTGAGACTCTGAGAGTTTAAGCACCACCTTTAATCAAACACATTACATTTCCTAACCCAAACATTTTAAGAAATTCTGTGACTTCTGTTAACTGTAAATCTGCAAAATTCTTCATCAATATTGACACCACATTTGACCCTTTAATTGTTCCTAAATCCGTGTGGAACACTGACTTGACTTTGTTAGTTCTTTTGCTCTAATTTGTTTCTTATGAATTCAAATCAGTGATCAATGAAATCAAATACATAGTTTTGTTTGACATAAAATCATTGGATGGGAAATGGGGCGGAGGAGCAGAGGTTACACAAACGCACCCTTCAGTCCCGTCCTGCCCTTTACTCCGGGGCCCACAGGGAGCCCGGGTCCAGGGGCCACAGGGGGGTGTGGGGCCCCAGCTGAGTTGGACTGCATTGTTCCACTCTCAGTTATTAAAGCTGGGGTCATGAAAGTCTGACCTGAACCTGTGTCCGAGAAATAAAGCTGTGATCTTTACCTTCATCAGAAATAATCTAATCAAATGATAAATGACCAACTAAAGTGTGATCAGCCGTCAGTTTGTGTTTTTTGAACAGAATGTTTTTTGTTTTTTTTCTTCTTTAGTAGATTATGAACTCAAAAGCACTTTGGGGACGGACAGAACATTTTCCTTCTTAAATTGATAATGTTTTCTTCAAGAATGATATTTATATGAACTCAGTCTCCTTTAATATTACTGTGTACAACATACAAACAAACACACACACACACACATACACACACACAAACACACACACACACACACACATACAGCACGTACATGTACACACACATATCTGCACACACGTGCTGCCTTGAAACAGATGATCATTTACATTTAAAAAAAAAAAAAATATATATATATATATATATATATATATATATATATATATATATATATATATATATATATATATATATATATAATATAAACGCCACACTTTTGTTTTTGCTCCATTTTTCATGAGCTGAACTCAAAGATATTAAACATTTTCTATTAACACAAAAGACCCATTTCTCTTCTTCTTCTGTGTTAATGAGCAGCTCCTTTACCAAGATAATCCCTCCGACCTCCGAGGTGTGGCATATCAAGATGCTGGTTAGACAGCTTGACTGACAGCTGTGCCTCAGACTGGCCACAGTAAAAAGGACATTCTGAAATGTTCAGTTTGATCACAATAACACAGTCTTTGATGTGACGGTCCACCACAGAGCAAAATGATGGTCTGATCATCAGAAATACCTTGAAACCAGTGAAATATTCTGCATCACATCAGCAATTAAATCTCATCGAGTCAAAACTTCTCAAATCCAGATAAAAATGATCAATTCAAGCCATTTCAAGATTGGATAGATTTACATTTTAGATCATTTGGATTGAAGTAAGAAATAATGGATTGAAACAAGTCACAAACGGTTTGAAACAAGTAAAATAATCTAGTTCCATCAAATAAATCGTCTCCACTGATCTTAACGAGTCAAAACGTCTGAAATTCACATTAATATCCTGAAATCAACACATTTTAACTCATGTAGATCCCTTTTTTGCAGTGATTATGTGACATTACACAAAGAATGAACAATTCTTTTCTAACGCTCGTGGTCGTTTCACATTTACATTTTTATCGTCGGACAGACCATTTTGGAGCCAGCTGTCCGTTCTAATGAGATGTTTCTTGATTTAGGGTCAAAATGCCCGGGCTCTACATCGAGTCAATACCAATCGATCGCTCGGGGTGCGATTATTAATACAGTCCCGGGGAGTTAGACGCTCGCGAGACACATGACATTAGGCCGCATTGATCTGGAGGGAAAAGGGTTCCATAAAGGGCTGGAGGACACGATGGATGGGCCGGAGGTGCTGGAGGCAGAAGGACAATGAGCGGCGATAACTGACAGAGAGAGATATGAACCGTCAGCACCGCAGTTATTACCAAACACAATGGTTCACCTGGTGACCCCTGAGCACCGCGTTGTATTCATGAGAGATTATTCAGTTCAACTTTATAATGGACACAAAAATGAAGTTGAAGAGGAGTTAAAATGTGTTGATTTGAGGATATTAATCAGAATTTCAGACGTTTTGACTCGTTAAGATCAGTGGAGACAATTTATTTGATGGAACTAGATTATTTTACTTGTTTCAAACCGTTTGTGACTTGTTTCAATACATTATTTCGGTAACACTTTAGAATAACTCCCCTTATTCCTGCCTTAGTAAAGCATGAATAAAGACTTAATTAATAGTGAACAAAGAATTTATTAAGAATGATTCAGGCTTAGTAACTACTTAACTAATACTCTAAGTTCCAGCCCTAACCCTAACCTTAATTAAGTCGTTACTAATCCTGAATCATGCTTAATAAACTACTTTGTTAATGCTTTACTAAGGCAGGAATAAGGCGAGTTATTCTAAAGTGTTACCAATATTTCTTACTTCAATCCAAATGATCTAAAATGTAAATCTATCCAATCTTAAAATGGCTTGAATTGATCATTTTTATCTGGATTTGAGAAGTTTTGACTCGATGAGATTTAATTGCTGATGTGATGCAGAATATTTAAGCAAGGCAAGTTTAGTTCTAACACAATTAGTACAAAAGGCAATTCAAAGTGCTTTACATAACAGGAAAAAATTGCATTAAAATCACAAAACACAAAGTCATACGGAATCATTTAAAAAAAACAATTTAAAAGAGAAGAGTGCAGATTCTTTTTTAACTGGTTTCAAGGTATTTCTGACTGATCATATGATAATTTATCTTAAAATAAGAAAATACATTTGTCAGTCGGGTAAGTAACATGATCTTAACCACTGACAGATAATTTGGATTGAAGTAAGAAATAATGGATTGAAACAAGTCACAAACTTTATTCACTTTAGTCACTTTATTTGCCATTTTTACTATTTATTCCCAGACGGCCACCTACTGTAAATAAGAGTGTGCACTTTATACTTTATATTGTATTTTTATTACCATGTTTAGTAATTATTTATCCTATTTTTATTGCATGCGCCTATTTCATTCATTCCTGTTCTAAACTGTGTGTTGCAACAGTGGAATTTCCCCATTGTGGGACAAATAAAGGATACCTTACCTTACCTTACCTTACCTTACCTTACCTTACCTTACCTTACCTTACCTTACCTTACCTTAACTTAACTTAACTTAACTTAACTTAACTTAACTTAACTTAACTTAACTTAACTTAACTTAACTTAACTTAACTTAACTTAACTTAACTTAACTTAACTTAACTTAACTTAACTTAACTTAACTTAACTTAACTTAAACGGTTTGAAACAAGTAAAATAATCTAGTTCCATCAAATAAATCGTCTCCACTGATCTTAACGAGTCAAAACGTCTGAAATTCAGATTAATATCCTCAAATCAACACATTTAACTCATCTAGACATTCGTTTTTTACAGTGTGGCAACTTTATTTTCTTATTTTAAGCAAAATTATGGTCAGAAATACCTTGAAACCAGTGAAATATTCTGCATCACATCAGCAATTAAAGTCAAAACTACTAAAATCTAGACAAAAATGTTAAACTCCAGTCACTTTAAGCTAAACTAGACGTACATTTCTGCTGTGAATAGTTCAGGAGGACGCTCTGAGTGAGTTTAGCTGCACAGATACAGTGGACAGCGGCAGGTTCTGAATTGATTCCAGCAGGTGCCGAGGTTCACCTGGATGCTGCTGATATTGGATTTTTCTTATTTCAGATTTTCATACAATTTATTTTCTTTCTCCTCTGAGGCCTCGCCAGGTTATTACACATATCAATTTATTTACTGAAGGTGCAAAGATGGATCGATTTGGCGGCGGGATAATATCAGGGCTGGAACAACGAGCGGCTGTTTAGTCTCTGGGTAAATTGAGCGTCTCTACATTTATATCGACAGACAAGTAAACTTAGTTATGTTTTGTAAAAGCTACACATTTCTTCTGTGCTCTGGATCTCGCTGCAGCTTCTGAATAGATATGTATTTTTGCTGTATTTGTTGATGTTCTTTATTCAAGCTTGACATTTGCAGAACAGCTCACACAAAAAGCTGAACAGTTTCAAGAGTTTCAGTTTTTCTAAACGTTTTAGCTCAGAAAAATGACGTTTGGAATGAAAAACCATGGATGTGTTAAATGAACTGGATAAGACACGCCCCCTCTGTCTGTGTCCCAGATTGATTAGTGGTCGTGTGAGGTACTGCAGCCTTTTTCTAAAATGTCACATTATAATCACAGACAGGACTGAATTATTATCAGTATTTAAATAAAATAGAAGGAAATGTTCTTTTCTACCGTTTCTAAAATCACTGAAATTACCGTTTTTATATGAAGTGGGGGATTGTGGTCACGTGGCGCCCTAAAGCAAAGATGGCCGCCTCCGTATCAGGAAGTAAAACAAAGATGGCCGCCTCCATATCTGGAAGTAAAACAAAGATGGCCGCCTCCGTATCAGGAAGTAAAACAAAGATGGCCGCCTCCGTATCAGGAAGTAAAACAAAGATGGCCGCCTCCATATCAGGAAGTAAATGTGGAAGTAAGAAACCTTTTTGGGGTCATGAACCAATGAGCTCAGGCCACAGGGAGGAACAGGGCGGCCATTTTGGATTCATCTTCCAGGTTTTATTTTAGTTCTATGGGAAAAACAGATAAAAGGAAGATAAATCTTCCTCCAAAAGTCTGACCACCAAAGCTCTGAGACGTGGTCCGGTGTTTCTGAGGCTCTTTCAGTCTTTCCTGTGGCTCTGCTGCTCTGGAGTCAGTGCTGATCTCACACTTTAGAGAGTTTGGGGCTGGAGCAGGTGTTTGTCTGAGACCGTTCAATATGGAACACTTTGATACTTTAACTAAATTATAAGTTCAATAAATGTACATGTTTTCATTTGCAGAATGGATTTGATTATATTATTTATGCTGAAGAAAAGTAGAGATGTCAAAAAAGCATCCACATTTGCTTTTCAATGAGAATGTATTTGTGCTGTTAAAATGAGACACTGCAGGTGATCAGGAAATAATCTTAAATTTAAAGATATCAATGTTAAACTTCTGCTGTAGTTTAGTCACATAAATGTACATTTACCAGGAAGTAAAATTTAAAACCTAAAAAATTGTTAAACTGGGGTAAAATTTGTAAAGATTTTAGTAGAAATTTGAATATATTTATCTTAACTGCATTTTAGTTAAATGTGTATTTCAACCTGTCATAGGCCCTTTAAAGGCTCAAAAAAGTAGTTTATTTTGTGTAAATTATGCATGACCTTTGTCTCCCCAGTGTGATGTCATCAGTTTGTTTACTTCCTGTAATTGTCAACAGATTTCTCAAGTTTTCTCCACAAATAGCGACCTGATTGGTGTAAAACTATAATTTATATTTACAACATGTATTAATACACTGAATAAAGTCAAAATGAGAAAATCATAAAAACCTGTCATACGCACTTTAACCTCAGCCGCCATTGTTTAGTTTAGTTTAGTTTAGTTTATTAAGATCCCCATTAGCTCCTGAATACCAGTTGCCATTGCTTTGCCCTGTGTGTGTTTGTGGAGTAGAATCGGATGCTCATGTGTTGCAGAGGAAACGGTTCGAGTGTGAACGTGCCTGACGTGTGTTGAGTGACCACTAACCTCTATCTCTCTCTCCCCTCTCTGTCCACATGCCCCGCTCGCCCGCTCTCTTCTGGACATCAGGTAAGTCTGCTGGACACTGCTGCATGTTTGTCCACCTCGCACTTAATATTGTTGTGTCAATGTTATTAAAAGTGACAGGAGGAGCTTCAGTTTCCTCTGTCCTCGACATAAACTGCAAGAAATGAACTTCTAGATGAGTTAAATGTGTTGATTTCAGAATATTAATCTGGATTTCAGACGTTTTGACTCGTTAAGATCAGTGGAGACGATTTATTTGATGGAACTAGATTATTTTACTTGTTTCAAACCGTTTGTGACTTGTTTCAATACATTATTTCTTACTTCAATCCAAATTATCTAAAATGTAAATCTGTCCAATCTTAAAATGGCTTGAATTGATCATTTTTATCTGGATTTGAGAAGTTTTGACTCGATGAGATTTAATTGCTGATGTGATGCAGAATATTTCACTGGTTTCAAGGTATTTCTGATGATCAGACCATCATTTATGTTAAAATAAGAAAATACATTTGTCAGTCGGGTAAGTAAAATGATCTTAACCACTGACAGATCATTTGGAAATGAAATACAGAATCATAACATTGAGGATTTTTTTTAACACATTTTTCAGCTAGATCTAGTTTAAACAAATACGAAAATCTGTGTTTAAAAAAAAAAAAAAAAAGTATCTAATATGTGAACAAACGGAAGCTCAAATCCATTTTACAGATTTAAATTTCCCAAATATGGAACATTTTGGCCATTTATACAAAAATAATGTGTTGAAACAAGTCACAAACGGTTTGAAACAAGTAAAATAATCTAGTTCCATCAAATAAATCGTCTCCACTGATCTTAACGAGTCAAAACGTCTGAAATTCACATTAATATCCTGGAATCAAGACGTTTTAACTCATCTAGAAATTAGTTTTTTCTGTGTGTTGATCCCCCGCTCTGGGCCCGGGCTGGACTCTTTGGTCCTGGTGGATTGTGAGGACTTGAACTAGCTTTTTGTTCTGCAGAATGTGCTGCATGGATGGGGCTCTTTTCACTACACATTGCTTTTGAAATTAGCTTGATCTAGTCAGATCTAAACCAGGACTAAACCAGATCTAAACCAGGACTAAACCAGGACTACACCAGGACTAAACCAGGACTACACCAGGACTAAACCAGGACTAAACCAGGACTAAACCAGGACTACACCAGGACTAAACCAGGACTAAACCAGGACTAAACCAGGACTACACCAGGACTAAACCAGGACTAAACCAGGACTAAACCAGGACTACACCAGGACTAAACCAGGACTAAACCAGGACTAAACCAGGACTACACCAGGACTAAACCAGGACTAAACCAGGACTAAACCAGGTCTAAAGCAAGACTAAACCAGGACTACACCAGGACTAAACCAGGTCTAAACCAGGACTAAACCAGATCTAAACCAAGACTCAAACTCAGGACTAAAAACCAGGCTCAAAACCAGGACTAAACCAGATTCTAAACCAAGACTAAAACCAGGTCTAAACCAGGACTAAACCAGGACTAAACCACAGATCTAAACCAGGTCTAAACCAGGTCTAACCAGGACTACAATTCCAGGACTAAACCAGCACTAAACCAGGTCTAAACCAGGTCTAAAACCAGGTCTAAAACCAGGCTCTAAAACCAGGACTACACCAGGGACTAAACCAGGTCTTAAACCAGCACTAAACCGGGTCTAAACCAAAGGTCTAAAACCAGGACTACACCCAGATCTAAACCAAGACTAAAACTAGGGACTAAACCAGCACTAAACCAGGTCTAAACCAAGTCTAAACCGGAACTAAACCAGGACTAAACCAGGACTAAACCAGGACTAAACCAAGACTAAACCAGAACTAAACCAGGTCTAAACTAGCACTCAAACCCAGGTCTAAACCAAGTCTAAACCTGGAACTAAACCAGGACTAAACCAGGACTAAAAACCAAGAACTAAACCAGGTCTAAAACCAGGACTAAAACCAGGACTAAACCAGATCTAAACCAAGACTAAACTAGGACTAAACCAGGTCTTAAACCAGGTCTAAACCAGGACTAAAACCAGATCTAAATCCATCTTCAAGACTCCAAACTAGGACTAAACCAGCACTAAAACCAGGTCTTAAATCCAGAAAAGTCTAAACCGGAACTAAACCAGGACTAAACCAGGACTAAACCATGACTAAACCAAGACTAAACCAGGACTAAACCAGCACTAAACCAGGTCTAAACCAAGTCTAAACCGGAACTAAACCAGGACTAAACCAGGACTAAACCAGGACTAAACCAGGACTAAACCAGCACTAAACCAGGTCTAAAACCAAGACTAAAACCGGGACTAAAACCGGGACTAAAACCAAGACTAAAACCAAGACTAAAACCAAGACTAAACCAGGACTACACCAGGACTCACACCCAGGACTACACCAGGACTAAAACCACTAACTACAGATAAATTATTTTCTCTAGATTTTTTAAAGATGGTTCAGGGCCGGATCGTGATCCCTTGAAGGGCCAGATTTGGCCCCCTGGCCTGCAGCTGAATAGCCCTAGGCTTTAGTTTGAACTTTTACCTTGTTGCTCCTTTTATTTAATTTATAATTAGCGCAATAATTTGACCAGTTCTTGATTACATCTCTGTTCATGTATCTCTTCCATCTCATGTTCATTATACTCCACATATATTTGACTCTTGTGTTCCCCTCTGACTCGAGCAGAGCTAATCGTATAGTGCTCACTCCCCGACACGTTTGCTGTTTGCAGGTCGCTGTTTGAATCTCACCTGCTCATTTTCATATCACTCCTGCTCATTTCTCTCATTTTCCAATTCCCCACAAACACACAAATAACCGAATAACCACAACAACAAACATTAAAACAAACCAGACTCGTCCGATGCCTGTTTGAACATGGGTCAGCGAATGAAAAGGCGTCATGCTCCAAATGAAGAAGATACACGACTCAGCGGCTGCCTCTCTCCGGCCCAGAATGAGGAAGTAATGACATTTGGGGACAGGGGAGGCAGAGGGTGAGGGGGAGCTAATGTGACTAAGTATCGCGCCGGGGTCTGCCATTCTGCTCACTTTACCGGCAGACCACCCCCAGGTTTAATATCAGGGCGTGTGGGGGGGGGGGGTTATTGCAGAATGAGCCGAGACACAGGTCCCACATAAAGAATCATTCACGTCTAAAAGAACAGACCAGTGTAGGGTCTCTTTAATGCAGCTGTCTGTTCAAACACACTTTTCTCCTGATGTTTAGCCTCTGAAGCCTCTGAGCAGATGACTTTATTTACCTCTTAAAGACCAGAGCTGCACAATTAAACCAACAACTACACTACAAAAAGTGCCTTACTAGAAACAAGAAAAAAAACTTAAAATTGGACTAAAATTGCTTGTTTTAAGCAATCTGCCAATGGGG
>CM033625.1:3086724-3258687 GCA_019453435.1 Rhinogobius similis
GGTCCAAGATGCTGCAAAAAGATGCTAAGGCGCCTCAAACCAAAACTGTAAAATCCCTCAGTGCAGGACGTCGTTTGGTCAATCAACCTTTTCCTACAAAAGCTGAAAGAAAACCAAAAGTGTACCCACCTGTAAAGTGTATGAAAGTGTGAGGGTGAAGGAATGAGTCTTAAACTACACCTTATTTTGCCTTAAAGCATGAACAAAGACTTATTTCATACTGAACAACTCATTTATTAAGCCTGATTCAGGATTAGTTACTACTCAATTAAGATTAGGATTAGGACTTTGGGTTAGAGTAGTTAATAAGCCTGAATCATTCTTAATAAATTCTTTGTTCTGAATGAATTAAGTCTTTATTCATGCTTTGCTAAGGCAGGAATAAGGGGAGTTATTATAAAGTGTTTTTATTTACAGAAATGTGTTTTAATGTATTCTGTTACTGACTGTTGAAAGTGTAGAAAAGCCCAACCGGGACGAGAGTTGAAAATTAGCATTTGCTATTCATCTTATTCCTGAAGTTGCCGTACGCGCCGCCGTCTTGTTTCCGTTGTAGTTCACACGGAGCAGACGAGCTCAACAGAAAATAAGTTCTACTCGACTAAAAAGACGTTTTCAGGAAATCGTTGTGTTGTGACTTGTTGTTGCTCGTGTTCATTAAACATTTTACACAAATCAACCTACTTTATGTAACATTTTAGCGTCAGACTTTTCCCTCGTTCATCATTAGCTTTAAAGGTCCCATATCATGCAAAATCGACTTTTCAGAGGTTTTAACCTTCCTACAGTGCTATTTGGGCCTCGTATGTTGTGCCCAAAGTGGTTTTTTGATTGATTCCCGCATGCTTTCGCTAGAGAACTGTCTTTTTTGTCCCCCTCGGCTGAGCAGGCAGACGGGGGCTTATCCCATGGATGACGCGGTGTTTAAGCCATGCCTCCAGGAAGCGCGCAGCCGCAGAATAAAAACAGCTAATGCTAATGCTACACAGTAATTACACGATGGATACGGCAGATCGAAGAGTTAGCTTGTTATTTACCAAACGGCAACGTCCGTCGTCGAGGTACTGGAGCACGTCAAACTCCAGGTCAGATCCAGGACGTAGGACTCAGCACGACGCACCGTCAGGACGATAAAATGTTTATTCAGTGTTTGTGTATCGCTGTTTACCGGAGCACACGGCGCATGCACCATCTCCGCTCTAGGCTTCGGCACGAGTTGGGAGGGGGAGGCAGCCTGCTCTCTGTTCGGGGGGGTCAGATCTCAGAGTGAGCCGTTTGCTTTTGCAGGAGGGGGGCCAGTCCAAGAAATGGGTGTTTTTTGTAAACTGTTATGTTATGGATATTACACAACGAGAAAATGTATCAACAAAGCCCTGAGAATAGACTGTGTGAAGGGGAAAGAGCAGAATATGGGACCTTTAACAGAGTTCTCGTCAAACGGAAGTGCGTTTACAACAAAAGTGTGATCTGTGGCAAAAAAAGGCAAAAGTGGGCGGGGCCAAATAAGGTGAATGAAGTGGCACAAAAACACGACTAGAAGTGACAAAAATGTGGCTAAAAGTGACAAAAACCCTACGAGAAGCGACAAAAACATGACCATAAGCGGAAAAATTCTATATAGCGAGAAAACTGGACTAAAAGCAACAAAAATTTGACTAAAAAAGTGACAAAAATTTGACTAAAAGTGACAAAAATTTGACTAAAAGCGACAAAATTGTGACAAAAAATGACAAAAGAACGTGACTATGAGCAACAAAAATGCTATTCACCTTATTCCTGAAGTTGTCGTACGCGCCGCCGTCTTGTTTCCGTTGTAGTTCACACGGAGCAGACGAGCTCAACAGAAAATAAGTTCTACTCAGTGGGCGAGGCTACCGCGCTCAAATTGAGCCGCCGACTGTAGGCTGCCATGTTTGCAATCTGGTGCTGACCGCTAGGGGCTGGCTGCGGAAGTAGAATTATTCAATGCAAGTCAATGGGGAGTTAGACGTTTCAAAATCTACTTTAGAGCCTGGCTCAAAATACGGCTTTGGTCTCAAACGTTAGCTTACGGCTCTGTGACAACGCTGAGGGGGGTGAATTTTTTTGAACCAGGCTGGTTTAGCCGCTGTGATTTTTTAAAGTTCTTGAATATCTAATGAGGAAGGCGGGCTTTACGCGCCGGAAATGTCACGGCGCAGCCATACACCTACGAGTGGGCGGTAACTATAGAGGCTACGACGGCAGTACGTCAGCAAAAGGCCGCCCCAAAGTCGCCCTCTCCCCGCCTCCCCACCGAGGGGGGAGTGGTGGGGGCTAACCCGCGGCCATTTTGAATTCTCCATGACTGAGCCGCATTTTCATGAATGGGGCGGAGTGACGACAGTCTGTCCATTATTTTTTATGTCTATGGTTCTACTCGACTAAAAAGACGTTTTCAGGAAATCGTTGCGTTGTGACTTGTTGTTGCTCGTGTTCATTAAACATTTTACACAAATCAATCTACTTTATGTAACATTTTAGCGTCACACTTTTCCCTCGTTCGTCATTAGCTTTAACGGAGTTCTCGTGTGAGCTCGACCTCTGCAGGAAACACGGCCCGCCTTTAACAGAAGCGGGCCCAAGTGAAGCGCTCTGAGGGACCAGGTCTAGTGGAAACAAAGCCTGTGTTTATGCCAGAGAGTTGAGGGGGAGCTTGTCGGAAAACTACTTTGCTGAGGCTGCTAGTTCAGTGTACGGAAAAGCACATCTATCCGAGGCGTTTCCAAAGCCCCAGTGCGCAGTACGTCCACCTTAAAATAAATACATCCCGTGGTTCTGCACACAAACCTGCTGATGCACCCAAAATAAAAGCGTTGTAAGTAAATGTCGTGCCTTGTAGGTGAGGCAGATGCTGGAGTAGTTCCAGTAGGGGCAGATGTTGCACAGAGGACACATGACGAAGGAGCCACCGCTGCCGCACACCTCGCTCCTTCAGACAGAGAGAGACGTCAGGTGCATGTCCTCCATCCCGCAGACCCTCAGACTGACCCACCGCACAGGGACTTACGCCGGGACGTCTGTCTCCATCAGCCAGATCCCCACCAGGAACACCACCAGCCCCATCACGGCAGCAGGGACCAGCCAGCCCGTGTAGAACCCTGAGGGACGAGGAGCCAGACTTTACTCCAGGACACTGCTGCGGGGTTTCATTTCAGTTATTCATCTTATTCCTGAAGTTGCTGTACGCCCCGCCGTCTTGTTTCCGTTGTAGTTCACATGGAGCAGACGAGCTCAACAGAAAATAAGTTCTACTCGACTAAAAAGACGTTTTCAGGAAATCGTTGCTTTGTGACTTGTTGTTGCTCGTGTTCATTAAACATTTTACACAAATCAATCTACTTTATGTAACATTTTAGCGTCAGACTTTTCCCTCGTTCATCATTAGCTTTAACGGAGTTCTCGTCAAACGGAAGTGCGTTTACAACAAAAGTGTGATCTGTGGCAAAAAGCTGCAAAAGTGGGCGGGGCAGAATAAGGTGAATAAAAGTTTGAAAATCTGGGGTGAAGGAAGTTTGGGCGTCCCTGCTTAGACGGCTGCCCCCGCGACCCGGCCCCGGATAAAGAGGAAGAAGGTGGATGGATGGATGGATGGATGGTGTTTGAAATCCACAGAATTAGGGTTAGAAGAGATTTTAGTCAGAACTGAGCTGCAATTATCTTCAATATAATCAAATCAAACTTTATTTATAAAGAACATTTCATACATAAAATGTAACACAAAGTGGTTTAGAACGCATTAAAAACATTCCCAATTGTTCTCAAATTTTATCAGTAATATTTTATTATGTTAGCAGATATTGGTATGAAAACATGCTAGTTATTATTATTATTATATTGACCTTATTCTGCCCCGCCCACTTTTGTCGTTTTTTACACTTTTGTTGTAAACGCACTTCCGTTTGACGAGAACTCCGTTAAAGCTAATGACGAACGAGGGAAAAGTCTGACGCTAAAATGTTACATAAAGTAGATTGATTTGTGTAAAATGTTTAATGAACACGAGCAACAACAAGTCACAACGCAACGATTTCCTGAAAACGTCTTTTTAGTCGAGTAGAACTTATTTTCTGTTGAGCTCGTCTGCTCCGTGTGAACTACAACGGAAACAAGACGGCGGCGCGTACGACAACTTCAGGAATAAAGAGAATAGTTAATTACTTAAGAGAAAGTCTTCATGTCTAGTCTCATTGCATATGTAATTTTTGGGCCAAAATGAGTTTTTTTTTGTCTCATTCTACTCTAGAGACCCCACTCATTGTCATTCTTTGCCATTTTTTCTACTCACTTGGAAAACAACGTAATTATTTCTGCTATGAGGCTTATAATATGCTAATTTACAGTATGTTTATTGTACTCCATCAGCGACGTAATAATTCAAGTCCACTCTTCTGAAAAGTCCAGAATAATATACATATTGTGGGCGCTGACATCACTTTTTTCCGTTGTATTAGTTTTCATGGGGCCGACGTTCTACTCGGACTAAAAAGACGTTTTCAGGCCTCAGTGAATCGATGCATGTGACGTGTTCTTTCACTTTATATAATGTTTTAGCGACAAGACTTTTCCCTCGTTCAACATTTGTGAGAGAGAGAGTTCTCGTCAAACTGAAGTGCGTTTACAACAGAAGTGTGGATCTGTGGCAAAAAGAGGCTAAAGTGGGCGGGGCTGAATGAGGTGACCACAGAGGGACATCAGTCTGGTCACTCCCTCCAACTCTTTGTTCATTTCAGTGACGCATGTGAAAGCAGTGAGCTCATTGTCATCATTTCATCTACATTTATGACTAAATCTAATTCTCTCACGTCACACATTCACAGAGTTTAGTGCTTTGCTCATTGATCCACCAGAAATACACATGATTTTCTGTCTCTGCGATTTAGTTTTCTTTCCACCTGTCAATCACGCCCATCTGAACTCTGGGAGATGAAAGATCACACTCACATCTTTGTATTAATAAAGTGTGTGTTCTGGATCCTAATTTAGTTCCTCGGCATCAAACATCATTGGTGCTTGTCTCTGGTACAACAGGATGCTATTTTTGTAATCATTAGGACCAGTGGTGGCTGGTGGTGTGTTTTTTTGGGGGGTGCACCTTTATAAAACATGACTATATTTAAAAAAAAAGTTGCACATGAGAGCTTCAAACCCAGGCCTCCCTTGTTCACACTCACTCTGTGCACAGGGATCCAGCGCACGCAAAGGGAAAACAAATGAACAAAATAAGACTCTGATTAACATGATTAAAACTAGTGCTGTCATTCATTCATTCCGCTTATTCCCGTTGGGGGTCGCGGGTGACTGGAGCCTGTCCCAGTGACTTTGGGCCTTAGGCGGGGTACACCCTGGACAGTGGCCAACTCATCACAGCAAACACAGAGAGACAGAGACAAGGACAGACAACCATTCACTCTCACATTCACACACTACGGACAATTTAGAGTTGTCAATTAACCTACACAGTCATGTGTTTGGACGGTGGAAGGAGCCAGAGAACCCGGAGAGAACCCACGGTAACACAGGGAGGACATGCAGACTCCACCCAGAGAGATCGTGTGATGTTAGGGTGGTTCAGAATTTGAACCCACGATCTCCTTATTGAGAGGCAGAGGCTCTAGCTGCTCTGCCACCGTGTGACGAGTTGGCCACTGTCCAGGGTGTACCCCGCCTAAGGCCCAAAGTCACTGGGACAGGCTCCAGTCACCCAAGCGGTAGAAATTTGAAATTTGAAAATCTGCGACTGTTAGTCCTTTTTTTGAAAAAGCGCATGCGCAGGTTCCCCCTCCCTCCCTCCCCGTTTCTCCTGAGTGAACGCCTACCAAACCTCGTGCACGAGCACGCCCAGCAGCACTGTCCATGCGCATTTGTTTACAAGACGATTGGTGTCGCTTTCTCACGACAACCTCCGCGAAGAAGATTTAATAATACACTCCACATACAATAAGCTAAAAAAAGAGTCAGATAAACAGTTACCTGTCCAGCAGAAAGTTTGCAGCGGAGGCATCAGCCTGTTTTGTTCTTTCAATGCTCGCCAGCGCGTAAACGATTCCCCCAGAATAACACGCGTTTTGTTTCTTTCCTCTGCAGACTTTCGTCTTTTCTGTGAAAGCTCGAAAACAGTCTTTCTCTTTCGTCCCTCAGCCATTTCGGTACTTCGCGGATGAAAGTTTAGACCTACAATGACGGAACTCGCCGCTAACCTGCTACATAAACACACTAGCAACTATCTATCTAGCAACTATCAACCACGCATGCGCGGCCAGGGGAGCGAGCGTTTCCCCTGGACGAGCCTGTGGTGCACTAGCACCAGAGAATGATTGACACCTGAGCGGACCAGTTATTTGTGCTACCCACGAGGAAATGAGATTCTGATTTGTTGCCCGAAATCCTCCATTCAACCTTTAATCGCATGAGTTAACGTGTTAACTTTGACAGCCCTAATTAAAACACATACCATATATAGCCAGAAATAAAATTATGAATGTATGTGTTTTAATCTGGGTCCAGTCACCTGCGCCCTCTACTGGCCGACCACCACCGATTAGGACGTTGAAAAAATAAACAAATAACTGGAATGTTTCAGACGAGAACCAGTTTTTGGACAAACCGGCAGGATTCATACCGAGCCAGGCGAAGTACAGGGCGATCTTCTCTCCAAAGTACTCCCGGATGTGGTCCAGAGGCTGGTACTTCCTCCAGCAGCTCCAGGCCGCCCAGTGAGAGAAGAGCACCTGCCTCAGCGTCAGGGGCCCAGAGGGGGGCGCCACGCTGCCCTGGAGACAGAGGAATGCACAGAGATCGAGTCAGACTGAGGATAGTGTAGTGATTTATAGAAGTGGACACATGGAAGGCATGTTTGGGGCTTTTAAAGATGCTTTTGAACAGCTTGGTCATAGTATTTCATGTTTTCTACCTAAAATAATAAATAAAAGGGGCCATTAGGAGAAGTGACTGTGACGCTAACAGAGTCGTGCATTCGTCGTGGACAGAGTTCTGCTGCAGAACAGTCCGTGATGGTGAATGAACTGCACAGAGGGTTTATTTCTGTTCATTAACGATCCGGGAAATTTTAATGGATGGATTTCTAAAAGCTGAAAGAAGACGATCCAGTGAACAAGAGAATGAATCCAAATGCAACTCCAGGTTTGTTATTAATGAGGGAAAAAACATTATAACATTAAAACTAGTGCTGTCAAACGATAAAAAAAATGTATCTGATTAATCACACTTTGGAACTGTGATTAATCTCGATTAATCTCATCATGCACTTTTTCAAGTGTCATGAAGTATTTTTGCACATTTCCTTCTAAAAATTAAATAATTTGATTAATTCACAGATCTAAATACATTATTTAAATCTGTCTAGACTTAGTTAAAGTCTAGACATTTCATATTGAGTCTATGGCTTCACGTTTCAGGTAAATCTAGGCCACACGACTAAACAGGTTTAATGGATTAAAGGCCCTTCATACACTCATAGAACTATAGTTACAGGGGTAACAGATGGAGCTGGTGTTGGTGAGAGAAAAACATTATAACATTAAAAGTTAAAACAATTCAAAATCCTTGATTTTAACTGGGTTTATAACAGTTTCACACACAGCCTGCCACTGATCTAAACCTTTGAGGCCCTGGACCTTTTGACTGATCCTCAGGAAAAGAAAGTACATAAAAATGCACTTTGATTCAGGCTGTGAAAGGTCTACGTAGGAAAGGTTGGTCTCTAAATGAAGCTGAAGCCTCGTGGAAGCAGCTCTCGTGTCATTATGCAGATACAAGCCACTGGGAAGGTGTAAATGAGGGCAAAATGTCATTTCCATTTTCACCTGCAAAAACACCTGAGGAAGTAAAAAATAACACCTGATGGTCACATGTGCACTTAACGATGTCCTTCTTCATGTGCTATTTATCCACACATTAATGCAATGGTTCAGATAAAATGATATATAAATGTGTACAGTTCTAAAAGCTGTGTTTCAGTCGACAAACTAGACCCAGGGAAATATTACAATAATTAAAATTTAGAGTTAAAATTTTATATGTGTATATGTGTGTGTGTATGTGTGTATGTGTACGTGTGTGTAGGTGCATGTGTGTGTGTATGTGTGTATATGTGTGTGTGTGTATGTGTATATGTGTGTGTGTGTATGTGTATATGTATGTGTGTGTGTGTATATATGTATATGTGTGTAGGTGCATGTGTGCGTATCTCTAAATTAACATTAACATTAACATTATCATTAACTGCTGGATGTGAGAGCGTGTATGTACAAATTTCCCAACTCTTCTGTTTTTTGTTGTATATTTTATTGTATTTTTTCTTTCTTTTCTTCTTTATTTTTTTATACCATTATTATTTATTTATTGTTTCCATTTTTTCCCTCTGCTCTTTTCTTTCCTTCTCTAAGTCTGTTATAGACTATAATAATTTGTAACTTTATGTCTTCTCCTCTAATTTTATTGTGCACTATAATTGTGGCTCACTGGACACAAGTGCGTATGACGGGTTTTAACAATTTTCTAATTTTGATTTTATTTGGTGTATTAATACGTATTGTACATAAAAAATCCTGTTTTACACCAATCGAGTTGTAGTTGGTGGAGAAAAGTGGAAAAATCAGTTTGAAATTACAGGAAGTAAAAAATGTATGACATCACACCGGGGAAACTCACTCCATTCAAAGGTTTTGCATAATTTACCCAAAATAAACAACTTAAATTACCAATAAAACATGAATTCAACAAAATAAAGGTGTTCACATGTATTTTGATTTGTCGGATAAAAAAATCTGTGACCCTAGCAGAGTTTTAGCCCAGTGTTCAAAGTAATTTCCTAGTGTGATGTCATCGTTTACAACCAGGAAGTGATGTTACAAAACTAAAAAAACAGCTAAAAATGATGAAATGTATAATTATTTTAAGCAAAACTTTGAATATATTTATCTCACCTGTAATTTAGGTACATGAGTAGTCCAACCTGTCATGGGCACTTTAAGCAAAAAGAAAAAAAAAAAGGAAAAAACAACATTGCAAAAAAATAAAATAAAAATAAAATTACACAATATTACACTCTTTTTTGCCTGAATGACACAGCTCCTGTTTGATACCGGGCCCAGACGTGCGCTGGAACCCCGTGCAGATGTCTTTATGTGTGTTTTGGTGCGTTTTGGTTGAGTTTGGCGCTGACCTGGTGCAGGGGGAAGGCGGCGGTGAACACGTTGTCGGTGATGAGGCGGCTGATGCCCACCTGCCCCCTCCGGACTGAGCCGTAGGCCGTCCGCGACAGGATCTCGTAAAGCTGCACACAGGAGCACAACAGTCTGAGCTCAGGACCCTCTCAGGCTGCACCGCCGCGCTCCGTCACTTTTGGACCAAACGGAGAACCCAACCACGAACAAACTCATCGTCGTGACTGAAGTGCTGTTTAAAGGGCGTATGACGGGTTTTTATGATTTTCTAATTTTGACTTTATTCAGTGCATTAATACCTCTTGTAAATCCAAATTATAGTTTTACACCAATCAGGTCACTGTTTGTGGAGAAAAGTTGACAATTACAGGAAGTACATAAACTGATGACATCACTCTGGGGAGACAAAGGTTATGCATAATTTACACAAAATAAACTACTTTTTTGACCCTTTAAACATTGATTCAACAAAATAAAGGTGTCACATGTGTTTCTCTTTGTCAAATGAACAAAATCTGTGACATTAGATGAGTTTTGGCCCAGTGTACAGTGTGGTTGCTATGGTAATTTCCTAGTGATGTCATACTTTGCAACCAGGAAGTAAAATTTAAAAGCTAAAACAATAGCTAAACTGGGGTTAAATTTGTAAAGATTTTAGTAGAAATTTGAATATATTCATCTTAACTGCATTTTAGTTAAATGTGTATTTCAACCTGTCATAGGCCCTTTAATGGTGCACTGTGTAACTTTTTTGGTGGATGTCAGCCTGCTTTGTCTCCATGGAGATGTTATTGCTTTGACTAGAACAGTAGTTCCCAACCTTTTTCTCCCAGTGACCCATGTTTTACGCGTTTACGTGGTTAGTGACCCAGTCATCCTTCTCCTACTCAGAAAGCTACTGTCTTTGAAGAAAAAATATAACTGTTTTCTGGTTAATAAAGAGTTCTTAATTCAGAAATTAACATAACAATAATGATTACAAAATACTTTACTTAAGCAATTAAAATTAAATTCCCTAATTAGAATGTACAAAATCTAGTTCCAACCTCTTCTCTAAAAATTCCTGGGGACCCTCTCAGAATCTTTGGGGACCCAAATTTGGGTCCCGACCTCCAGGTTGGGAATGACTGGACTAGAATGTTTGTACGTTAAAAATAAGTCCAGACCCAGAATTAAAGACCAGACCAAGTCCAAACTGCTCCTGACAGGGTCCCAGTGGCATTAAGGGATGGGTCAAATGCAGAGGATAAGTTTCCCTACAGGGACAATAACCTTAACAAACCAGGTCTAGATCAGGTCCAGACCAGGTCCAGACCAGGGATCGAAGTCTGTACCCAAGACTAGAGACCCAACCAAGTCCAAACCTGGTCCAGATAAAGTCCAGACCAGGTCCAGACTAGGAACCTAAATCCAGGCCCAAGATTAAAGACCAGATCACGTCCAAACCAGGTTCAGACCAAGGACCAAAGTCCAGACACATGATGAGAGACTCGACCAAGTCCAAACCAGGTCCAAATCAAGTCCAAACCAGGTCCAGATCAAGTCCATACCAGGGACCAAAGTCCAAACCCAAGACTAGAGGCCCAGCCAAGTCCAAACCAGGTCCAGACCAGGTCCAGACAAGGGACCAAAATCCAGGCCCAAGATTAAAGACCAGATCACGTCCAAACCAGGTTCAGACCAAGGACCAAAGTCCAGACACATGATGAGAGACTCGACCAAGTCCAAACCAGGTCCAAATCAAGTCCAAACCAGGTCCAGATTAAGTCCAAACCAGGTCCAGATTAAGTCCAAACCAGGTCCAAATCTAGTCCAAACCAGGTCCAGATTAAGTCCAAACCAGGTCCAAATCAAGTCCAAACCAGGTCCAAATCAAGTCCAAACCAGGTCCAGATTAAGTCCAAACCAGGTCCAAATCAAGTCCAAACCAGGTCCAGATTAAGTCCAAACCAGGTCCAAATCTAGTCCAAACCAGGTCCAGATTAAGTCCAAACCAGGTCCAAATCAAGTCCAAACCAGGTCCAGATCAAGTCCAAACCAGGTCCAAATCAAGTCCAAACCAGGTCCAGATTAAGTCCAAACCAGGTCCAAATCAAGTCCAAACCAGGTCCAGATCAAGTCCAAACCAGGTCCAGATCAAGTCCAAACCAGGTCCAAATCTAGTCCAAACCAGGTCCAGATTAAGTCCAAACCAGGTCCAAATCAAGTCCAAACCAGGTCCAGATCAAGTCCAAACCAGGTCCAAATCAAGTCCAAACCAGGTCCAGATTAAGTCCAAACCAGGTCCAAATCAAGTCCAAACCAGGTCCAGATCAAGTCCATACCTGGGACCAAAGTCTAGACTCAAGACTAGAGGCCCAGCCAAGTCCAAACCAGGTCCAGATCAAGTCCATACCAGTTCCAGACTAGGGAACAAAGTCCAGACCCAAGACTAAAGACCCAAGTCCAAACTGGGTCTAGACCAAGTTTGATTTATGTCCAGACAAAGTTCAAACTAAGTCCATACCCAGTCCAATGCCTCCCACAGCAACAGTCTAAAAAGTATGACTTGAAACCAAAGGTAAAAAACAAATATACATAATCTAATCTAACAATAAACTTAAAATATAAATATTTTGACTGTCAACTTTAACAAATCAATTCTTTATTTTTCACAGTTACATAAAACTGGATTTCCCAGTTTCACATTTTTGTTTTTCAGTGTCTGCTCCATTCGAAGCTGTTAAACGTTTAAAGGTCCCATATTCTGCTATTTTGCCCTTTACACAGTCTATTCTAAGGGCTTTGTTGATACATTTTCTCGTTGTGTAATATCCATAACATAACAGTTTACAAAAAACACCCATTTCTTGGACTGGCCCCCCTCCTGCAAAAGCAAACGGCTCACTCTGAGATCTGACCCCCCCGAACAGAGAGCAGGCTGCCTCCCCCTCCCAACTCGTGCCGAAGCCTAGAGCGGAGATGGTGCATGCGCCGTGTGCTCCGGTAAACAGCGATACACAAACACTGAATAAACATTTTCTCGTCCTGACGGTGCGTCGTGCTGAGTCCTACGTCCTGGATCTGACCTGGAGTTTGACGTGCTCCAGGGCCTCAACGACGGACGTGCCGTTTGGTAAATAACAAGCTAACTCTTCTATCTGTCGTATCCATCGTGTAATTACTGTGTAGCATTAGCATTAGCTGTTTTTATTCTGCGGCCGCGCCGCGTCCTGGAGGCGTGGCTTAAACACCGCGTCATCTTAGTGAGGAGCCCCCGTCTGCTGCTCAGCCGAGGGGGACGGAAAAGACAGTTCTCTAGTGAAAACATGAGTGAATCAATCAAAAAACCACTTTGGGCACAACATACGAGGCCCAAATAGCACTGGAGGAAGGTTAAAACCTCTGAAAAGTCCATTTTGCATGATATGGGACCTTTAAAGTCAGTCCTAAACCCAGGTGCATCATATTCTGAAGGACACTTACGACTTGGTGACGCTGAGTGGGTTTAAAAAAGTTGTCTTGGTCGTGGCTTCCCAGGAACCTGAACGAATCACACCAGTCGTTATAGTTTCACGGCGTAAAGAGTGGCGTAAAGAGTGACGTAAAGAGTGACGTCTGGATGTGCAGCACCTGTGCAGTTTGTTGGCTCTGAACTGACAGGTGTAGTAGTCAGGGGGCGCCAGAGGGACGTCGTTACGGAGGAGGTTTGGGATGGACAGCCTCTGCAGGATCCTCTCAGACCAGTTCAGATTCTCAGCGTTCACGATCTGCAAAGACGGGTTTCAAGGTTTGGTAACGCTTTATTGACCTTATTCTGCCCCGCCCACTTTTGCCGTTTTTTACACTTTTGTTGTAAACGCACTTCCGTTTGACGAGAACTCCGTTAAAGCTAATGATGAACGAGGGAAAAGTCTGACGCTAAAATGTTACATAAAGTAGATTGATTTGTGTAAAATGTTTAATGAACACGAGCAACAACAAGTCACAACGCAACGATTTCCTGAAAACGTCTTTTTAGTCGAGTAGAACTTATTTTCTGTTGAGCTCGTCTGCTCCGTGTGAACTACAACGGAAACAAGACGGCGGCGCGTACGGAAACTTCTGGAATAAGGTGAATAAAAAGGCGTTAATACAAACATTTAGAATCGGAATCGGACAAGGTTTGTTGGCGTTGTCAGTGAAGAAAAATTCACAAACAAAAGGAACTTGCTTTGGCGAAAGGTACAACATATAACAATGAAATGAAAAACAGTACTAAATATATAAAAGAAGACATGCATGAAATTAAGAATAAAATAAAATAGTCTATATACAGAAATGAACACTGCAAATAATGAAGTCCTAGATGAGCTAAAATGTGTTGATTTGAGGATATTAATCTGAATTTCAGACGTTTTGACTCGTTAAGATCAGTGGAGACGATTTATTTGATGGAACTAGATTATTTTCCTTGTTTCAATACATTATTTCTTACTTCAATCCAAATGATCTCCTTCACAGCAAAATATCTAAATCTATCCAATCTTAAAATGGCTTGAATTGATCATTTTTATCTGGATTTGAGAAGTTTTGACTCAATGAGATTTAATTGCTGATGTGATGCAGAATATTTCACTGGTTTCAAGGTATTTCTGACGGATCCTGCGATAATTTTGCTTTAAAATAAGAAAATACATTTGTCAGTCGAGTAAGTAAAATGATCTTAACCACTGACAGATCATTTGGATTGAAGTAAGAAATAATGTATTGAAACAAGTCACAAACGGTTTGAAACAAGTAAAATAATCTAGTTCCATCAAATAAATCGTCTCCACTGATCTTAACGAGTCAAAACGTCTGAAATTCAGATTAATATCCTGAAATCAAGACGTTTTAGCTCATCTAGAACTTCATTATTTGCGGTGTAACTGTAGAACTCTTTTCAATATTTTGTTATATATTCTATTTTATTTAACCTGTTAAGCCCGCCCATACCGATATCGGTATGGGTTCTGAGTGCGGCAGCGTTTTTGAATGTAAACAAGTCATAAAACGTAGCCAAGAGATTTTCTTTTAATTGCCCTTAATCCAATACATAACAACGTTGATAAAACTGCATTGTATTTGCCTGAAGTCACAAACGTGTCTGTTTTTAAGATATACAAGTATATTGTTATGAAGTTAATGAGTGACATTGATATCGGCAACACGCAAACCTCAACACAACACCACACGCGGTGTTTTTTCACCACGCCGACAAAATACGTGTCAAACAAAACTACAAAAACACAGCTTTCCAAAAATATATAACACAGCTGAGTCTGCTATCCCTCCGAATAAATAAGTCCCAAAACAATCACCGCGCCAATGTTTACATTTCACTCGCCTGCGCGTGTCATTGTGTGTTCGTCACAGTTACGTCAGCAAATACAAAAACTTTTCACAACGAACGTAAAAACCTTTGCTTTCTTACCTTACCATCCTCATAATCCGTTTATTCTCGCTCCACAAATGCTATCCTTTAGCTCCGAGGCAGGTAAGCTAGTCCCGGCAGTGACGCAGCGCTGTCCATGCGCCTCTGCTCATACAGCGTTATCCGCCGTCACCGGGTCAAAATTAATTGGCACCCTGGTCAAAAAGGAAAGTGTGTTTACATTCTACATCGCGTAAGGATTCTTCCGGCATCTTGGACACACGTGTAGGCTCTACGTCGATTAGCGTATCTTTGTGCGTGCGTAAAGTGGCGCCGGAGCAGCCTCACTCTTCGCGTGAGCAGCACTCGCAAGAAAAACATCAGAATCAGCGTTTGTGACTTTTTTTTTTTTTACTTATATTTGCATAACTATGCTATCAAATCCACCAAAAGTCTTTGTTTACAACTATTTTGATTTTAAGTCTTTGGCACAGTTGGTGCCAAAGTGTGCCAAACTGTGTCCGCCTAGTATTTTTCTTATAACAACCTTCATAAAAAGTGTATTCTTTGTTCTATTTGCCATAATTTTTTGCACACATGTAGTCAAGTAGTTACTGAATGCTTGTAATAGTATGTTGGGCATTTATTGACAGCCAATATTATGGTTATCACAGTTAGAAAAAGAAAATAATAGGCGAGGATAAAGAAAATACAGTTTTTCTCCTGGGTTTTTCATCTTGTGTTCAAAAATAATAAGAGTCCCCATCTAACTGAGAATGGAAATGTGTTGATTCAGACCCTGGCTATCTATTGAGACCAAGATTATCTATATGAAGTTCATAAATTTTGGAGTAAGTCTGAATTTATTTTGGATAGGTTGTTAAGGCTTATGCACCCTCTAAAAACCCATGGGCTTAACAGGTTAACACAGCACTGTATTGATGCATAAACAATACTAACAAAATATAAAAATACAATTGAAGAACTCACTGGATGAGTAGATTTACTTTATTATTCCATACAAAGCACCAAACGCTTCATACAAAGCGCTGTGTCGTGTCTCGTTGTGGACGGTGTGTACCTGCAGTGGCGCCCGGAGGCTGATCTCCTCTGCGTAGTAACACAGCACGCTCCAGGGGGCGCTGAGGAGCACGAAGAACACCCGCGACTTCAGCCGCTGCACCTCCCTCTGGTCAAACACAGAAGCACAGTTTGTCACGTTTGAACCGAACGTACGGAAAAGCAGCACAGACCTTCTCCATTAGAAGTCCAGAGTGCTGAAGTCGGCTCAGATACGACTCCCTCCACTTCCTGAGAGCGACGCCTCCTGAGTCAGACTCCTCCTTCTGCTGCTCCAAAGGCTCCTCCCACACCAGCACAAAATCTGACCAATACAGTCCAAAAGTTGAGTTAATCGTTGTGCAAGATGGGAAGAACTCAAAGCCATTCATTGTACTTTTCCGAGATATTTACCATGTTAACTAGTTTGTTTCCCCATTGAAACACATACAAAGTGGTTTTATTTGTATTACTTTACTTTTATTTTTATTATTATTACCCAACACAAGCTAAAATTTAAGTTGGTGTAGCCCTTCATTCGTCCAGGAGTGATCTATCATAGAAAAAGTCTGAAATGTTTTAAAATCAAGATGTTTAAACTTCCAAAAGACCTTTTCATTCCAGCTCACAGCAGTATTCCCCTCATTCCTGAAGTTGCCGTACGCGCCGCCGTCTTGTTTCCGTTGTAGTTCACACGGAGCAGACGAGCTCAACAGAAAATAAGTTCTACTCGACTAAAAAGACGTTTTCAGGAAATCGTTGCGTTGTGACTTGTTGTTGCTCGTGTTCATTAAACATTTTACACAAATCAATCTACTTTATGTAACATTTTAGCGTCAGACTTTTCCCTCGTTCATCATTAGCTTTAACAGAGTTCTCGTCAAACGGAAGTGCGTTTACAACAAAAGTGTGATCTGTGGCAAAAAGAGGCAAAAGTGGGCGGGGAAGAATAAGGTGAATAAATTCTAGCTTCTCAGAGCAGCTCCTTCAGATTGAAAAAGACTTTCGGCCAGAAGTCGAAAGGTCTTGATTTAAAGGAAAAATTCTCTGCATTTTTCATATTGTTATTAAACTTTAAACATGCTATTGAGGGCCTTACATTTGCCATCTCATGTAAAAAAAAAAAGAAAAAAACGTTTCTGTTCAACTTATTCCTCACTGCCGGATGTGTATCTGATCTTGAACTGCAGAGGTTTTTTTGAAGGATCCTGTATTTTTGGACCCTCAGGGTTGAGATCTAGACTCTGTGGAGGCCAATCTGTGCCAAAGAACATTTTCACAATTTAAGGTGAGACGCTGCAGATGAATATATCAGAGATATTATTTGAAACTTCTCCTGTAGTTTAGTCAAATAAATCTAAGACAAAAATACATTTCAAGTTTTTCATTATGTCATGTTTTCATGTAGAAATAAGGCATTTTATGTGTAAAAATGGCCCAAAATCCACATATTTGGGACATTTAAATCTGAAAAATGGACAGAACCAGGTTTACATTTATTGGTTCATGTTGTAACATATTAGTTATAAAAAAATGTACAGAGGGGATTTTGGATTTATTATTTAGATTTAGAACTAGATCTGACTGAAAACGGTTCTAAAAATTCAAATTTCGCCTCATATTTTTGACTTAAATCTTCAATAAATCAGTTTTAGAATTCAATATAAAAAAAAAAATCCTTGTGTTTGTTTGGTCTAAATCCTGTTGAGTCTTGAGATTGTACAGTTTGGTGTAGGATCTACTTTAAGGCTGATCTTTATGTCTCGAGGGACAAAAATGCATTTTAAGAAAACGTCCTTTGAAGTTACAATGTCCCAGAGAAATCTATGGATGAAGTGGATTCAATGGAAGAATAAAACATCTTTAGGAGCAGATTGGACATGTTTGTTGTTTCCACATGAAAGTCGATATGTGAGAGAGAAAACTGATCAAAAAAACAGTCCATAGATGTGTTAAATGCAGAGGGTGAGCTTAAGGAGTACTTTTTTACCCGTTTTGCAAAACGACCAAACAAAGAAAAGAAAGAACATGCAAACTTACCGACTTTTGTCTTCCCGTCACTGAAAACATTCTGATCCTCGGGCTGCACTGGAACGTTCTAAAGAAACACATTTTAAACACGCTGTAGGTTTTTCCTTTTGCCTTTAAGCATCTCTTAAGTTTACCTCCATTTCAGCAGAACATGATCGAAATCCTTCTCCTTCTGTTCTCGTACATTTGGTCTGTTCTGCAGCTCTCTGTTGTTTTTAATAAAATCCTTTTACTCCCCAAACATCCCAGACTCAAAACACCATTAGCCACTCTTTAATCTGTTGATTGGACTTCCTGTTACAGTACTTCCTGTTTCCTCACGGCCAAAGTTAAACACTCGAGCTTTTGTTACTGTTAGCATGACAGCTATGTAAACAGAGTCATGCTAACAAGCTGTTAGCGCTTTAAAATACATTACTTTTTTTTTGTTTGATTAATTGATCATGTAATTTACTTTCATTAGCACAAATTCAGAAAACAGACTTGAATTGATCATTTTTATCTGGATTTGAGAAGTTTGGACTCGATGAGATTTAATTGCTGATGTGATGCAGAATATTTCACTGGTTTCAAGGTATTTAAAAAAATACAAAATCCATTTGTCAGTCGGGTAAGTAAAATGATCTTAACCACTGACAGATCATTTGGATTGAAGTAAGAAATAATGTATTGAAACAAGTTACAAACGGTTTGAAACAAGTAAAATAATCTAGTTCCATCAAATAAATCGTCTCCACTGATCTTAACGAGTCAAAACGCTTGAAATTCAGATTAATACCCAGACATTTGAACTAGAACTTCATTATTTGCAGTGTATTTCTCACATTTTTCTTGTTTTTGTAGACAGTAAAAATCAGGTACAGCCACTTTCATAGGCCGCTTGGGGCTAACGCGGACAGTAAATATCGGCGGTCCACAGATGATCCCCTGAGGTACACCTTTCTACACATCGTTTCCATCCTGTAACCATCTCTCACCTGATTGGCCGGTTCCATGGCGATGCTGCCATAGTCGGGCTCTGCTCGCTCTTCCAGGCTGATGAGCGTGGCTTTGTCTTCTGCTTTACTCATCCTGGACTTGCCGTTTAGAACTCGTTTTAGTCCAGGTTTCGATTACGGCGCATCGGTTAAGAATTTATTGTTAGGAATTTTCTGCAGTTTCGCATTGTTCCATTGAATGTTGTTTGAAGTCCAGCCAGTTCCAGGTCACTAGGTTTGATGAAAAGTCAGAGAAATTGTTCAATAAACCGCTGAAATCTTAAGGACATCCAACTATTTGAAGTCCATAGTCCGAGTTGTTGGTTCTGGCATGATTCCTTGCTGTGTTTCGCGGTTGCTTTGCTGTCCTTCTCGCTCTGGCTGCAGTGCGCCCTCAGAAGTCTTGTCTCAGTGTGTGACGTGGGCGTGGACTCTAAGCAAACAGATCCTGCTTCAGATCCTGTAGCTCTATTTGTGCACCAGGTAAAAGATTACACTTAAACCAACACGCGTGGCCCACTTTAGAGAGATTTTTTTAAAAGGACGATTGTTCTGAGGAGCTTTATTCATGCGACTGTCAGGTCAGACAAAGGTAAACGTGCAGTGTGTGCAGAGGAATGCGGCTTGTGTGCAGGTGTAAGACGCCACGCCATGTTGACGTTTGGTGGCGGCTGCATGTCTCCGCTCGGATAGTCCTGGTTTTTATCAGAGCTCCTCCCCCACGGGGCAGGGGGGAGGAGCCAGCAGAGGACTGACATGACCAGGGGTGGGTTCAATAGTTTTAGTAGAAGATGTAGCACTAGACTGTTGTGTATAGACCCTTTAAAGTGTGATGTCATAAAATGTTTCAAAGATTCTCTCACATTAGATCTAAATTCTACTGGTTTGAAGTGTTTGTGTTGGAAAAAAAAGCAACAAAATTGAACTTCCAGGGTAGAAAGATCAGTTAGTTTGCTTTTCTAGAACAAACAATGGACAAAATAAAAAAATTTTAGCCTTAAAATTGCATTTTAGCTTCAAAAGAATCTCATTTATGGCATAGTATCTAATATAGCTCACGATAAAATGAAAAATTATTGTGGGCAAGTATTTTTTCCAGTAAAACCCATAAATCTGGATTGTTCCTTCATCAAAAATGCAAAAGGTTTATCATAATTTCTTTAAACATAATGTAAAATACAATAATAAATGTGTTTAAGCAGCTCTGATGTCACTCACATGTGTCTGAGGCTTTTACTGACACAAAATCATCTAAATTGTTCATATTTTGTGATATTCTGAGATGAATCCCAGTTTCTCCAGTGAAATCACATTATGTTCCACTGAAACTTTCGCCTCCATTCCAAATTAGAATGTTGTTTGTTTATAGACTTTTAAAAAGGGTCTATACAGTCCCCTAATATTATAATTACAATATTTATCTCTAGCAAATATTTTCCAAACGCCGGGTAGAGACGCAGAGACAGGGGCGTAGCAGCCAGTTCTGGGCCCCAGGTACAGACCTTCTTGGGGGGCCCCTAACACATAATTTTGTATATGATTTATTTATTCCAGCAAATTCAGTTATTAATAATAATAATAATGCCTTACACTTGTAATGCGCTTTACAGACTTGTCAAAGTCTCTCAAAGCGCTGCACTGTTGTTCTTTCATTCCACACTCGATCATGGTAAGTGACTTATGTAGCCACAGTTGTCCTGGGGCAGACTGACGGAAGTGAGACTGACAGTTTGCACCATCGGCCCCTCCGACCAATGTTTTCATACGGAAAAGAGGCAATTAATGTGCAAAAATGGCCAAAATGGCAAATATTTGGGACGTATAAATATGAAAAATAGACAGCATCAGGTTTAAATTTCTTGGTTCATTTTGTAACATATTAGTTACAAAAAAATGTACAGAGGGGATTTTGGATTTCCTAATTAGTTTTTGAGTAAACTAGATTTGACTGAAAATTGCCCTAAAAAAATACATTTTTGCCTCATTTTTTGAGTTAAATTTTTTTTTACTTCAATAAATCAGTTTTAGAATTAGATATCAAAAAGTCCTTGTGTTCGTTTGGTCTAAATCTTGTTGAGTCCAGATTGTACAGTTTGGTGTAGGATCTACTTTAAGGCTGATCTTTATGTCTCGAGGGACAAAAATGCATTTTAAGAAAACGTCCTTTGAAGTTCCAATGTCCCAGAGAAATCTAGGGATGAAGTGGATTCAATGGAAGAATCAAACATCTTTAGGAGCAGATTGGACATGTAGATGGACCTGTAGTGTCTCACTTTAAACTTCTTTCTACGTTAAGTTTGTGATCAATAAAAAGCCAAGTTAACATGAAAATTAGCAGCACGTTCCCAAAACTCTGAACTTTGCACGTACAAGCTTTAAGATAAGCGCCAGAAGGCCTAAGCGCAACGAGGGGAGATTCTCACCGAAGTCAGCAAGTAAAAGAAGTATGTGCTTTGTCTGTACGCACACTTTTAGTCAAAGTTTTTAAACGAGACCCCTGGCCATCATCGTCTTTCCCTCCCACCGTCTTGCCTTTTCTTCACGAAGCTACGGAGGAAGACATTGCCAGTTTCTTATTGTTAGCCGAAACCGCTTGTACCGTTCAGCTCGACCTGTCTGTACAAAAATAGGCCTTTTCAACGTGATAAATGACTGTGAACTGAAGCGAACAATAGCAGAGGCATCCAGACACACACAGCCCTCATCAAGTCCTGCCGGCAGCCTCACAATCGCCTCCTCTGCCCCTGGATCATGTTGTTGTCTCGTAGCGCAACAACACTCCGGGCTATTCGCGCTTCGGTGTGCCATGTTCGCCTTATCTGGCCCGACAGTGGCCCGGAAGACATTTTTCTGCCCACTTTCTCGTCCGCCGAGCGTCTTTATCCGAACGTGGGGGATTCCCGTGGCTTGTTTTGCATCCCGCTCGAACCGTTAGGCCGCCGGTTCTTTTGTTGCCGCGTCTCCCGCCCGTTGACAGCAGACGAGGAGCGATGCATTCAGGTTTTTTTTCCTGTAATTTATGCCGTGAGGGCTTCCTCTGTTTGCAGGGCCGGGACGGTGCTATCTCGGGTATAGTTGACATGTTTTTGCCGAGCTGCGCGGAGGAGCAGGAGGCTGGAGGTAATTGATGAGGTGCAGTGCCACAGGGTAAGAGAACAACAGCAGACTGGGGAAGTGTGTTAACCCCGGCAATTAGATTAGCATAAAGGTCAGAGTGAGAGGGACGGGGCTGCTGGGAAAGTGTGAGATCAGCTAACTGCATGGCCTGGTAGGAAGGTGCAAATGGATTGGCTTTTTGGTAATATGCTTATTCAAATGGAGCATTGTTGGGCTCAGCGATACGAGGATGGAAATCAAATCATGATCCTGTGACGCTTCGTTGAGTGCTCCTTTATTTAATACAACTGTAGCCGTTTAAAGGGCCTATGACAGGTTGGAATACTCATTTGACAAAAATGCAATTAAGATAAATATGTTTCAAATTGTGTTAAAAAACAAGCAATTTTTTTGTTTTTTTTGTCTTCAGAATCAGATCAGAATCAGAATTACTTTTATTTATCCTCAAGGGGAAATTCTTTTTGTTACATGTGCAACCGACCAGTAGAGACAGTAAAGTATTATAAACAAAATAAGATATATATAAAATAAGAATAAAATACAATAGCTCTATAATGATCAACCCTATTTAACTTAACTTATAAAGTGTCTTTATTAATCAACTAAACTCCTGATATGAACAATTTTACAATAAGCTTAACTCTACTATCCTGGTCTATTTACATATTCACATGATCATGTACAGTTTATAAGTGGACTTAATATTGCACAGTGGACTTAATATTGCACAGTGGGCTTAATATTGCACATTGACTTCACAAGCGGATTTACAGCACAGAGTTCAGTGTTTGAATGATTTCCTGTGTCTCTCGGTGGAGCATCGTGGCAGTAACAGTCTGTTGCTAAATGAGCTCTTGACCAGCACTTTGTGGAGCGGGTGGGAGGGAAAGTCCAGAATAGTCCTGATTTTGGACAACATCCTCCTCCAACACAACAGTCAGAGAGTCCAGCTCCTCCCCCACAACATGTCCGGCCTTCTTGATGATCTTGTTGAGTCTATTAGTGTCCCTCACACACAGACTGCTGCCCCAGCAGGCCACAGCATACGTGATGGCACTTGCCACCATAGACTCGTAGAACATCCTGAGCATCGTCCTGCAGATGTCAAAGGACCTCAGCCGCCTCAGAACGTAGAGACGGCTCTGGCCCTTCTTGTAGACAGTGTTTACGTTCTTGCCCCAGTCCAGTTTATTGTCCAAATACACCCCCAAGTACTTGTACTCCTCCACAATGTCCACACTTCCTGGTTGTAAATGATGACATCACACTAGGAAATTACCACAACCATCCTGTACAGTGGGCCAAAACTCCTCAGACGTCACAGATTTGTTTATTTACAAATAAAAATCCATGTTAACGCCTTTATTTTGTTGAATTCATGTATAAAGGGTCAAAAAAGTAATTTATTTTGTGTCAATTTTGCGTAACCTTTGTATCCCCAGTGTGATGTCATCAATTTGTTTACTTCCTGTAATTTTGAACAGATTTTTCAATTTTTCTCCACAAACAGCTGCTTGATTGGCGTAAATCTATCATTTATATTTAAAACAGGTATTAATACACTGAATAAAGTCAAAATTAGAAAATCGTGAAAACCTTTCATACGCACTTTAATACAACTGTAGCCGTTTAAAGGGCATATGACAGGTTGAAGTACTTATTTTACTAAAACACAGTTAAGATAATAAGATGATATTTAAGATTCTGCTAAATAATTGACATTATTTATCCCAATTTGCCAATTTTTTAGGTTTACATTTTCACTTCCTGGTTGTAAATCATGACATCACACCAGGAAATTCTGTTACCAAGCAACACTGGGTCAAAACTCCTCTATTGTCACATAAATGATTATCTGACAAATAAAATCTATTAGCACAACAACTTTATTGTCAAATTAAAGTTTAAAGGATCAGAAAAATGTGTTCCTTGGTTATAATTTGTCCCTAGTGAGTCTCCCGGTGTGATGTCGTCATGTTTCAGAACTCTGCTCCACTTCCTGTAAATTTCAACATATTTTTCTTCTCAAACTGACTCTTGATTTGTGTAAAACTGTCATATATATTTACAACAGGTTTTATTCCACCAAATAAAGTTAAAACTAGAAAATAATAAA
This sequence comes from Rhinogobius similis, assembly GCA_019453435.1. Classification (NCBI taxonomy): domain Eukaryota; kingdom Metazoa; phylum Chordata; class Actinopteri; order Gobiiformes; family Gobiidae; genus Rhinogobius; species Rhinogobius similis. Next base: position 3,110,605 of record CM033625.1, read on the forward strand.
AACCTGTCAGACGCACTTCTCATCAAAAATCTTTATCATTTCGTCTGACAGGGATTTGGTGAGTCACCGTCTTTTATTTGTCCAAAGGGAGGAACTTCCTTAAGTGAGCCCGGGTTTAGACTTGATTCAGTCCTGGATTAGTCCTCTTTAGTCCTGGACAGGGTTAGACCTAACCTGGTCCTGCCAGATGAATTCTCGTGATATTTGTGAGTTCACAAACTCTTGAGAATCCATCTGAGCGTGTGCTGCTGTCAGGGCTGCACCGGCCGCTGTGGGCTGGACCAATCACAGCGCTGCATTGTGGTTTGAGCTGGACCAATCACAGCGCAGCATTGTGGTTTGGGCCGAAGTCAAATAGACGAACCTAAACAAACATGGCGGCACCGACTGACGTACTTCGTTCTATTTCAACACATTTACGGACTCTTTTGCTTTTGAAATCATAGAAGTGCTTTGTGCTTTGAGGACGAGGAAGAAGTCGGGGCTTTTCTCTGACTGGATTTCTTGATTTCTCGGCTTGTTCACCTTTTGCGACGATGCGACCTTCAGTTCAAACGTTCGTCATGATGTTACACATTTTCCCAAACGACATCAACGGGGCCTGTCCAGATTATAATGTGTGGAACTAATTCAGAGTGAGACACACATCAATCTGTCATGACCCAGGTTTAGTTTTGGATCCAGCGTTATCCTCTCGCATACATTTACTTGCTTTTGGCGTCTTTAAGCCATGTTTCGATGCCCTGGTCCCTCAGGCCGGTTCACTTTGGAGTTAATGGCAGGATGTGTTTCCACGCACAGGGCCTGGATCGCAGGAGTAAACAATGTGACTTCAACTGACTTCACCCAAATATAAAACACGTTTTTGACAAATCAAACCTAACTTGTACTGAATAATACAATATAATGTCTTGGGCGTGGATGTTTATGTGCCGGAAACATAATATATTGGGACTTGATGCAGGAAACAGGTGATGCTAAGGGGCACTAGCATTGTTTTGCTAACCATATGGGCTCAACATATAAAGTTATGGAATTATAGCAGTTTGTCACAAGTCAGCGTTTGGTGAGAAGTTACTATTTTGTATTTCTATCTGCTTTTTCCAATCCGTTGTCCAATCACCTCGCGCTAAAGCGTTCCATAACGTAAATTTTGCATAATATGTATCCTTTAGACCAGTGTTTCTCAAACTTTTTCAGTCGCGACCCCCAAAATAACAATAGTTCACATTCACGACCCCCAAACACAAAAAACAGGCGACACGCAAAGTGATAAATTAGCCTTATATCTAATGTTTGATTTTATTTAGAGAATATAGACCTAGAAAAATGACTTTAATAGGCCGACAAATAGGAATCTACATTTACCACTGCATTTGAAGGTGTCAAGCCTTGTTTAACTCTATTGTATACATTTTTCCTCATCATCTGGAGAGCCCCAGAAATCATTTCGTGACCCCTAGTTTAAGAACCACTGGTTTAGACTAGTATTTTTCAACCTGTTTTGACTCACGGCGCACAGTTTTGGTTGAAAAGATTCCGCAGTACGCCTGAACTTGTCAAGATTCAGTCCATTCAGACAAGTCCAGTCTGCTCCACTCCGCCACTCCAGTACTCACCGGTGCTCCTTGGTCCAGTATCCAGCTGTCCTGTTTTCTGAATAAATCTTGTATATTTGAACTATTCTAGTCTGCATTATTTTTGATCCACCAGTCGTTAGAACAGAACTGTTATACCAATTACCAATTAGGGAAAAACGTATTTAATGAAGAAAATATTGTCCATTACATTTGGCAGTTGTGATGGTTTTGCTTCTTTCTCCACACACTATAAAATGGAAAAATGTTAAAGCAAATCCATTAATCTCACATTTTGTCAAGACACAACTGGCAATAAAGAGGCGCACTTTGAAAAAAAAGGTGCCACTCCATATTTGTAGGTATATTTTACATTATATAGTTCACATTGAACAACATTATAGCACATACATTCAAAACAGAAAGTGCTACGAGGAATAAAAGTTATGAAAAGGTACGTCGTCAAAACTAACCCTCCAACCAAGAAATGTCACCCGCTGATCAATTAAGCTTTCGACATTACTTTCAAATTGCTTTTCACGGAACAGAATGAGACTTCTCCCCCAAACAACTCCACAATTCATTCACATTTGACGCTTCATTCGTCAGTTTATTCCAACAAGTCTAATAGAAAACCTGACACAGATGACTGATAAAACCCATTTAGGCCCCATTTTAATATTTCGACTTCTTACGAGCTGAAGCCATCGAAAGTCATGATTCTCAACAGTTTTTCTATTTTCTCCCATCGAGCCTGATCACTGAACCTGTGCACATTTGCTCATAAACACGAACACAATTTCAGGTCTTAAAACCATTGGAAAAACGCTGGCGCTGCATTCTTCTAATCGCTTTGCAAATATTGGCTCGGAGGAATAAAAACGCACATGGCCCTAAGATCCAATTTGTGCGCCAATTACTTTCACGGTCCACTTCCCGGCTAATACAAAAAGGCCAGATTATCCGCTGGATGTCTGCACCGGCTAATTACAAGCTAAGACAAGAAAAACGGAAAAGACGACGAGTGACAGCGGTCGGCTTTTTGGGATTAAAACGTGAGAATCAAAAGGGCGTGCGTGGCGTTTCAGTAATTTCACAGAAGAACTCGAGTCTCAGTTGAGTCGGAAAATTTGACAAAGATGGCAAAACACTTGACTAAATGTTTATCCATTTACAGTCATAGCTGGGGTCCCTCACGATTCGATACGATACACTGCTCACGATATTACGATAAATGCAATAATCGATATTTTGATCATGATATATCACAATTTTTTGAGAGCCAAACACATTTTAACAACATTTTTTCTTTGTTAAAGCAGAACTCAGTAAGTTCAGTGACAGAGCTCCCCCTGCAGGTCTCTTGTGAACGTACATTCCCAGTAAAATGACACGCAAAGTGATAAATTAGGCTTGTATCTAATGTTTGATTTTATTTTGAGAATATAGACCTAGAAAAATGACTTTAATAGGCAGACTAATAGGACTACATTACATCTACATCTACATTTACCACTGCGTTTGAAGGTGTCAAGCCTTGTTTAACTCTATTGTATACATTTTTCCCATCATCTGGAGACCCCCAGAAATCATTTCATGACCCCTAGTTTAAGAAGCACTGCTTTAGACTAGTATTTTTCAACCAGTTTTGAGTCACGGCGCACAATTTTGGTTGAAAAGGTTCCGCAGTACGCCTGAACTGTTTTACCAATTAGGGAAAAACGTATTTAATGAATAAGATATTGTCCATTACATTTGGCAATTGTGATGGTTTTGCTTCTAAATGTTTATCCATTTACAGTCATAGTTGGGGTCCCTCACGATTCGATTCGATACACTGCTCACGATATTACGATAAATGCAATAATCGATATTTTGATCATGATATATCACAATTTTTTGAGAGCCAAACACATTTTAACGTTTTTTCTTTGTTGAAGCAGAACTCAGTAAGTTCAGCGACAGAGCGCCCCCTGCAGGTCTCTTGTGAACGTACATTTCCCAGTAAAATTACGGCTTTTTTTCCGGCTTTTTTTCCCCTTCCTTTTTATTGAAATAAGGAAGTTTAATCACATATAAAACATAATATATAATAAGGTCAAAATGTTACTTGGTTCTACTTTAAACCGTGACTCACACAAACGTAAAAGAATATACGCCGACTTTTAACACCAAAAGCACTGAATATGTCAATTGTTTTGCATTAACAAGACTGTGGGTTCAAATCCTGGACCAGTCCAACATCACACGCTCTCTCTGGGTGGAGTCTGCATGTTCTCCTCGTGTTAACGTGGGTTCTCTCCGGGTTCTCTGGCTCCTCCCACCGTCCAAACACATGACTGCGGAGGTTAATTGACAACTCTAGGGCAGGGGTGTCCAAACATTTTCCATCGAGGGCCACGTATTGAAATATAGACCAAGCGGAGGGCCACAAATCGTGAAACGTTGAAAGAAGCTGCATTTATCTGATGTTTGAAGCACCACCACATCTACATTCAGTCTCACTGCCTTAATATCAGGTCTGTGCTGCACCAAAATGTTAGTTATTTGGGTTGGAATTGTAGAAAATCTTAAATGTGCTGTAAATAGTACTTATCAGGACAATGTGGGCCAGTTCACCAGGAAGACTAAGGGCCAAGAACAATTGTTAGTTGGCCTTAGTTTGGACATGTCTGCTCTAGGTTGTACCCCGCCTAAGACCCAAAGTCACTGGGACAGGCTCCAGTCACCCGCGACCCCAAACGGGAACAAGCACGAGAAAATGAATGAAGTTTATTTTCTCTTAAAAAGCAACTAACTTACAGCGCTGTCACAAAATTAATTAATTAATTATACCCCCCTGGCCCCCTCGCCCTGACAGACTCCCATCACCACCGCGGACTCTTTCCTCGGCACCACCATCACTCAGGACCTCAAAGGAGTCGACCATCAGCTCCATCATCAGTCAGGCCCAGCAGAGGATGTACTGCAACTACAAGCGTATGACTACATTAGCATGTTGGTGGCAAGCTAGGTTTGTTTACGTCCCCTTTAAAGCACACATATTCTGCAACAGTGACTTTTTTGAGCTTTAAACCCTGTTCTAACAATGTTCTTCATCAAAAACACACCTGGAGTTGCATTTAGTCGCATTCACTCCGTTTTGAGGAATGTTTATTAGAAAATCCTCTCCTTCTGAGCGTCAAACACACTTCCTGTTGAACTCCCTCGATCAGTGACAATTTTTCAGATCATATACGTTAATTATAAGAGAATCTTTGCTGTTTTAAGTCCTTTAATCATCGCCAGACTCGTTCTGATCATTTCTACCATCTAAACGTGCTCACTGCTACTGTTAACCGCATCATAGCGTCTCTTAAGTGCTAACATAACTCAAATTTTAGGTACTCAAGAGCATGTTTAAAGGCTAATAACAGTATGAAAAATGTGTTCATAATTCCCTGTTGTGGGAAACAGCTGACAAATAGTAAGTCATGTTTGCTTTTAATGGACATATGTATTATTTTACGTCCTAAAACATGTCATTTGCAATTTTTGAAGACTTTTTTCTTCTTCTTTAATTGTCAATATATATCTAGGCTCCTTTTTAGAAGCACGCCATCAGAAGGTGCTTCTTGCTCTGGAGAGAGACTGACAAAACATGCACAAATTCAACAAAACACAGTTCCAACACTGCCTTTAATAAGAAAACACTACTTAAAGGTCCCATAACATGCAAAATCGACTTTTCAGAGGTTTTAACCTTCCTCCAGTGCTATTTGGGCCTCGTATGTTGTGCCCAAAGTGGTTTTTTGATTGATTCCCTCATGTTTTCACTAGAGAACTGTCTTTTCCGTCCCCCTCGGCTGAGCAGCAGACGGGGGCTCCTCACTAAGATGACGCGGTGTTTAAGCCACGCCTCCAGGAAGCGCGCAGCCGCAGAATAAAAACAGCTAATGCTAATGCTACACAGTAATTACACGATGGATCTGACAGATCGAAGAGTTAGCTTGTTATTTACCAAACGGCAGCGTCCGTGGTTGAGGCCCTGGAGCACGTCAAACTCCAGGTCAGATCCAGGACGTAGGACTCAGCACGACGCACCGTCAGGACGAGAAAATGTTTATTCCCGTGTTTGTGTATCGCTGTTTACCGGAGCACACGGCGCATGCACACCATCTCCGCTCTAGGCTTCGGCACGAGTTGGGCGGGGGAGGCTCGCGGGTTGGGCGGGGGAGGCAGCCTGCTCTCTGTTCGGGGGGGTCAGATCTCAGAGTGAGCCGTTTGCTTTTGCAGGAGGGGGGCCAGTCCAAGAAATGGGTGTTTTTTGGAAACTGTTATGTTATGGATATTACACAACGAGAAAATGTATCAACAAAGCCCTTAGAATAGACTGTGTGAAGGGGAAAATAGCAGAATATGGGACCTTTAATTGCCAAAAGCTTAATTATCAGTCAGCTTAGCATAGTAAAGCGCCATGAAAAACTCAAATTAGCAAACAATCCTTACTAAATAAACAACAATACTAGCCCTCTCTTGAAGTAAAACATTTGCTCTCATGTAGAACTGGCTCGCCTTTGATCAAACGCCCGGCCTCAAACGAGATAACGCCTTGTGCGGAGAGAGTAAACACAGCGACAGTGCAGCGCGGTTAAGAGCAGAGCCGGAGACTTATCAGGCGCGCCGAGGCCTTTGAAGAGCACCGCGCATTCACAGCAGCGCCAGCTTTAATGGAGCCACTGGAGAACCGTGTGCAGAGCAGAGTCGACTCGTGCGCCAGCGAGAAGAGTCTTTGTAGCTGCAGATTGGGTTCAGCGACTGCAGCGAAAGAGAGATCAGAGCGTGAACAGACGCGGGTTATGTAAGCGAGCACTGGTTCAAAATGTTAAAGATTGATTTATTGATTCTCGTGGGCGGCAGTGTTCTGTCCGAGCGACCGATTTGGGTTTTGTGTTTTTCACTGCGACCCCGAGCAAAAACGTGACATCAAAACGCAACTGGATACCGATTTGTAGTGATGCGCGATACCGGCGAATTTGACTTTTAGCTAGAAAAAATGCACTAATAAATGGGATTAGAGAGAGTCTTAGAGTGCACAATGTGACGAGAAAAGAACCACTTTATTCACCTTATTCCGGAAGTTACCGTACGCGCCGCCGTCTTGTTTCCGTTGTAGTTTACACGGAGCAGACGAGCTCAACAGAAAATAAGTTCTACCCGGACTAAAAAGACGTTTTCAGGAAATCAGATTCAGAAAACTTTATTGATCCCAGAGGGCAATTCATTTGCAGCATTTCCCAGAGCAGTTCACACACGTACACACAAAACACACACTGCGTGAGTCCATTTCACAGTTACAACAATATTAAATACAATAAAATTAGCAAATACTGCCATTCAAATTCAACAGTTTAATCGCAGAGGGCACGAAGGAGTGGGAAAAACGATTTGTTTTCCTCATTGGCGCATAGAAACGGCGCCCTGAAGGCATCATAACAAACTCTGGAGTCAGAGGGTGTTGAGGCTGTCCCAGGATGCTCTTAGCTTTATTCAGCACCTGCTCCTCCCACAGAGAGTGAAGGTCCCTCAATTTGATGCCTGTAATTTTTGAGCAGGTTTTAACAATTGCCTGCAATGTATTTTTGTCCTTCAAGGACAATCCATGGAACCAGCAGATAAAAGAAAAAGTAAGAAGGCTTTCGATAAAAGAACAATAAAAATTATTAAGAATAGTTCTGTTTACATTAAAAGAAAAGTTACATTAAAATCGTTGCGTTGTTGACTTGTTGTTGCTCGTGTTCATTAAACATTTCACACAAATCAATCTACTTTATGTAACATTTTAGTGTCAGACTTTTCCCTCGTTCGTCATTAGCTTTAACGGAGTTCTCGTCAAACAGAAGTGCGTTTACAACAAAAGTGTGTATCTGGCAAAAAGAGGCAAAAGTGGGCGGGGCAGAATAAGGTGAATAATAACTACCTTATTTTGCCTTAACAAAGCATGAGCAAAGACTTAATTAATACCGAACAAATAATTTATTAAGCATGATTCAGGATTAGTAACTACTCAATTAAGGTTAGGGTTAGGCATTTGGGTTGGAGTATTAGTTAAAGTGCCTCTGACAGGTTGAAATACACATTTAACTAAAATGCAGGTAAGATAAGTACCGTATTTTCCGCACTATAAGGCGCACCGGATTATAAGGCGCACCTTCAATGAATGGCCTATTTGAAAACTTTGTTCATATATAAGGCGCACCGCATTATAAGGCGCATAGAATAGAAGCTACAGTAGTGGCTGTGGTTGCGTAGTTGCGGCTCAGTATTGATCCATATATAAAGCGCACCGGGTTATAAGGTGCACTGTCAGTTTTTTGAGAAAATTGAAAGCTTTTAGGTGCGCCTTATAGTGCGGAAAATACTGTATATTAAAATTTCTACTAAAATCTTTACAAATTTTACCCCAGTTTAGCCATTTTTTAGGTTTTAAATGTTACTTCCTGGTTGTAAAGTATGACATCACACTAGGGAATTACCATAACAACCAGACTGTACACTGGGCCAAAACTCATCTAATGTCACAGATTTAGTTAATTTGACAAAGAGAAACACATGTGAACACCTTTATTTTGTCGAATCATTGTTTAAATGGTCAAAAAAGTTGTTTCTTTTGTGTAAATTATGCATAACCTTTGTCTCCCCAGTGTGATGTCATCGATTTATTTACTTCCTGTAATTGTCAACAGATTTTTCGACTTTTCTCCACAAATAACGACCTGATCGGTGTAAAACTACAATTTATATTTACAAGAGGTATTAATACACTGAATAAAGTCAAAATTAGAAAACTGTAAAAACCCGTCGTACGCACTTTAAGTAGTTAATAAGCCTGAATCATTCTTAATAAATTCTTTGTTCACCATTAATTAAAGGGCCCATGACAGGTCGGACCACTCATTTACCTAAAATACAGTTAAGATAAATATATTTCAAGTTTTGCTAAAATTCTTTACAAATGTTATCCCGGTTTAGCAGTTTTATACATTTTAATTTCACTTCCTGGTTGTAAATAATGACATCACACTAGGAAATTACCATAGCAACCACACTGTAAACTGGGCTAAAACTCATCTAATGTCATCAATTATTTTACCTGACAAATAAAAACATATTTGAACTTATTTATTTAGTTGATTTAATGTTTAAAGGGTTAAAAAAGTTGTTTATTTTGTGTAAATTATGTATAAAGTTTGTCTCCCCAGTGTAATGTCATCAGTTTGTTTACTTCCTGTAATTTTCAACATATTTTTCAAATTTTCTCCACAAACAGAGTCCTGATTGGTGTAAAACTATTATATATATTTACAACAAGTATTAATACACGGAATAAAGTCAAAAATAGAAAATCATAAAAACCCGCACTTTAAGTCTTTATCCGTGCTTTACTAAGGCAGGAATAAGGGGAGTTGTTACCAAAAGCTCTACAGAAACACAAACCACTCGTATCTCTCAGACAAACACAAACGCCACATTGTTCCTATCTTTATTGTCTCTTGCGTGACGTGTATTTAGCAAAGTTGTGTCTTTAATTAGACTTCAGACTGATTGATGAGCTATGAGCTAATATCCCAAACAAAAGACTTGTCAAGAATCCTGATTTCCCGGTGGCAGCTTCGATAAGGACACTTGTCAGACAGCTGTGTTTGGGAGGAGGTTACCGTGGGCCCGTCCCGCTCTTCACCGCTGCGGAGCGTGTGATTGGTCGGAGGGGAGGAAGTGGGCTGTCGGTTGGATGGATGGGAGAAGGAAATGAGAGGAGCAGAGTCCACACACAGAGCTATGATTCCGACGGTCCTGACAGGGTCTGTGCTGATAGAGCCAGGAGCGGCACTATCGCCACAATAATGAGCCAATCAAGATTTACGGGAATGTGTGGATGGTTTTAAAGGGGAATGCATAGAACTATAATAAAACGTGGAAGATGAATCCAAAATGGCCGCCCTGTTTATCCCTATGGAGTGAGCTCATTGGCGCATGACCCCAAAAAAGTTTCTTACTTCTGCATTTACTTCCTGATACGGAGGCGGCCATCTTTGCTTTAGGGCACCACATGACGACAATCCCCCACTTCATATAAAAACGGTAATTTCTGTGATTTTAGAAACGGTAGAAAAGAACATTTCCTTCTATTTTATTTAAATACCGATAATAATTCAGTCCTGTCTGTGATTATAATGTGACATTTTAGAAAAAGGCTGGGCCCAAGAGGCTGCAGTACCTCACACGACCACTAATCAACCTGGGACACAGAAAGAGGGGGCGTGGCTTATCCAGTTCATTTAATACATCCATGGGGGAATGAGGCTGGAGTTGAAACGTAAAGATGAAAATAACATGAGTCCGATGTAATCCAAACAGACCTTATGTGTGATGTCTGTGTTGCTGTAAAACCCAAATGGTCCTTATTTGACTCGAGTATTTACCTTATTCAGCTCCGCCCACTTTTGCAGTTTTTTGCGCTTTTGTCGTAAACGCACTTCCGTTTGACGAGAACTCCGTTAAAGCTAATGACGAACGAGGGAAAAGTCTGACACTAAAATGTTACATAAAGTAGATTGATTTGTGTAAAATGTTTAATGAACACGAGCAACAACAAGTCACAACGCAACGATTTCCTGAAAACGTCTTTTTAGTCGAGTAGAACTTATTTTCTGTTGAGCTCGTCTGCTCCGTGTGAACTACAACGGAAACAAGACGGCGCAAAATTATAATCACGATTTTCTTGGGGCTAGATAATGATTTCGATTTTATCATGGTTTGTTTTTTCTGTTGCCTTTAATAGAGCTGCACGATTTAGTAAAAAATATGTAATTGTGATTTTTCTGACCAGTTTTGAAATTAGATTTTCTATTCAGATTCACATTTCAAGCATAATTTTGTCGCTTTTAGTCACATTTTTGTCACATTCAGTCGCGTTTGCTGTAATGAAGTGAGTTTTTGTCACTTTTAGTCACATCTTTGTAGTTTTTGGACACATTTTTGTCACATTCAGTCGTGTTTGTTGTAAGTCTTTGTAGTTTTTAGACGCATTTTTGTCGCTTTTAGTTGCGTTTTGGTGCACTGAGTTGAATTATTGCACTTAAGACGTGTAAGAGGTAAATAAAGTCATCTGCTCAGAGGCTTCAGAGGCTAAACAACAGGAGAAAAAGTGTGTTTGAACAGACAGCTGCAAAGACACAAACAGTCAATCAGGATATGACGATGTCATAAAAATAGCAGATTGTCACAGAGACCAGCTCAACATTAGATTTTATCACGGTATCGCCCAGCCCTACTCTCGAACATGTTCCACCTCCGGGGTCGACTCGTTTGTCCCTCATCGGCGTGCAGATGTTCGCCCGTCCTCCTCGCCCCTCGCTCCAGCCGGGCCCTGGCATGGGGTCCAACTTTTAATCAAGTCCGCATAATTGGAGCGATTCCCTGTCTGCCCGGGAGTTTCTATCCATCTGTATAATTACGCTTTGTCGTTTGGAGTGTGCGGAGAGAGAGAGAGAGAGGGGGGGACGGGGGGTGGAGCTTTGGCACAGACCCCCCCACACACACACCCCTCTCCCTAGACGCTTCCCCCTTAGCGCCTCTCACACAATTACGCTCCATCTTGAGAGAAAGAAGGAAATTGCCTCTTTTGTCATGTCATTTTTCACCGGCGGGGGCTAAACATGTGCATCAACAATAATTAATGTATCACGGCAACCTGCAGACGGTATTCGTTTCAGCGCCGACCAATTAGCCGCACCGTTTGCAAAGGCATTGTTGCTCTTGTGGTGGCATTTTGGGGTAATTTGGGCGCACGAGTGAACGTAGCGGTGGGGAATAGCGTGTGACAGGGTCCACTCAGGGTGCAGTTCGGGGCAATAATTAGTTTCATTTAGAAGCAATTATTTTCGTACATTGTATGGCTGCCTGTCCTCCTCAGGTCCAGAACAGTCGTGCTTTAGATTTAAACATGTGTCCAGGAGGCAGGGTTTAATCCTGAGGCAGAACTGGTTTAGTCCTGATTTAGTTTATGGTGACGACGTTAGTCCTGCTGTCAAACATGTGACCGACAGTAAACACAAACATGTGACCAACAGTAACCACAAACATGTGACCAACAGTAACCACAAACATGTGACCAAAAGTAAACAAACATGTGACCAACAGTAAACACAAACAAACATGTGACCAACAGTAAACACAAACATGTGACCAAACACAAACATGTGACCAACAGTAACCACAAACATGTGACCAACAGTAAACACAAACATGTGACCAAACACAAACATGTGACCGACAGTAAACACAAACATGTGACCAACAGTAAACACAAACATGTGACCAACAGTAACCACAAACATGTGACCAACAGTAACCACAAACATGTGACCAACAGTAACCACAAACATGTGACCAACACTAAACACAAACATGTGACCGACAGTAAATACAAACATGTGACCGACAGTAAACACAAACATGTGACCAACAGTAAACACAAACATGTGACCAACAGTAACCACAAACATGTGACCAACAGTAACCACAAACATGTGACCAACAGTAACCACAAACATGTGACCAAAAGTAAACAAACATGTGACCAACAGTAAACACAAACATGTGACCAACAGTAACCACAAACATGTGACCAAAAGTAAACAAACATGTGACCAGCCGTGAACACAAACATGTGACCAAAAGTAAACACAAACATGTGACCAAAAGTAAACACAAACATGTGACCAATGGTGAACACAAACATGTGACCAACACTAAACACAAACATGTGACCAACAGTAAATACAAATATATGACCAAAAGTAAACACAAACATGTGACCAACGGTAAACACAAACATGTGACCGACAGTAAACACAAACATGTGACCAACAGTAAACACAAACATGTGACCAACAGTAAACATATCTCCCGTTTCCCTTTCCATCTACTATTTTTTAATGCAAATTAATTGCTAGCATGTAGCGCTTGCATGAGCTAATCAGTCCAACTGTGACTTTCCCACTCAGCGCCTCGGGCCTGATGTTTGCTCTGACAGTCTCAAGTGTCAGGTCTTTGGCCTCAAGTCCAAGCCAAAGGCAGACAAGGCCAAGTCCTCTGCCCTGAGTTTCAAGTCATAATATCAAATTAATCATTATTAAACCAAATAACCAAATACAGCTTTTTGTAAGTATTTTTCCACAAATAGTGAAGTGTTCCCTACAATCACCGAAAGTACGTCTAACCAGAGAACTCTGACAAAACTGTTTTCAAAATACATTTTTTGAGGAGAAACATCAACTTGTCTCAAGTCACAGGTTTCCAAGTCCAAGTCAGTTCTTTAGATCTGTTTTATATCTGTCTTTTAGAAATGTTTAGTCCTTGTTTACCCCTTGTTTAGTCCTGGTTAGACATGAAGCTACTGAGAAGTTTCAGCCTGAAGACCATTTCTGCTGCACCTTCACGCCTGCTCAGCTCATCACCGCTCAGCCCTCCTCCACCCCAGCACCACCTCTGCACCATTTAGAGAGTCAATTTTCTTTCAGGTATTTATTTTTACCTCCACCAGTGGATTTGGAGAGGATTCCTGTCATATCCTGCACATCACTCAGAATATCCAGAGTCTAAGCACCAAAGCTAACACTGTACGTGTATCATCATATCATTCTAGTTTTATTTCATTCATTATGTTCCAACGAAATATTGTCGTCATTCGAGTTTCTCTAATTTTAAATGGTTTAGAGCTGGTTGCGTCACATTTAGACCTGGTTCAGCCGTTATGAGCTTTACTGTATTCCCATTTTAGTCTTTTTTTTTGTTTTTTCCGACTCTGGACTGTATAAAGCAGACCTTTTCCTCCTTGTGCTCGGGGGCTCTTGGTCAGCCATGGTCAAGCGCGGTAATTGCGTCGATGAGGAGAGATGCAGTGCCAGCAGCATGTGTTGGGTGCCATTACTCTATGTGAAGCCGGGCGCCTCAGGAACACCATTACCTTCATGTGCTGCAGGCCCTTAGTGATCGCTCAGCAGATAGAAACAATTAAATAAGCTTAAGAAAAATGGATTGAGCCAAATCTATCCAAAAAAATCGATATTAGCATCCACAAACATCCCGCTGTAACTTATTCATAGCAAAAAATCATTCAAAGGCCAAAAATCACACTGGTCTGACTATGACTGTGAAACTTGCAACTACAACTAAATTCTTAAGTCAGTCCCAAACAAATAATTGGGACCAGAAGCAAACAAGCTGGACAGATGTAAGAGTACTAAACGTTAAGGAAAAACAAGTGTTGTCCCAACTAGGTTTGGGCGATATGATAAAAATCGAATCGTGAGCTCGTCCCTGTGACGATCTGCTATTTTTGTGAAATCGACGTATCGTGAGCATGCAGCTGTCTGTTCAAACACACTTTTTCTCCTGTTGTTTAGCCTCTGTAGTCTCTGAGCAGATGACTATTTACCTCTTATAGACAAGGGCTGCACAATTCAACGAAATCGACACAAAAAGCAAAAAAAAAAGCACGACAAAAAGAGATAAAAATGCGTTCAAAAGCAACAAAAACTTGCCTGCAAGAAACACTAGAGCGACAAAAACGTGAAAAAACTTGACAAAAAACTACAAAGACTCATTTATTTTATTTCAATTATATTTAAATATGACAAACACAACTGAACGTGACAAAAACTAAAAAGCAACAAAACAGAATCCTATTATTCAAACCTAAATTGCAAATCTAATTGCACGGGTCAGAAAAATCACAGTTAGATATTTTTCCTAAATGGTGCAGCTCTACTAAAAGCAACAGAAAAAAACAAAGTGAACATGAATCGTGATCAAATCGAAATCATGATCTGGCCCCAAGGAAATCGTGATTCTAATTTTTTGTCATATCGCCCAGCTCTAGTCCCAACGAGTCCTAGAGTTGTAAGGAGAGGCAGGAGACTCTGGATGTCTGAGGCAGGAGAAGTTTATTTATCATCAGTCCGGACACGGCGACTTGAATACTCAACACATTGTGCTAGTATTGTCTCTTAAAGCCTGACTATGCTTCCACACACAGAGGTTTAAATAGCTAAGAAGGCCAGCTTGGAGACAAGTACATAGCATACACTTCTGGGAGACGAGTTGACCAAGGAAAACGTTAGAGAAGGACAAATTCTGTAACAGTGGGATGACGTCTGTCGTAGATAGAGCTAACCACTCAGAGATGTCAACAATGGTAGAAATGGAGGTGCCCTTGTTAAGACTCTGCACGAAATAGAAAATTCTACAACACTAAACATATAACTGAACTCGAAACCTTGTTGTGTTCTACTGCACCTTCAGATAGAGTGTGAAGTAGATTATATATGTCAAACAAGTGACCAAGAGTAAACACAAACATGTGACCAATACAAAAGCTAAATATTTGACCAACTGTTAACATGTGATGACTGTGAACACAAAGACCAAGAGTAAACAGAAGCGCTCCTCACACAGGTCTGGGTGATACGGTGATAAAAATGGAATGTTGAGCTGGTCCCTGTGACAATAATGTGCTATTTTTGTGAAATTGTCATATTGCGATTCACTGTTTGTCTCTTTAATGCAGCTGTCTGTTCAAACACACTTTTTCTCCTGTTGTTTAGCCTCTGAAGCCTCTGAGCAGATGACTTTATTCACCTCTTAAAGGCCAGAGCTGCACAATTTTTCTTTCTTCCACGAACAACAAATGTCTTGCTTTGACACGACTCAATGCACGAAAACACGACTATAAGTGACAAAAACGTGCCTAAAAGCGACAAAGATGCGACTAAAAGTGTCAAGATTGTGTTTAAAATGTGAATTGAAAATGTGAAAGTGAACACAAATCGTGATCGAAATCATGATCTGGCCCCAAGAAAATCTTAATTTTCTGCCATATTGCCCAGGCCTAGTCTGATGTGACGGGGAAACTTGCAACTACAACTAAATTCTTAAGTCAGTTCCAAACAAATAATTGGGACCAGAAGCAAACAAGCTGGACAGAATACTACACATAATTGTACCGTCTGTCAGCACTCGAAATCTCGTGTTCTACTGCACCCAGCGCTTGTAAAACAAATCTTTGGGTGGAGTTCACGGCCTTTTTTAGGGTGAAGTAGTTGAGCAGCGGGGGTTTAAAGGTCCCATATTCTGCTCTTTTCCCCTTTACACAGTCTATTCTAAGGGCTTTGTTGATAAAATTCTGCGTTGTGTAATATCCGTAACATAACAGTTTACAAAAAACACCCATTTCTTGGACTGGCCCCCCTCCTGCAAAAGCAAACGGCTCACTCTGAGATCTGACCCCCCCTGAACAGAGAGCAGGCTGCCTCCCCCGCCTAACCCGCGCGCCTCCCCCGCCCAACCCGTGCCGAAGCCTAGAGTGGAGATGGTGCATGCGCCGTGTGCTCCGGTAAACAGCGATACACAAACACTGAATAAACATTTTCTCGTCCTGACGGTGCGTCGTGCTGAGTCCTACGTCCTGGATCTGACCTGGAGTTTGACGTGCTCCAGGGCCTCGACGACGGACGTGCCGTTTGGTAAATAACAAGCTAACTCTTCTATCTGTCGTATCCATCGTGTAATTACTGTGTAGCATTAGCATTAGCTGTTTTTATTCTGCGGCTGCGCGCTTCCCGGAGGCGTGGCTTAAACACCGCGTCATCTTAGTGAGGAGCCCCCGTCTGCTGCTCAGCCGAGGGGGATGGAAAAGACAGTTCTCTAGTGAAAACATGAGGGAATCAATCAAAAAACCACTTTGGGCACAACATACGAGGCCCAAATAGCACTGGAGGAAGGTTAGAACCTCTGAAATGTCCATTTAGCATGATATGGGACCTTTAATCATGTCCACTGTAGATTTTGTGTCTGTGATAAAAAATGTCTGACACATTCTTAGGTCTCACAGTGAGACGGAGACAAAGATTAAACTCTTCCTGCTCTCAGACAAGGCGGACGTGTCTCTGCTCCTCTGTGCTATCTATTTGTTTTGTGTCTTGTCTCGTCTTCTTGTCTCGTCATACTTTTATTCTTTTTTGATTCACTGCTTGCTGGACTCCTAAAAATTGGAAATGGATCTGATTACCTGGTCTCTGAGCGCGATTGACACAATTTTTTCCCATAAGTCGCTCACAGACAGCGCACAGCGTATCATTTTGACCCGAATAGATGCTTTTACAACATATCTGAGCTGAGGCAGAGCTGATTTCACTTTCTTACCTGGAA
Organism: Rhinogobius similis; assembly: GCA_019453435.1. Taxonomy (NCBI): domain Eukaryota; kingdom Metazoa; phylum Chordata; class Actinopteri; order Gobiiformes; family Gobiidae; genus Rhinogobius; species Rhinogobius similis. The sequence goes on from CM033625.1 coordinate 3,127,434, forward strand.
AAAAAATGGGTAAAGCACCTTTAAACAAGTCAAATATTGATGCCATTGTTAAGTTTTTAGTCTAGAGTCATTTCTATCGTCAATTGTACCGTTATCTAGGGCTGTAGTCGACTAAAGAAATCCTTTGTCGACTAAAGACCTCCCTTATCGACTAAAAAGGGGTGTGTGGCAAAACTATGAAGTATGTCTCTGTCTGACCCAAACTGCAACAAAAAATACAACTGCAGAGGAATTACACAACTGAATGTGACAAAAATGTGACCGAAAGAGACTAAATTGTTTAAACTGTGAATATGAACAGAATCCTATTATTATTTTTCCCAAATGATGCAGCTCTATTAAAGGCAATAGAAAAATACGAAGTGACCACAAATCGTGATAAAATCGAAATCATGATCTGGCCCCAAGAAAATCGTGATCATAATTTTTTGCCGTATCGCCCAGACCTATCCTCAAAGCAGAGGAGCTCAACTATGAACAGAACCATCTCCCAATTTCTGTTTCATTTGTTAGATTTTAGTCTCAGATAATCAATACTATAATGACTTTCTCACTTGGAGCCTGATTTTTGACAAACTTTGGTCATAGCCACAATTGATCCATCGAACCATCGCACAGTGTGAATTAGAGCTGGTCCACATGACATGATTTATTGTCATTTGCTTTCAGTGCAATTAGAAATCTGGAACATTGTGATATAATTGGGCGTTCACTGCAGCAGATTTTCCTCATAGTTTCGAAGTGAATCTGATGTTGCAGCAAACGGTGAACGCTAACGGGTAGAAACGCATTAAAAATCAACGTTGAGGCGAAGAGTGGAAGCAAAATTATAACAACTGAAGACATATTGAACATCCGCAAAGGTTCTACGCTCTATAATCGCACACAGACAGCACACAGCCGTATCATTTTGACCCGAATAGATGCTTTTACAACATATCTGAGCCGAGGCAGAGCTGATTTCACTTTCTTACCTGGAAAAAAATGGGTAAAGCTCATTTAAACAAGTCAAATATTGATGCCATTGTTAAGTTTTTAGTCTAGAGTCATTTATATCGTCAATTGTACCGTTATCTAGGGCTGTAGGCGACTAAAGACCTCCCTTATCGATAGATTAATCAACTAAAAAGGGGTCGTGGCAAAACTATGAAGTATCTCTCTGTATCTGACCCAAACTGCACCAAAAAATACAACTGCAGAGGAATTCATGCAAAAAAATAACAATTCATCCAGAAAAGTACCAGTAAACAGTGTATTTATATGTATTTATATTGGATTAAACTCATGATTTACTCCATGATCTTTAGCGAAGCCTCTCCGTATCTTCACTTTTTCACTGTTTTTGTCGTATAAATACTTTTCATACAAATAAAATAATTAGTCGACTAATAAAAATGTTGGTCGACTAAAACACCATCGACCGTTTAATCCACTAAACCAGTGTTTTTCAACCTTTCTCTAGTTGTGGCACACTTTTTCGGGTTTAAAAAATGCCACGGCACACCACCTACAAAAACATGACCAAATCAGTCCATTTAGTTAAAAAATATGGCATATAATGAGCCAAATCATGTTTGTGTTACTGTTTGGTGCTTTAAATTTGGCAATAGTGGTGGTTTTGCGTTCTGTTTTGGTGCAGAAGTTGCTCAGGACACTCCAAAAAGGTAAATGAGTTATGTACATCTGCATTTCTGAAAATGTGAACTCAAATTTGATATTTTTTCAAGGCACACCTGGCAAAACACACTAGTGTTCCCCGGCACACAGGTTGAAAATGACACAATTTTTTCCCATAAGAAGGGTGCACCGGGAGAACCCACTTGCCCTGACGGAACTTTTGAAGCGACTACACACGGGACGCCTGGAACAACTGGCAGGTTCTGTGTTTGGAAGTTCTGTCTGTGGAAGACGTTGAGGACTTAATTATTTTTGGAATCTTGATAGTGGGGTTCGTGCTTATTGGACTGGGTACTGCCCTAAACTATCGCAAAATTTCTAAGACAGCTGCCTTCAAAGCAACTCCACCGAACACTAGTGTTTCCCGGCACACAGGTTGAAAATCAAGGGACTAAACAACTAAAAGACGACAGCCCTACCGTTATCGCAAATTTTCTCTTTCATATCAGGATAAAAATGTTTGGCTGCCTTATAAATTCTCACATCTTTTAGTGGGACATTTACAAATCTTCTAAGGCAAAAAATGTGCAGTGGAAAAAAAAAAGTAATTAAAAGAAAAGTAATAATCATTCAAAATAAATAAAGAAATAAAGAATAAAAGGATGAACGAACTATATGTTAAATGACAGGCAAATTAATTAACTAATAAGTAGGTCACAATATTTATTTACTACTAAGTATGATTTAGTAATAAAGCCAGACCATATCTTGAGAAGAGAAGACTGGTGTTGGTTTTGGTAATTATCTGTTATTAATTGTTATTGTTTTTTTTTTTTGTTTTTGTTTTTTTTGGTCGTTGTTGCTGTCTTTTTTTTGTCTTTTGTCTGGTGGATGGGGATTCTGTCTTGATATCTTGTGTGAGACCTTTGTCTGTATGTTTGTTTTTTTGTTGTGTGATAATAAAAAAAAAAAAAAAAAAAAAAAGATGTAACAATCAATTAAATGGGTAGGAAGGTTTGGGATGAAAATCAGGTAAACATGAAAAATATTGATATAATAAACACATGTAATTATGACAATGATATTACTATTTTACCTTTGCACATGTATAAATGTATTATTTAACAATCTGAAAAAACAAAAATAATGTGCAGTGGACGCCAATCTTTAGGTAAACAAAACCAAAAAACCCATTTGGAAACAGGACCGGCTCGTGACATCCAGCCAAAACCGACGTCCTGATCATCCGTCCTTCACATCCATTTGTATCCTACGTTTGAACCACGAAACCAAACAGATCCGAGACACTGAACGTCACCCGGAGGACGTGCGAGGGGGCGGGACGAGGGGGAACGGCGGTCACAAATCTGGAGCGGCACCGCGAAAAGGCCAGGGCATTCGTCACCTGCTTCAAATCTTTGGGTGGAGTTCAGTTGGGAGTTTAGGGTGGAGTAGTTGAGCAGCGGGGGTTTAATCATGTCCACTGTAGATTTTGTGTCTGTGATAAAAAATGTCTGACACATTCTGAGGTCTCACAGTGAGACGGAGACAAAGATTAAACTCAGAACCGTCGCACGACCAAAGAGCAAAGTCATTTAAATCAAAGGTATATTTTAGAATCTTGACAGTAGAACGAGTCCTCCTCTAACTGTGTCTTTGATCAATCTATGAATAAATAAAACAATTAGTCGACTAATAAAAATGTTGGTCGACTAACACAGTGTTTCCCAACTAGGGGTACGGGGACCCCTAGGGGTACGTGAGCAATTACCAAGGGGTACTTGGAATGGTTTCAGATTTTAAAAGATGAAATTTACTCATATCTGGATAAAAAAAAGTGTTATTTGTTGTAAATTTAGCATTTAGCATCTTTTTAAGATAAGATAAGATAAGATAAGATAAGAGATCCTTTATTTGTCCCACAATGGGGAAATTCCACTGTTGCAACACACAGTTTAGAACAGGAATGAATGAAAATAGGTGCATGCAATAAAAATAGGATAAATAAACATGGTAATAAAAATACAATATAAAGTATAAAGTGCACACTCTTATTTACAGTAGGTGGCTGTCTGGGAATAAATAGTAAAAATGGCAAATAAAGTGGCTTAAGTGTATGTTATATACAGTAAGTGACTATAGTGAGGTAAAAGTGTATTAATAGTATGTTAAATTATATTGCACATGATTATCACAGGTGAATGACACACGTTTTGGTGTATCTTGGACCATAAATATAATTAAAACAAAAATATAATAGTAATAATTGAAAATATGTGACTTTTAAACCCATTTATTTGCCTGAAACTCAAGTTAAGGGGTACTCTAGAATGGCAGACGAAACTTAGGGGGTACTCGAAACAAAAAAGGTTGGGAACCACTGGACTAACACACCATTGACTGATTAATCGACTAAAAGACTACAGCCCTACCGTTATCGCAAATTTTCTCTTTCATATCATGATAAAAATGTTTGGCTGCCTTATAAATTCTCACATCTTTTAGTGGGACATTTACAAATCTTCTAAGGCAAAAAATGTGCAGTGGACACCAATCTTTAGGTAAACAAAACCAAAAAACCCATTTGGAAACAGGACCGGCTCGTGACATCCAGGCAAAACAGACGTCCTGATCATCCGTCCTTCAAATCCATTTGTATCCAACAGATCCAAGACACTGAACGTCACCCGGAGGACGTGCGAGGGGGCGGGACGAGGGGGAACGGCGGCCACAAATCTGGAGCGGCACCGCGAAAAGGCCAGGGCATTCGTCACCTGCCTCCTCTGCACCGCAGCCAATAGAACAATACCATTAATCTCCTGACATTTCAATATTGCATTAACCTTTCCAGTGGAATTCTCCCGGCTCATTAGTCTCTTTCTTTTGAGGACGAGAAAAATAATAATCGATAAAACACGACACGGGCTGGAAATATATAGTGGTCTGTGATAAACCTCCTGACGGTTGTTCTTTAGCAACCGGCGACACGTGAGATAAATATCAGCTCTGACCATAACGGACGCCGCAAATGATCGTTGTCAGAAAATTGGCAGCGTCTGAAGATTTGTCTCGACTTGATCTAGTCTGGAAACCAAGTTATAATTAAATCTTAACTAGTTTGATTGTTATAAAAAGGAAAAAAGGGGCACATTTATGAGTTTTTCAAGCAACAAAGCAGTGTAAATGAGGTTTAAAACGATAGCTGCTAGGCGTATGAACTTTAAAAAACACGGAGAAGCGTGAGACGTCGTTGCCAGGAGTTAGGGCTGATAAAAATCGAATCATGTGACAATCTGCTATTTTTGTGAAATCGTTGGATCGTGATTGACTGTTTGTCTCTTTAATGCAGCTGTCTGTTCAAACACACTTTTTCTCCTGTTGTTTAGCCTCTGAAGCCTCTGAGCAGATGACTTTATTTACCTCTTAAAGGCCAGAGCTGCACAATTAAACCAAATCAACTTAAAATCATAATTTTAATGGACGCAATTAGCAAATGACAAAGGCTGCAATGTTTGAAGTGCAATAATTTCTTCCACAAACAACAAAACGTCCTGCTTTGATTTGAGTAAAAACTGCTCACACTGTAGTTTGGATTTATAAATATGTTCTGAAACGAGCCACAAAATTGATAAAAATGTGTTCAAAAGTGACAAAAACGCGACTCAATGCACCAAAACACGACTAAAAACGACAAAATCGTGACTAAATGTGACAAAGATGCATTTAAATATGACAATTACAAATGAACATGAAAAAATCGAGACTAAACGTGACAAAAAAGTGACAGACAGTGACAAAAACAGAACTAAAAGTGACAAAAACATGACAGAAAATGACTAAAACATGACTGAAAGTAGGTCTGTGCGATACTGTGATAAAAATTTAAATCGTGAGCTGGTCCCTCTGACAATCTGCTATTTTTGTGAAATCGTCGTATTGTGATTGACTGTTTGTCTTTTTAATGCAGATGTCTGTTCAAACACACTTTTTCTCCTGTTGTTTAGCCTCTGAAGCCTCTGAGCAGATGGCTTTATTTACCTCTTAAAGGCCAGAGCTGCACAATTAAACCAAATCCACACAAAATTGCGAATTTAATGGATTCAATTAGCAAATCACAAATGCTGCAGTTTTTGAAGTGCAGTAATTTCTTCCACAAACAACAAAATGTCTTTCTTGCTTTGACTTGAATAAAAACTGCTAACGCTGTAGTTTCGATTTGTACAAACATGTTCTGAAACAAGCGACAAAAGCGTGATAAAAATGCATTAAAAACACACGTACAAACGCGACTCAATGCATCAAAACGTGACTTAAAGCGACAAAAACGTGACTAAAAATGACAAAGATGTGACAAAAAGCTAGCTCGCTCCAGTATAGCCACTATAATGGCTAGCTCCACTTTAGCCGCTATAACTGCTAGCTCCACTATAGCCGCTATAACTGCTAGCTCCGCTTTAGCCGCTTTTAACTGCTAGCTCCGCTTTAGCCGCTATAACTGCTAGCTCTACTTTAGCCGCTATAACTGCTAGGACCACTTTAGCCACTATAACTGCTAGCTCTACTTTAGCCGCTATAACTGCTAGCTCCACTTTAGCCGCTATAACTGCTAGCTCCACTTTAGCCGCTATAACTGCTAGCTCCACTTTAGCCGCTATAACTGCTAGCTCCACTTTAGCCGCTATAACTGCTAGCTCCACTTTAGCCGCTATAACTGCTAGCTCCACTTTGGCCGCTATAACTGCTAGCTCCACTTTAGCCGCTATAACTGCTAGCTCCACTTTAGCCGCTATAACTGCTAGCTCCACTTTAGCCGCTATAACTGCTAGCTCCACTTTAGCCGCTATAACTGCTAGCTCCACTTTAGCCGCTATAACTAGCTCCTTTAGTAGCTATAACTGCTAGCTCCACTTTAGCTGGCTATAACTGCTAGCTCCACTTTGGCATATAACTGCTAGCTCCACTTTAGCCGCTATAACTGCTAGCTCCACTTTAGCCACTATAACTGCTAGCTCCACTTTAGCCGCTATAACTGCTAGCTCCACTTCAGCCGCTATAACTGCTAGCTCCACTTTAGCCGCTATAACTGCTAGCTCCACTTCAGCCGCTATAACTGCTAGCTCCACTTTAGCCGCTATAACTGCTAGCCCACTTTGCCAGCTATAACTGCTAGCTCCACTTTAGCCGCTATAACTGCTAGCTCCACTTTAGCCGCTATAACTGCTAGCTCCACTTTAGCCGCTATAACTGCTAGCTCCACTTTAGCCGCTATAACTGCTAGCTCCACTTTAGCCGCTATAACTGCTAGCTCCACTTTAGCCGCTATAACTGCTAGCTCCACTTTAGCCGCTATAACTGCTAGCTCCACTTCAGACGCTATAACTGCTAGCTCCACTTCAGACGCTATAACTGCTAGCTCCACTTTAGCCACTATAACTGCTAGCTCCACTTCAGCCGCTATTAACTGCTAGCTCCACTTCAGCCGCTATTAACTGCTAGTTCCACTTCAGCCACTATAACTGCTAGCTCCACTTTAGCCACTATAACTGCTAGCTCCACTTTAGTCACTATAACTGCTAGCTCCACTTTAGCCGCTGTAACTGCTAGCTCCACTTAGCTGCTATAACTGCTAGCCACGACTGGCTTCATTTGGTTGGAACCAAACGCTATGACGTCACACTCCGGATGTCAGCGGTTTTTATACGGTCTGTGAGTTATACGCAGTTGTTTTGTTAAAAATGCACAGTGTAGCTTTTGTTGTCTCCATGGAGATAAGAAGTTTAAAGCCAAACTGTGAAACATTCCATGCTTCTCCATGAAGACAAGCAACTGAAGTATCAAACACTACCTTTACTTTAAGTTTATGGTCTTATTGTATTATACCATTAATGTATTATAAATAAAAAGTCAAGATATTTTTAAACTGTTACAAATATAAAATGGCTTAGTGTTTTAATTCTACTCCATCTGTCAATCAACTTTACATAATCAATCAACTTTGTTTTGACATTCAATATTTGTTTCTTAAGATGCTGAGACGGGTTTATAAAATGCAGCTCGACAAGTATGACACCTTTTAATCGAGTTTGTTTGCGCCACGCCTGAAACACAATGAGCCACTGTGAAGCTCACTTTCAGTAAACAGAACTAAAAATAACACAATAAAAAAAGTTGTAGGTTACAGTTTATATAATCCTCTGACCTACATCTTCACGTCGCTGTGTCTGTGTTTTATTCTGTGTAAAAAGGACAGGTATTATGTTTCTTACATTTGAAGTTGCAGCTTAAAGTGCTACTGACGTTTTTTTATGATTTTCTAATTTTGACTTTATTCAGTGTATTAAAACCTCTTTTAAATATAAATTATGGTTTTACACCAATCAGGTCGCTGTTTGTGGAGAAAAGTTGAAAAATCTGTTTAAAATTAACAGGAAGTAAACAAACTGTTGACATCACACTGTGGAGACAAAGGTTACGCATAATTTATGCAAAAGAAACTACTTTTTTACCTTTTAAACATTAATTTAACAAAATAAAGGCGCTCGCATTTATTTTTCTTTGTCGAATACAAAACATCTGTGACATTAGATGCGTTTTGGTGCACTGTACCGGCTGTTTCTTGGTAATTTCCTGTTGTGATGTCATCATTTACAACCAGGAAGTAAAATTAAAAACATAAAAATGGCTACATAGAGGTGAAATTTGGAAAGATTTTGCCGAATTTGAAACGTATTTATCTTGACTGCATTTTAGTTAAACATGTAGTCCAACAAAAACAGTGCTCTATGGCAGCGATTCTCAAACTGTGGTCCGCTGACCATTGGTGCCAGCGCCCACTAGTGGTTCGCGAGAAAATTTCAAAATTAAATTTTATTTTTTTACATTTTATTTAATTATTCCTTAACTTAATACTTTTTGCTTTTGGTTGAACTTTATTTGACCTACACATAATTCTTAAATTCTTAAATAATTCTAGTCAGTTCAGTTCTTATTTAATCCGTTTTCTCTACAACACAAGCAGGATATTCCGCTCTTTAAGTCACTGCGCAGCGCTAACTTTCCGTAAATTGATCGTCCAGCTTCTGATTTGCATTTGACGGACGCACAGAACAACCCTTTTGATAAACCTCAGACTTGGGAGACCGTAAAATGTGAAAACCGTGAGTCAAAATCCAAACAGCAAGCCGCGGGAAAAGCCGAAACTACCGCTGACCTGCACCAGGAGCGCGCTGTGCAATGGCAGCTGTGTGTCCGGGACACGCTCAGAGCACGGGAAGGAGGCGCACATCGGCCTCACAACAGCACGAGCCCACGGGACGATACAAAACAGCAAGGAGACAGACAAGGAGGCGCAAAGAGGAGGAACTCACGACGGTACAGCGAGCACGTGGATACGGCAAAACACGGGAAGAACACGCACACGGGACTGTGCTCACGGCGCCATCAAGAGCGTACGGGACGAGACCAGAGCACGGAGACAGACAGGGGAGGTGCTCACGGAGGCACCAGGAGCACAGAGGAGAGGGAGGAGGAGGTGAGACACAGAGGAGGGAGAGGAGGAGGTGAGACACAGAGGAGGGAAAGGAGCAGCAGGTGAGACACAGAGGAGGGAGAGGAGCAGCAGGTGAGACACAGAGGAGGGAGAGGAGGAGGTGAGACACAGAGGAGGGAGAGAGGAGCAGGTGAGACACAGAGGAGGGAGAGGAGGAGGTGAGACACAGAGGAGGGAGAGGAGCAGGTGAGACACAGAGGAGGGAGAGGAGGAGGTGAGACACAGAGGAGGGAGAGGAGGAGGTGAGACACAGAGGAGGGAGAGGAGCAGGTGAGACACAGAGGAGGGAGAGGAGCAAGTGATACACAGAGGAGGGAGAGGAGCAGGTGAGACACAGAGGAGGGAGAGGAGGAGGAGGAGGAGCAGCAGGTGAGACACAGAGGAGGGAGAGGAGCAGGTGAGACACAGAGGAGGGAGAGGAGCAGGTGAGACACAGAGGAGGGAGAGGAGCAAGTGATACACAGAGGAGGGAGAGAGGAGCAGGTGAGACACAGAGGAGGGAGATGAGCAGGAGGAGGAGGAGCAGGTGAGACACAGAGGAGAGAGAGGAGGAGGTGAGACACAGAGGAGGGAGAGGAGGAGCAGGTGAGACACAGAGGAGGGAGAGGAGGAGCAGGTGAGACACAGAGGAGGGAGAGGAGCAGGTGAGACACAGAGGAGGGAGAGGAGCAGGTGAGACACAGAGGAGGGAGAGGAGGGGCAGGTGAGACACAGAGGAGGGAGAGGAGGAGGTGAGACACAGAGGAGGGAGAGAGGAGCAGGTGAGACACAGAGGAGGGAGAGAGGAGCAGGTGAGACACAGAGGAGGGAGAGGAGGAGCAGGTGAGACACAGAGGAGGGAGGAGCAGGTGAGACACAGAGGAGGGAGGAGCAGGTGAGACACAGAGGAGGGAGAGGAGGGGGTGAGACACCGGAGGGAGAGGAGGAGGTGAGACACAGAGGCGGGAGAGGGGCAGGTGAGACACAGAGGAGGGAGAGGAGCAGGTGAGACACAGAGGAGGGAGGAGCAGGTGAGACACAGAGGAGGGAGAGGAGCAGGAGGAGGAGCAGCAGGTGAGACACAGAGGAGGGAGAGAGGAGGAGGTGAGACACAGAGGAGGGAGAGAGGAGCAGGTGAGACACAGGAGGGAGACGAGGGGGTGAGACACAGAGGAGGGAGAGGAGCAGGTGAGACACAGAGGAGGGAGAGGAGGAGGTGAGACACAGAGGAGGGAGAGGAGGAGCAGGTGAGACACAGAGGAGGGAAGGAGCAGGTGAGACACAGAGGAGGGAGAGAGGAGGAGGTGAGACACAGAGGAGGGAGAGGAGGAGGTGAGACACAGAGGAGGGAGAGGTGAGACACAGACAGAGGAGAGGAGGAGCAGGTGAGACACAGAGGAGGGAGAGAGGAGCAGGAGGAGGAGCAGCAGGTGAGACACAGAGGAGGGAGAGGAGGAGGAGGTGAGACACAGAGGAGGGAGAGAGGAGGAGGTGAGACACAGATGAGGGAGAGGAGCAGGAGGAGGTGAGACACAGAGGAGGGAGAGGAGGAGGTGAGACACAGAGGAGGGAGAGGAGAGGAGGAGGTGAGACACAGAGGAGGGAGAGCAGGAGGTGAGACACAGAGGAGGGAGAGGAGGAGGAGGTGAGACACAGAGGAGGGAGAGGAGGAGGAGGTGAGACACAAGAGGGAGAGGAGGAGGAGAGACACAGAGGAGGGAGAGGAGGAGCAGGTGAGACACAGAGGAGAAAGAGAGGAGGAGGTGAGACACAGAGGAGGAGGAGGAGGTGAGACACAGAGGAGGGAGAGGAGGAGGTGAGACACAGAGGAGGGAGAGGAGGAGGTGAGACACAGAGGAGGGAGAGGAGGAGGTGAGACACAGAGGAGGGAGAGGAGGAGGAGGAGGTGAGACACAGAGGAGGGAGAGGAGGAGGAGGTGAGACACAGAGGAGGGAGAGGAGGAGGAGTAGGTGAGACACAGAGGAGGGAGAGGAGGAGGAGGTGAGACACAGAGGAGGGAGAGGAGAGGAGGAGGTGAGACACAGAGGAGGGAGAGGAGGAGGTGAGACACAGAGGAGGGAGAGGAGCAGCAGGTGAGACACAGAGGAGGGAGAGGAGAGGTGAGACACAGAGGAGGGAGAGGAGGAGGTGAGACACAGAGGAGGGAGAGGAGGAGGTGAGACACAGAGGAGGGAGAGGAGGAGCAGGTGAGACACAGAGGAGGGAGAGGAGGAGAGGAGGAGGTGAGACACAGAGGAGGGAGAGGAGAGGAGGACGTGAGACACAGAGGAGGGAGAGGAGAGGAGGAGGTGAGACACAGAGGAGGGAGAGGAGAGGAGGAGGTGAGACACAGAGGAGGGAGAGGAGAGGAGGAGGTGAGACACAGAGGAGGGAGAGGAGGAGGTGAGACACAGAGGAGGGAGAGGAGGACGTGAGACACAGAGGAGGGAGAGGAGGAGGAGGAGGTGAGACACAGAGGAGGGAGAGGAGAGGAGGAGGTGAGACACAGAGGAGGGAGAGGAGGACGTGAGACACAGAGGAGGGAGAGAGGAGGAGGTGAGACACAGAGGAGGGAGAGGAGGAGGTGAGACACAGAGGAGGGAGAGGAGAGGAGGAGGTGAGACACAGAGGAGGGAGAGGAGGAGGAGGTGAGACACAGAGGAGGGAGGAGGAGGTGAGACACAGAGGAGGGAGAGGAGGAGGTGAGACACAGAGGAGGGAGAGGAGGAGGTGAGACACAGAGGAGGGAGAGGAGGAGGAGCAGCAGGTGAGACACAGAGGAGGGAGAGGAGCAGCAGGTGAGACACAGAGGAGGGAGAGGAGGAGGTGAGACACAGAGGAGGGAAAGAGGAGCAGGTGAGACACAGAGGAGAGAGAGGAGGAGGTGAGACACAGAGGAGGGAGAGGAGCAGGTGAGACACAGAGGAGGGAGAGGAGGAGGTGAGACACAGAGGAGGGAGAGGAGCAGGTGAGACACAGAGGAGGGAGAGGAGGAGCAGGTGAGACACAGAGGAGGGAGAGGAGCAGGTGAGACACAGAGGAGGAGGAGGAGCAGGTGAGACACAGGGGAGGGAGAGGAGCAGGAGGAGGAGCAGCAGGTGAGACACAGAGGAGGGAGAGGAGGAGGAGGTGAGACACAGAGGAGGGAGAGGAGGAGGTGAGACACAGAGGAGGGAGAGGAGAAGGAGGAGGTGAGACACAGAGGAGGGAGAGAGGAGGTGAGACACAGAGGAGGGAGATGAGCAGGAGGAGGAGGAGCAGGTGAGACACAGAGGAGAGAGAGGAGGAGGTGAGACACAGAGGAGGGAGAGGAGCAGCAGGTGAGACACAGAGGAGGGAGAGGAGGGGCAGGTGAGACACAGAGGAGGGAGAGGAGGGGCAGGTGAGACACAGAGGAGGGAGAGGAGAGGAGGAGGTGAGACACAGAGGAGGGAGAGGAGGGGCAGGTGAGACACAGAGGAGGGAGAGGAGGAGGTGAGACACAGAGGAGGGAGAGAGGAGGAGGTGAGACACAGAGGAGGGAGAGGAGAGGAGGAGGTGAGACACAGAGGAGGGAGAGAGGAGGAGGTGAGACACAGAGGAGGGAGGAGCAGGTGAGACACAGAGGAGGAGGAGGAGCAGGTGAGACACAGGGGAGGGAGAGGAGGAGGAGGTGAGACACAGAGGAGGGAGAGGAGGAGGTGAGACACAGAAGCAGGAGGAGCAGGTGAGACACAGAGGAGGGAGAGGAGGGGCAGGTGAGACACAGAGGAGGGAGAGGAGGGGCAGGTGAGACACAGAGGAGGGAGAGGAGCAGGAGGAGGAGCAGCAGGTGAGACACAGAGGAGGGAGAGAGGAGCAGGTGAGACACAGAGGAGGGAGAGAGGAGCAGGTGAGACACATGAGTGAGAGGAGGAGGTGAGACACAGAGGAGGGAGAGGAGCAGGTGAGACACAGAGGAGGGAGAGGAGCAGGTGAGACACAGAGGAGGGAGAGGAGCAAGTGATACACAGAGGAGGGAGAGGAGGAGCAGGTGAGACACAGAGGAGGGAGAGGAGGAGGTGAGACACAGAGGAGGGAGAGGGGCAAGTGATACACAGAGGAGGGAGAGGAGCAAGTGATACACAGAGGAGGGAGAGGAGCAGGTGAGACACAGAGGAGGGAGAGGAGCAGGAGGAGGAGCAGCAGGTGAGACACAGAGGAGAGAGAGGAGGAGGTGAGACACAGAGGAGGGAGAGGAGAGGAGGAGGTGAGACACAGAGGAGGGAGAGGAGCAGGAGGAGGAGCAGCAGGTGAGACACAGAGGAGAGAGAGGAGGAGGTGAGACACAGAGGAGGGAGAGGAGGAGGTGAGACACAGAGGAGGGAGAGGAGCAGGTGAGACACAGAGGAGGGAGAGGAGCAGGTGAGACACAGAGGAGGGAGAGGAGCAGGTGAGACACAGAGGAGGGAGAGGAGGAGCAGGTGAGACACAGAGGAGGGAGAGGAGGAGCAGGTGAGACACAGAGGAGGGAGAGGAGGAGGTGAGACACAGAGGAGGGAGAGAGGAGGAGGAGGTGAGACACAGAGGAGGGAGAGGAGGAGCAGGTGAGACACAGAGGAGGGAGAGGAGCAGGTGAGACACAGAGGAGGGAGAGGAGCAGGTGAGACACAGAGGAGGGAGAGGAGGAGGAGGAGGAGCAGCAGGTGAGACACAGAGGAGGGAGAGGAGGAGGTGAGACACAGAGGAGGGAGAGGAGGAGGAGCAGCAGGTGAGACACAGAGGAGGGAGAGGAGGAGGTGAGACACAGAGGAGGGAGAGGAGGAGGTGAGACACAGAGGAGGGAGAGGAGCAGGTGAGACACAGAGGAGGGAGAGGAGCAGGAGGAGGAGCAGCAGGTGAGACACAGAGGAGCAAGAGGAGGAGCAGCAGGTGAGACACAGAGGAGGGAGAGGAGCAGGTGAGACACAGAGGAGGGAGAGGAGCAGGTGAGACACAGAGGAGGGAGAGGAGCAGCAGGTGAGACACAGAGGAGGGAGAGGAGCAGGAGGAGGAGCAGCAGGTGAGACACAGAGGAGAGAGAGGAGGGGGTGAGACACAGAGGAGGGAGAGGAGGAGGTGAGACACAGAGAAGCAGGTGAGACACAGAGGAGGAGGTGAGACACAGGAGAGAGAGGAGCAGGAGAAGGAGCAGGTGAGACACAGAGAAGGGAGAGGAGGGGCTGGTGAGACACAGAGGAGGGAGAGGAGGAGGTGAGACACAGTGGAGGGAGAGGAGCAGGAGGAGGAGCAGCAGGTGAGACACAGAGGAGGGAGAGAGGAGCAGGTGAGACACAGAGGAGGGAGACGAGGGGGTGAGACACAGAGGAGGGAGAGGAGCAGGTGAGACACAGAGGAGGGAAAGAGGAGCAGGTGAGACACAGAGGCGGGAGAGGAGGAGCAGGTGAGACACAGAGGAGGGAGAGGAGGAGCAGGTGAGACACAGAGGAGGGAGGAGCAGGTGAGACACAGAGGAGGGAGAGGAGGAGGTGAGACACAGAGGAGGGAGAGGAGGAGGTGAGACACAGAGGAGGGAGAGGAGGAGGAGCAGCAGGTGAGACACAGAGGAGGGAGAGGAGGAGGTGAGACACAGAGGAGGGAGGAGGAGGAGGTGAGACACAGAGGAGGGAGAGAGGAGCAGGTGAGACACAGAGGAGGAGGAGGAGGTGAGACACAGGAGAGAGAGGAGCAGGAGAAGGAGCAGGTGAGACACAGAGGGAGGGAGAGGAGGAGCAGCAGGTGAGACACAGAGGAGAGAGAGGAGGGGCAGGTGAGACACAGAGGAGGGAGAGGAGCAGGAGTAGGAGCAGCAGGTGAGACACAGAGGAGGGAGAGAGGAGCAGGTGAGACACAGAGGAGGGAGAGAGGAGCAGGTGAGACACAGAGAAGGGAGACGAGGGGGTGAGACACAGAGGAGGGAGAGGAGCAGGTGAGACACAGAGGAGGGAGAGGAGCAAGTGATACACAGAGGAGGGAGAGGAGGAGCAGGTGAGACACAGAGGAGGGAGAGGAGGAGCAGGTGAGACACAGAGGAGGGAGAGGAGGAGGTGAGACACAGAGGAGGGAAAGAGGAGCAGGTGAGACACAGAGGAGAGAGAGGAGGAGGTGAGACACAGAGGAGGGAGAGGAGCAGGTGAGACACAGAGGAGGGAGAGGAGCAGGTGAGACACAGAGGAGGGAGAGGAGCAGGTGAGACACAGAGGAGGGAGAGGAGGAGGAGCAGCAGGTGAGACACAGAGGAGGGAGAGGAGGAGGAGGTGAGACACAGAGGAGGGAGAGGAGGAGGAGCAGCAGGTGAGACACAGAGGAGGGAGAGGAGGAGGTGAGACACAGAGGAGGGAGACGAGGGGGTGAGACACAGAGGAGGGAGAGGAGCAGGTGAGACACAGAGGAGGGAGAGGAGCAGGAGGAGGAGCAGCAGGTGAGACACAGAGGAGCAAGAGGAGGAGCAGCAGGTGAGACACAGAGGAGGGAGAGGAGCAGGTGAGACACAGAGGAGGGAGAGGAGGAGCAGGTGAGACACAGAGGAGGGAGAGAAGCAGCAGGTGAGACACAGAGGAGGGAGAGGAGCAGGAGGAGGAGCAGCAGGTGAGACACAGAGGAGAGAGAGGAGGGGGTGAGACACAGAGGAGGGAGAGGAGGAGGTGAGACACAGAGAAGCAGGAGGAGCAGGTGAGACACAGAGGAGGAGGTGAGACACAGGAGAGAGAGGAGCAGGAGAAGGAGCAGGTGAGACACAGAGGAGGGAGAGGAGGGGCAGGTGAGACACAGAGGAGGGAGAGGAGAAGGTGAGACACAGAGGAGGGAGAGGAGCAGGAGGAGGAGCAGCAGGTGAGACACAGAGGAGGGAGAGAGGAGCAGGTGAGACACAGGAGGGAGACGAGGGGGTGAGACACAGAGGAGGGAGAGGAGGCAGGTGAGACACAGAGGAGGGAGAGGAGGAGCAGGTGAGACACAGAGGAGGGAGAGGAGGAGCAGGTGAGACACAGAGGAGGGAGGAGCAGGTGAGACACAGAGGAGGGAGAGGAGGAGGTGAGACACAGAGGAGGGAGAGGAGGAGGTGAGACACAGAGGAGGGAGAGGAGGAGGAGCAGCAGGTGAGACACAGAGGAGGGAGAGGAGGGGGTGAGACACAGAGGAGGGAGAGGAGCAAGTGATACACAGAGGAGGGAGAGAGGAGCAGGTGAGACACAGAGGAGGAGGTGAGACACAGGAGAGAGAGGAGCAGGAGAAGGAGCAGGTGAGACACAGAGGAGGGAGAGGAGGAGCAGCAGGTGAGACACAGAGGAGAGAGAGGAGGGGCAGGTGAGACACAGAGGAGGGAGAGGAGCAGGAGGAGGAGCAGCAGGTGAGACACAGAGGAGGGAGAGAGGAGCAGGTGAGACACAGAGAAGGGAGACGAGGGGGTGAGACACAGAGGAGGGAGAGGAGCAGGTGAGACACAGAGGAGGGAGAGGAGCAAGTGATACACAGAGGAGGGAGAGGAGGAGGTGAGACACAGAGGAGGGAGAGGAGGAGCAGGTGAGACACAGAGGAGGGAGAGGAGGTGGTGAGACACAGAGGAGGGAGAGGAGAGGAGGAGGTGAGACACAGAGGAGGGAAAGACGAGCAGGTGAGACACAGAGGAGGGAGAGGAGGAGGTGAGACACAGAGGAGGGAGAGAGCAGGTGAGGCACAGAGGAGGGAGAGGAGGAGCAGGTGAGACACAGAGGAGGGAGAGGAGGAGGTGAGACACAGAGGAGGGAGAGGAGCAGGTGAGGCACAGAGGAGGGAGAGGAGGAGCAGGTGAGACACAGAGGAGGGAGAGAGCAGGTGAGACACAGAGGAGGGAGAGAAGCAGGTGAGACACAGAGGAGGGAGAGAGGAGCAGGTGAGACACAGAGGAGGGAGACGAGGGGGTGAGACACAGAGGAGGGAGAGGAGCAGGTGAGACACAGAGGAGGGAGAGGAGCAAGTGATACACAGAGGAGGGAGAGGAGCAGGTGAGACACAGAGGAGGGAGAGGAGGAGGAGCAGCAGGTGAGACACAGAGGAGGGAGAGGAGCAGGTGAGACACAGAGGAGGGAGAGGAGCAAGTGATACACAGAGGAGGGAGAGGAGCAGGTGAGACACAGAGGAGGGAGAGGAGCAAGTGATACACAGAGGAGGGAGAGGAGGAGGTGAGACACAGAGGAGGGAGAGGAGGAGGAGCAGCAGGTGAGACACAGAGGAGGGAGAGGAGGAGGTGAGACACAGAGGAGGGAGAGGAGCAGGTGAGACACAGAGGAGGGAGAGGAGCAGGAGGAGGAGCAGCAGGTGAGACACAGAGGAGCAAGAGGAGGAGCAGCAGGTGAGACACAGAGGAGGGAGAGGAGCAGGTGAGACACAGAGGAGGGAGAGGAGGAGGAGCAGCAGGTGAGACACAGAGGAGGGAGAGGAGGAGGTGAGACACAGAGGAGGGAGAGGAGGAGGTGAGACACAGAGGAGGGAGAGGAGGAGGTGAGACACAGAGGAGGGAGAGGAGAGGTGAGACACAGAGGAGGGAGAGCAGCAGGTGAGACACAGAGGAGGGAGAGGAGGAGGTGAGACACAGAGGAGGGAGAGGAGCAGGTGAGACACAGAGGAGCAAGAGGAGGAGCAGCAGGTGAGACACAGAGGAGGGAGAGGAGGAGGAGCAGCAGGTGAGACACAGAGGAGGGAGAGGAGGAGGTGAGACACAGAGGAGGGAGAGGAGCAGGTGAGACACAGAGGAGGGAGAGGAGCAGCAGGTGAGACACAGAGGAGGAAGAGGAGGAGCAGCAGGTGAGACACAGAGGAGGGAGAGGAGCAGGTGAGACACAGAGGAGGGAGAGGAGCAGGTGAGACACAGAGGAGGGAGAGGAGGAGGTGAGACACAGAGGAGGGAGAGGAGCAGGAGGAGGTGAGACACAGAGGAGGAAGAGGAGGAGGAGCAGCAGGTGAGACACAGAGGAGGGAGAGGAGGAGGTGAGACACAGAGGAGGGAGAGGAGGAGGTGAGACACAGAGGAGGGAGAGGAGGACGTGAGACACAGAGGAGGGAGAGGAGCAGGTGAGACACAGAGGAGGGAGAGGAGGAGGAGCAGCAGGTGAGACACAGAGGAGGGAGAGGAGGAGGTGAGACACAGAGGAGGGAGAGGAGGAGGTGAGACACAGAGGAGGGAGAGGAGCAGGAGGAGGAGCAGCAGGTGAGACACAGAGGAGCAAGAGGAGGAGCAGCAGGTGAGACACAGAGGAGGGAGAGGAGCAGGTGAGACACAGAGGAGGGAGGAGCAGGTGAGACACAGAGGAGGGAGAGAAGCAGCAGGTGAGACACAGAGGAGGGAGAGGAGCAGGAGGAGGAGCAGCAGGTGAGACACAGAGGAGAGAGAGGAGGGGGTGAGACACAGAGGAGGGAGAGGAGGAGGTGAGACACAGAGGAGGGAGAGGAGGAGCAGGTGAGACACAGAGGAGCATGTGAGACACAGGAGAGAGAGGAGCAGGAGAAGGAGCAGGTGAGACACAGAGGAGGGAGAGGAGGGGCAGGTGAGACACAGAGGAGGGAGAGGAGAAGGTGAGACACAGAGGAGGGAGAGGAGCAGGAGGAGGAGCAGCAGGTGAGACACAGGAGGGAGACGAGGGGGTGAGACACAGAGGAGGGAGAGGAGCAGGTGAGACACAGAGGAGGGAAAGAGGAGCAGGTGAGACACAGAGGAGGGAGAGGAGGAGCAGGTGAGACACAGAGGAGGGAGAGGAGGAGCAGGTGAGACACAGAGGAGGGAGAGGAGCAGGTGAGACACAGAGGAGGGAGAGGAGGAGGTGAGACACAGAGGAGGGAGAGGAGGAGGTGAGACACAGAGGAGGGAGAGGAGGAGGAGGAGGTGAGACACAGAGAAGGGAGAGGAGCAGGTGAGACACAGAGGAGGGAGAGGAGGAGGAGCAGCAGGTGAGACACAGAGGAGGGAGAGGAGGAGCAGGTGAGACACAGAGGAGGGAGAGGAGCAGGTGAGACACAGAGGAGGGAGAGGAGCAGGAGGAGGAGCAGCAGGTGAGACACAGAGGAGCAAGAGGAGGAGCAGCAGGTGAGACACAGAGGAGGGAGAGGAGGAGGTGAGACACAGAGGAGGGAGAGGAGCAGGTGAGACACAGAGGAGGGAGAGGAGGAGGAGCAGCAGGTGAGACACAGAGGAGCAAGAGGAGGAGCAGCAGGTGAGACACAGAGGAGCAAGAGGAGGAGCAGCAGGTGAGACACAGAGGAGGGAAAGAGGAGCAGGTGAGACACAGAGGAGGGAGAGGAGGAGGAGCAGCAGGTGAGACACAGAGGAGCAAGAGGAGGAGCAGCAGGTGAGACACAGAGGAGCAAGAGGAGGAGCAGCAGGTGAGACACAGAGGAGGGAGACAGCAAAGTGGTCCTTGATCTGAAAAAGTTTGAGAAACACTGCTCTAGACCTACGATATTATATAAATAATAGTCTGATCCATAAACCTACACGTAAAAACGTGCACATCTTCTGTGCTCACACATTCAACATTCATTCATTCATTCATTTTCTACCGCTTATTCCCGTTAGGGGTCGCGGGTGACTGGAGCCTATCCCAGTGACTTTGGGCCTTAGGCGGGGTACACCCTGGACAGTGGCCAACTCATCGCAGGGCTGACACAGAGACAGAGACATTGACAGACAATCATTCACTCTCACATTCATTCACTAGGGACAATTTTAGAGTCGTCATTTAACCTACACAGTCATGTCTTTGGACGGTGGGAGGAAGCCGGAGAACCCGGAGAGAACCCACGGTAACACGGGGAGGACATGCAGACTCCACCCAGAGAGATCGTGTGATGTTGGGGTGGTTCAGAATTCGAAACCACGATGTTGGGGTGGTGCGGGATTCGAACCCACGATCTCCTTATTGAGAGGCAGAAGCTCTAGCCGCTCTGCCACCGTGCACCCTACATTCAACATATAATTATACATTTCAGAATTAAACACTTTTTATCTGCACAGCACAGAATCCATCCCGACATAAAACAAGGCTCTGCCACAGAATCCGCTTCAGAAACTTCACTCTCTGCGTCTGAAGCTCACGGTCCGACATGTCACTGTCACATCGAGCAAATTACTCAGCAGCCTCCAAAACTGTCAAGTACTTTGTCTTTTTTGCTTGTTTAGCAGAAATGTTTAGCAGAAAAACATGACACGAAAGCGCCTGTCCCCACAGCCGTGTTTAATGGAACACGCGCACACGTGAGGCGCTAACGTAAATCATCTCATATTTCCATCACGCAACGTCAATACAGTGTAAAACAGCCCTTACCTGGGACACACTTCATTCCGTGGAAACGTCATGTCCTGCGGGGGTGTGGGGTCCGCTATCGAAGTGGGACCCCCATAGTCCGACTTCCGGTCGAGTCACGGCGTTGCCAAACCTTGTCCGTCTCCTCGGTCTGTGTCTTTGTGCTTATCTGTCCGCTGCGTCATGTTCATAACTCAAACACAGCAGCGCGTAAACGATGCGCAATTTACGCACGGAGTTGTTTGACTTTTTTTTTTTTTTTACTTTAATTGTTTTACTCGGTTTTTCGACGTTACGAGCATTTCCTGTGAGCGCTAGCAACAGAAACGCTTGGCTTTGCAAGTGTTTTTTTCAGCTGCTCGTTGGCTGTAAGTGTAAGGCGTCACGAACAACGTGCACTGTGATTGGTTCATGCGAGAGCGAGCGAGAGATCCGTGGCACGCATTGGCTCTACGGAGCTCCCGTGTCCACCCAGCCGCCTCTTATTGGCCAGACGAAGTGTCAATCAGAAGCCAAGACTTCCGGTTAGCATTAGATAGCACAGTGCTATCTGAAATATCCTCTGCCTGAAATAACCAATAAAAACGAAGAAATGGCGGGGTAAATGTCACGTTTGGAAGACTTTATGGCTGGATTTCACCACGGAGGATCGAACACGTGTTGTGGACCTAAACATTTGACTGGATTATATTTACTGGACCCGCACCGGACCGAGTGAGTCCAAGTTTGGCAGGAACTGTGGACATTTGACTTCACCGGAGCCATGAAGGTAAGGAACGTCAAATCGCAACCTTTTTCTTTCCTATAAAAACGGCTTTTCTGTCCGCGCTGTGATTGTCGCACTTGTTACTGGTTTAGATTCATGTTTAGATTGTGTTTGTGGCGGCGGAGGTGCCTCGTTAAACTGTTGTAACGCGGTAAAGTTGTGCTCAGGCCCCGTCTATTCACCTTATTCTGCCCCGGCCACTTTTGCCTCTTTTTGCCACAGATACGCACTTTTGTTGTAAACGCACTTCTGTTTGACGAGAATTCTGTTAAAGCTAATGATGAACGAGGGAAAAGTCTGACACTAAAATGTTACATAAAGTAGATTGATTTGTGTAAAATGTTTAATGAACAAGAGCAACAACAAGTCACAACGCACAATTTCCTGAAAACGTCTTTTTAATCCATGTAGAACTTATTTTCTGTTGAGCTCGTCTGCTCCGTGGATGTATTAAATGAACTGGATAAGCCACGCCCCTCTGTCTGTGTCCCAGATTGATTAGTGGTCATGTGAGGTACTGCAGCCTCTTGGAACCAGCCTTTTTCTAAAATGTCACATTATAATTGCAGACAGTACTGAATTATTATCGGTATTTAAATAAAATAGAAGGAAATGTTCTTTTCTACCGTTTCTAAAATCACTGAAATTACCGTTTTTATATGAAGTGACGTCACACAAACATGTGTGAGTCACGTGAACGAGCGTCGGACGATACAAACAGAAGCTCGTGGAAAAGGCTCGACTAGAGACACCTGTAAGTTGTATTTTATTTCATTTCAGACGCTTCACGTGTGTCTAACATGAAGAACACAATTACAATCACACAAGCTAACGCTAACACAAAAACTTGCAGCTGCTGGTCGTTCACGTCGCTCAAAGCATCATGGGGGATTGTGGTCACGTGGTGCCCTAAAGCAAAGATGGCAGCCTCCGTATCAGGAAGTAAATGCGGAAGTAAGAAACTTTTTTGGAGTCATGCGCCAATGAGCTCAGGCCATAGGGATAAACAGGGCGGCCATTTTGGATTCATCTTCCAGGTTTTATTATAGTTCAATGACAGATACGCGCTTTTGTTGTAAACGCACTTCTGGTTGACGAGAACTCCGTTAAAGCTAATGACGAACGAGGGAAAAGTCTGACGCTAAAATGTTACATAAAGTAGATTGATTTGTGTAAAATGTTTAATGAACACAAGCAACAACAAGTCACAATACAACGATTTCCTGAAAACGTCTTTTTAGTCGAGTAGAACTTATTTTCTGTTGAGCTCGTCTGCTCCGTGTGAACTACAACGGAAACAAGACGGCGGCGCGTACGGTGTTATGGTTCTCCTGGGGGAAAAAACATTCACTGGAACAGTCAGAGAAACGTGTTGTTTAAAACGAAGTATCGGAGGAAGTTTGGTCCTAACAAGCCACGCCCACATGTTTTGTACACAGCGCCCCCAGGAGAACCGTAACACTGACAACTTCCGGAATAAGGCGAATAAGCGAGCAGAATGTTTTTTTGTATTGTTTTTTTTTATATATTTTTACGAACCAGCGCAGGGATCAGGACAGAAGCAGCGTAGGCAACAAGTGAGAGCAATGTGTGCACGAACATCAGACATAAACAAAGCATTGTAACAATAATTTCACGTACTTTAGGTCAGTGCTTTTCAACCTTTCTTCAGTTGCGGCACGCTTTTTTGGGTTGACGTGACACCACGGCACACCAACTACAATTAAAACATGACCAAACCAGACCATTTAGTTTTAAATAAATATGGTAAATAATGTCTGTGCCACTGTCTGGTTCTTTAAATTTGTCAATAGTGATGGTTTTGCGTTCGTTTTTGGATCAGAAGTCGTTCAGGACACTCCAAAAATGATAAATGAGTCAATTCCGTCCACAACTGTCAATATGTAAACTGAAATTGGACATTCCTTCAAGGCACAAAACCTCAAGGCGCACTAGTGTGGTTGAAAATCAAGGCTTTAGGTTATGGTTAAGGTCAAACACTAGTAATTGAGTTTGTCTCTTGTCAATGATTCTGACATATCTGGCACATGGCTCCCAATCCGTGACCATTTTGAGCATAAAATATTTATCATGATAAAATATATTAAAATTATACAACATAAAATAATTTAATATATCTGTTTTATTGAGTTAAGGCAGTGGTTCTCAATTGTTTTTGTCTCAAGTTCTCCCTGAATCTTTGTCTCAAAATGATACGCTGTGTACTGTCTGTGTGCGATTATAGAGCGTAGAACCTTTGAGGATGTTTAATGTGTGTTGAATTGTTATAATTTTGCTTCCACTCTTTGCCTCAACATTGATTTTTAATGCGTTTCTTAGGGCTGGACGATATGGCAAAAACTGTATTATCACGATTTTCTTGGGGCCTGATCATGATTTCGATTTTACACGATTCATGTTCACTTTGTATTTTTCTATTGCCTTTAAAGTGGACATATCATGCTTTTATTTTCACCTTTTGAACATTTAAAACATTTATCTGGGGTCTAAATAAACTATACCTGCAATCTACAGTCTGAATTCCTCCTAATTTTCTTTCTACATGCCTCTCTTTTACCCCTTTTGTAAGGAGCGCTTTTGAGCGCCTTGTTTTGGCACTGTCTCTTTAAATGCAAATGAGTTAGTTCGCACCCCACCCCCTCCCATGCGCATTGCAGGCATACTCCGCCCCGTTCAGCCATTGTTGTAGTCCCAAACACAGTCCGTCTGTCGGATCCAAAACTTCTCCAAAGTTAGAAAAAAACGTAATGACAATCGAAAAATGGAAACAAGCGAAGAAATCAACATCCAGCCACGAGCCAGAGTCTGACACAGACCAAGAGGAAATCGAAGACTACGATCCTCCGCAGCAAAGACTTCAAATGGCTGCATCTCAATGGTTTGTTTACTACTATGTAATTCGCTATGCGCTCCGTTAGCTTAACTGTGTGTGAAAGATATTAGCAGGTTGTCTAATGGACCCTCACTTTACCATCTTACTACAACAACAGTCCGGGGAAAAAGGCTACTGTCAAGTCAGTCAGCGTAGTTATGGTGCTGCGGGCTACGCTTGCTGCGCGCTAATGCTAGCGACATGCTAACGTCAGCTACGAGCAGTCTGATGTGAGTTCTGCCTTATGAAAACCTCAAAAATAAATGTATTATATGTATATATAAAGACATGTGCCCTAAGCAGCTGGAAAACAGCCGAGTAAAAGATGGGCAGCTACAGGTGTAATGCTAATCCCTCACAAATGGCCAGCACACAGGTAAAGAATGACTGGATAAAAAATAGGTCTAATAAACAGTGTTTCAGCGTTTCTTGACTTACCGCTCCACTATATCGTCATCTCCATAGACCGAAGGAACTGACCCTTCGATCAAATGCAATCTTTGAGCAAATCCCTCGTTGTACTGGCGGAGGTTACTGAAGCACTCCTCTTTGAAGTGCTTAGCACACAAACTGAACTTTCCCCACTGTCGGTGGTACATTACCACGAAAAATAAAACGTAACCAGCTGATCTCAGTTGTTCGGATGCAGGCGGTCGGTGTAATGAGTTGTGCTGGTAACACAACCAAGAACAGAGCATTTTAACTTGTCCACTCGCACCTTTGACATCTTTGCGCTTGGACTACAAAATCGCTACGAGGAAAATAAAGATGGCGGTCTCTGCCGGAAGCTCTTGACCTTGTTTAGTAGTTCCGCTGTGACGTGATAGATAAAAATACGTAACAGATAATGCGGATATTCGAACGAACTGAGAAATATGTTGCAAAATTTATATAAATATATCTCTGCAGCTACTTAAGTGATTAATTTCAACTTTTAGCCACTACCAGACACCCACAGTACACAATAAAAGGTATCTAAGGGCCAAAAAAGTAGATTTTGCATGATATGTCCCCTTTAACAGAGGAGCACGATTTAGGAAAAATATCTAATTGTTATTTTTCTGACCAGTGCAATAGCGATTAGATGCGTGATTTATGTTTTAATAGGATTCTGTTCAAATTCACATTTTTGTCACGCTCAGTTGTGTTTGTCATATTTTTGTCATATCTTCACATCTATCTATCACATTTAGTCGCGTCTTTATTGTTTTAGTTGCGTTTTTGTTGCTTTTGGTCGTGTCTTTGTAGTTTGCAGGCACGTTTTTGTCGTTTTGAGCGCATTATCACTTTTGGTAGCTTTTTTGTTGCACATGTTTGTACAAATCCAAACTACATTGTTGGCAGTTTTTATTCAGATCAAAGCCAGACATTTTGTAGATTTCATTGAATTGTGCAGCTCTGGCCTTTAAGAGGTAAATAAAGTCATCTGCTCAGAGGCTTCAGAGGCTAAACAACAGGAGAAAAAATGTGTTTGAACAGACAGCTGCTTTAAAGACAGAAACAGTCAATCACGATACGACAATTTCACAAAAATAGCAGATTGTCACAGGGACCAGCTCACGATTCGATTTTTATCACCGTATCTGAGCCGAGGCAGAGCTGGTTTCACTTTCTTACCTGAAAAAAATGGGTAAAGCTCATTTAAACAAGTCAAATATTGATGCCATTGTTAAGTTTTTAGTCATTTATATCGTCGATTATGCTGTTATCGCACATTTTCTCTTTCATATCTTGATAAAAATTTTATTATTGGGAGTTTTTAACCACAAAATCGCTGCGCAAAAGAAAGTGTGGAAGAGCTGGTGGAAGTCTGAAGAAAAGAAAAAGAACTACCTATTCTCGATTATTTTTTGTGGTGATAATTAACCCTAAAAGCCTTTCCTCACAAGCGATCGGTGGCCATCAAATGATCTTTCAGCGTCTGAGCCGTTTAAGCTTCGCCTTTTATCTAACGGGAATCAGTTCTTCCAATTCACAATTAATCTTTCCAATTAAAGAGTCAATTCAATTAGATCTGAGCCAAATGACCCATGTCAGTCTGAACCATCTTAATCAAATCTTAGCCTAGAACATTTTCCTTTGATTAGTTCTTGGAAAAAAAGAGTTGTCAGGCAAGTTTCTCTCATATAAAAAGGCTGTTTGAAAAGAATATGTCCAAATTATAGAAGTGAAGGTCCCATGATATTAATATTGTTCCAGCGTTTGTGAATAAACCAAAACACAACTGGTCTGTTTTTGATGAGGAAACCATAACCAACATGGTCTACACTGCAATAAATGAAGCTCTAGATGAGTTAAAATGTGTTGATTTGAGGATATTAATCTGGATTTCAGACGTTTTGACTCGTTAAGATCAGTGGAGACGATTTATTTGATGGAACTAGATTATTTTACTTGTTTCAAACCGTTTGTGACTTCATCCATTATTTCTTACGGTCTGATCATCAGAAATACCTTGAAACCAGTGAAATATTCTGCATCACATCAGCAATTAAATCTCATCGAGTCAAAACTTCTCAAATCCAGATAAAAATGATCAATTCAAGCCATTTTAAGCTGGGATAGATTTACATTTTTTTCTGTGCAGGAGATAATTTGGATTGAAGTAAGAAATAATGTATTGAAACAAGTCACAAACGGTTTGAAACAAGTAAAATAATCTAGTTCAGTGTTTCCCAACCAGGGGTACTTGAGGAATTACCAGGGGGCACTTGGAATGGTCTCAGATTTTAAACGAAGATGAAATGTACTTTTATAAGTAAAAATGTGTGATTAGTTATACATTTAGCATCTCTTTGCAGTATCTTGGACCATCAATATAATTAAAACTATACATATAATGGTAATAACTGACTATATTCAACTAGTAAACCCGTTTATTTACCTAAAACTCAAATTAACGGGTAATCTGAGCGTGAAACAAAACTTATGGGGTCCTCGAGACAAAAAAGGTTGGGAACCACTGATCTGTTTCCATTAAATAAATAGTCTCCACTAATCCTAACGAGTCAAAGCGTCTAAAATGCAGACTAATATCCTGAAATTAGGTCTGGGTGATACGGTGATAAAAATCGAATATTGAGCTGGTCCCTGTGACAATCTGCTATTTTTATGACATCGTCGTATCGTGATTGACTGTTTGTGTCTTTAATGCAGCTGTCTGTTCAAACACACTTTTTCTCCTGTTGTTTAGCCTCTGAAGCCTCTGAGCAGATGACTTTATTTACCTCTTACACCTCTTAAGTGCAATAATTCAACTCGATGCACCAAAACGCAACTAAAAGCGACAAAAATGCGTCTAAAAACTACAAAGACTTACAACAAACACGACTGAATGTGACAAAAATGTGACTAAAAGCGACAAAATTATGGTTAAAATGTGAATCTGAATAGAAAATCTAATCACAATAGAAAAACTGGTGAGAAAAATCACAATTACACATTTTTTCCTAAATGGTGCAGCTCTATTAAAGGCAACAGAAAAAACAAAGTGAACACAAATCATGATAAAATCGAAATCATCATCTGGCCCCAAGAAAATCGTGATTGTAATTTTTTGCCATATCGCCCAGCTCTACCTAAAATCAAGACATTTTAACTCATCTAGAAATTCCTTTTTGCCGTGTAAATCTCTAAAAACACACTGCGAATGATACATGACCTTTCATTTTGATATCTCCGAGTTTAAACTAAATCCCAGAGCCTTCATCGGTCAGAGCGGAGTCGGCAGAAACCCTCGTCTTTGCATCGTTTGGGCGCGAGTGGCGAGCAGGAGGCGGGGCTGACGGGCGGCAGAGTGGTTACTGCCGATGAGCCATGGCTTCATCTCTCTGTGTGGCCTTGGGCTCTTCCTCGGCCCCTGTTTTTCACCGCTGTTGTTGCACATGCCACACATTTCTCTCTTTTATGACGCTGACCTATCGCTGCAGCAGTCGCCGCGGTTTATCTTTCCGTTCTTCGGAGCGGCTGTTAGACGTGACGTATCGCTCTGGACCCGTTCCGTTCACTCACACCGGTCTGTTTTGCCGTTGGACGAGTGAGTGTTGTTGAAGAGCGTCCAGAGCGGAATCTGAAACGGGGAGATCTGACATTGCCGTTGTGCTTAGCTTTATTTTGTACGCATTTTTACGAGGGCTGCACAATATATCTCGCAAATACGGCTGGGCGATACAGTGACAAAAATCGAATCGTGAGCGAATCTGCTATTTTTTTTTAAATCGTCGTGTTGTGATTCACTGTTTCTTTCTGTTCACACACTTTTTCTCCTGTTGTTTAGCCTTACACAAGCAACAAACAAACAATACTTTGATTTTATTGGAAAAAAAAAACTGCTAACACCATAGCTTGGATTTGTACAAACATGTTCTGAAACGAGCGACAAAAGCGTGACCAAAATTGATAAAAATGCATTAAAAAGCGGCAAAAACGCGCCAACAAACGTGAAACGCGACTCAATGCACCAAAACGCGATTAAAAGCCACAAAGATACGTTCAAAAGTGACAACAACCTGCCACATATTTATCTCTTTTATGACGCTGACCTATCGCTGTTCTTCGCAAAACGGCGCTTATGGGGATGAACATTTGAGTCTGTCGCACAAGAAACGCAACGTTAATGTATTTAAACATTAGAAATCATCGTCCATCTTTGCGATATGCATATTGCGCTAACAAAAAGTGCGCTAACTATTTTTCGCAGCCCTAGAAACTGTACCAAACCTCCAAAACCTTCAGCACAAACGACCTTTTTCGATTACATAAAGCTTGCTAACACTTACGCTATTGGTTCACATTTGAAACCGTCAGTGTTTATGCTCGCGCCTTCTATTGCTTCCGCTAAATTGATCAAACTAATGAGCGGGCTTATATTCATATTAATGCTAATGCCTTCGATAGAGCCACATCTCGTTTATGGCGCGAAGAGGATGAGCTCAGCATACAAGAAGTTTAACTAAAAACACTTAAACATTCACTTCTGTTTTTGGCAAAACGGCGCTTTTGGGGGTGAACATTTAAGTCTGTCGCACAAGAAACGCAACGTTAATGTATTTAAACATTAGAAATTATCATCCATCTTTGCGATATGGATATTGCGCTAACAAAAAGTGCGCTAACAATATTTTTCGCAGCCCTAGAAACTGTACCAAACCTCCAAAACCTTCAGCACAAACGACCTTTTTCGATTACATAAAGCTTGCTAACACTTACGCTATGGGTTCACATTTGAAACCGTCAGTGTTTATGCTCGCGCCTTCTATTGCTTCCGCTAAATTGATCAAACTAATGAGCGGGCTTATATTCATATTAATGCTAATGCCTTCGATAGAGCCACATCTCATTTACGGCGCGAAGAGGATGAGCTCAGCATACTGTACGTCCGGGCGGCGGAGGGAGGAAAGAGCTGAGCCGGGAGATAGCGCCGCGGCTCTCCTCTGGGTTAATTGTGCGGACCCCGGAGGCACTAAATAAGGACAGTTAGAGTGACAAACGCGGGCACAAATCAGCAGGATTAGCCCACACATCACGGCGAGCGCCTGGCGTGTGTCCACCGCACCTCATTCACCTCCTCGGGGACGGTAACTCACCCGGCTCCAGTTCAAACAAGCTCAAGTGTTAGTTAAAGATGAGTTACAGCCGCGCCAATGTCAACGGAGTGAGCGTTCGGAAGGAGAGACGGGCGAGGGAGGCACGGGACGATATGGAAATTTTGTCTCACGATTATCACGGCCGAAATAACTGCGATTAACGATAATATCACGATAGTTATTAAAGTGCGTGTGTCAGGTTTTTATGATTTTCTAGTTTTGACTTTATTTGGTGGAATAAAACCTGTTGTGAATATAAATGATAGTTTTACACAAATCAAGAGTCAGTTTGTGAAGAAAAGTTGAAAAATACGTTGAACTTTACAGGAAGTAGAGCAGAGTTCAAAACATGATGACGTCACACTAGGGAGACACACCAGGGACAATTTACAATCAACAAACACATTTTTCTGATCCTTTAAACATGAATTCATCAAAATAAAGACGTTCCTACGTGCTTTTATTTGTCAAATAATAATTTCTGTGACATTTGAGGAGTTTTGACCCAGTGTACGACATGGTTTCTAGGCAACAGTTACAGAATCCTCCAGTGTGATGTCATGATTTACAACCAGGAAGTCAAAATTTAAACCTAAAAAACTGCCAAACCGGGATAAAAATTGTTTTCTTTTTAGCAGAATCTTGAATATAATTATCTTAACTGTGTTTTAGTGAAATGAGCACTTCAACCTGTCAAATCAAATCATCAAATCAAATCAATTTATTTTTATAATGCCCAAAATCACAACAACAGTTGCCTCGATGGGCCACAGGTAAAAGCAGTTCAGATAACTGTCCCAGAATGCCCCTGTCCTTTGACCCTCCTTCGCGGCGAGGAAAAACTACAAAAAACCCCATGGGAAAAAGTAGAAACCTCGGGGAGAACCACAGTGAAGGAGGAGAGATCCTACTCCCACGGACGGACAGGCTGCAGATTAACTAGGACTGACGCATCCACTTGGACTGTGAGCCAGAACCACTCAAGAGGGAGGTGGCTTTAAAGAGTTCCTCCAGGCGGACGAGGAGCAGTCCACCAGTGTAGAGAGATCCTCCAGCAGGAGATGAGGAACAGTTCATCTAAAGTAGAAGGAGTTCGGCCCAGGCAGCCGAGGTGTGGCTAATCCAGCTGTCCAGGCGGGTGGCGCATAGATCGTCCAGCCAGAGGGGGGGGGGGGGGTCGTCACTGGAGCAGCCGCCGCAGTGCCTGAAACAGTCTCCACTCCCCGGGGGAAGTGGAGAGAAAGAGAAACATGTGAACAGCAATGAACAGACTACAGTTGAAGTAATATTAAATATTGTTGATAGGTAAAGTAGGAAGAACCAGAGGATAGTGTTCAAGCTGCCATACTTCCCCCAGCAGAATTGCTCCAAGGGCAGCGTAGCTAAAACTGTAGGTTTTTATTTCTGTTCCTAACTGGCCTGACCATAAGCTATTTCAAAGAGGAACGTTTTGAGCCTGGTCTTAAATGTAGAGACTGTGTCGGCCTCTTTTACATGAACAGGAGCTGGTTCCATAACAGGAGCTTGGTAGCTAAATGCTCGACCTCCTACTGTGCTTTTAGAGACTCTGGGGACTAACAATAGTCCAGCATTTTGAGAACGAAGAGCTCTGTTTGGATGGTACGCTACTATTGCATCTTTGAGGTAGGATGGGGCCATATTGTTTAAAGCTTTATAAGTCAGGAGGAGGATTTTAAATTTGATTCTAAACTCAACAGGAAGCCAGTGAAGAGACTCCAACACTGGTGAAATATGATCTCTTTTTCTAGTACCTGTTAATAATCTTGCTGCTGCATTTTGAACCAGTTGAAAGCTTCTTATAGAGCTTTTAGGACACGCTGTAAGCAGAGCGTTACAATAGTCTAATCTGATGTGACAAATGCATGTATGAGTTTTTCGGCATCATCTCTGGGCAGGATTTTTCTAATTTTGGTTATGTTACGCAAATGAAAGTCGGCTGTTTTACAGGCTTGATTTATATGAGCTTTGAACGAGAGATCTTGGTCAAATAGGACCCCAAGGTTTCTTACAGTAGAGCTGGGGGCTACAGTGATATTGTCCAGAGAAACTATCTGGTCAGATAAAGAGTCTCGCAGGTGCTTAGGGCCCAGCAGAATGACCTCGGTTTTTTCAGGGTTAAGGAGCAGATAATTAAGAGTCATCCAAGTTTTTATGTCTTTCACGCAGGCACTAAGTCTGTCTACTTGATGGGTCTGATCAGGTTTCATTGATAAATAAAGCTGAGTGTCATCTGCATAGCAGTGGAAGTTAATGCCATGCTTTCTGATGATCATACCTAAGGGCAGCATATAAAGTGTGAACAGAACTGGACCGAGTACTGAACCCTGCGGCACACCGTGGGTTACTTTAGAACATGGGGAAGATCTCTGGTTTACATTACATTACATTGTTTTGTCAGAGGCACTTTAAAATTGCTGACAGAAAATGTGACGTTTAAAGACTAGGGATGGGACAATAAACAATAATATCGTTTATCGTGATTAAAAAGGGAAGACAATAATCGTTTGTGCTACATTTTGTGTAATAATCGTGATAATCGCAGACAAAGATAATCGCCATTTTGTCACCAGATTGTGCAGAAAAAAAGCAACTTATACAACAATGTTTTCACTTATAATAAAGTACAAATATGTCAGAAGTTATTTATAATGAGAAAGTAATGTCTTTATGTGTCACATTTTCAAACTGTCTGCAATTTTAATTAATCTAACTATAGTGATATTGTCGTTAATCACAATTATTCTGGCCATGATAATCGTGAAAAAATTTCAGTATCGTCCTGTGCCTGATAAAGACATTACTTTCTCATTATAAATACGTTCTGACATATTTGTACTTTATTATAAGTGAAAACAAACACGATCTAGAGGAGAACATAAAGGGTAAGTTGCATTTTTTCTGCACAATCTGGTGACAAAATGGCGATTATCTTTGTCGGCGATTATTATACAAAATGTTGCACAAACGATTATTGTCTTCCCTTTTTATCACGATAAACGATATTATTGTTTATTGTCCCAGCCCAAGTGTGAGGCTTTTACAGGAAACTCGGAGATGGAAAATGATCAGGGCTGCACAATATGTCGCAAAAGTATCGATATCGCAATATTGTCCGACGCGATAATTGCGATTGCGATTAGATTTTCTATTCAGATTCACATTTTAAGCATAATTTTGTCGCTTTTAGTCACGTGTTTGTCACATTCAGTTGTGTTTGTTGTAATTACGTGAGTCTTTGTAGTTTTTAGATGAATTTTTGTTGCTTCTAGTTGCGTTTTGGTGCATTGAGTTGAATTATTGCACTTAAGAGGTGTAAAAGGTAAATAAAGTCATCTGCTCAGAGGCTTCAGAGGCTAAACAACAGGAGAAAAAGTGTGTTTGAACAGACAGCTGCATTAAAGACACAAACAGTCAATCACGATACGAAGATGTCAAAAAAATATATATATATTAAGATTGTCACAGGGACCAGCTCACGATTCGATTTTTATCACTGTATTGCCCAGCCTTAATACAGACAACAAATTTGACTCAATGCACCAAAACGTGACTAAAAAACAACAAAGACGTGACTAAAAATGACAAAGACGGAAACATTATTTAAACAAAATGTCAAAAATTATTTTAAAAAACGATTTTCATAAATAGCTCTATTATAGGCAATGGAAAACTACAAAGTGAACATGAATCCTGATAAAATTGAAATCATGATCTGGTCCCAAGAAAATCGTGATAATTTTTTAGCCCAGGCCTAGTGGAACTCCAAGGAACAGTGTTTTCCTCGCACATCAGCTCCAACATGAGGGCTGGGGCTTCTTCTGCCAGTTTCTTATTAGCTCTGATCACCGTCCGGTCGCCTCCTCCTTCCCCGCTTCAGTCTCAGTTTGTGCAGTCCATTAGTCTCGCTGCCGCCTTCACACTCTTTTTGCGCGAGCCCGGGCCGCATCCCATTTCTGATCGCCAAATCGCTTCATTAACCTCCTTTGCACGACTCGCCGCTCGTTAGGAGGAGCAGCTGTGGGAAGAGGGACCGGCGCATTAAGGAGACGTGGGACGGTTTGTGCCACTGGGCGGGACAGAGGGATCGAACTCACAGGGTCCAAGTGAAGGCGAGGCACTGCAGGGGAAAAAGTGTTCAATTTAAACATATCAATTGTAAACTTCTGCTGTAGTTTACTCACATACATTACAAGTATTACAAGTTTTTCTTCATGTCATGTTTTCATGTAGAAATTTGGCATTTTTTGTGTAAAAAATGGCCGAAAATCCACATATTTGGGACATTTAAATCTGAAAAATGGACAGAACCAGGTTTAAATTTCTTGGTTCATTTTGTACAAATATCAATTACAAAAAAATTCACAGAGGGAATTTTGGATTTCTTATTTAGTTTTTGAGCTGACTAGATCGAGATGCTAGATGCTTTTAATCGAGCTGCACGATTTAGTAAAAATATCTAATTGTGATTTTTCTGACCAGTGCGATGATGCGTGATTTATGTTTTAATAGGATTCTGTTCAAATTCACATTTTTGTCACTTTTAGTCGCGTTTCTGTCAAGCTCAGTTGTGTTTGTCATATTTTTGTCATATCTTTGTCACATTTAGTCACGTCTTTGTTGTTTTAGTTGTGTTTTTGTCGCTTTCAGTCATGTCTTAGTAGTTTGTAGGCACGTTTTGAACGCATTATCACTTTTGGTAGCGTTTTTGTTGCACGTTTGTACAAATCCAAACTACATTGTTGGCAGGTTTTATTCAGGTCAAAGCAAGACATTTTGTTGATTTATTGTGCAGCTCTGGTCTATAAGAGGTAAAGGCATCTGATCAGAGGCTTCAGAGGCTAAACAACAGGAGAAAAGTGTGTTTAAACCATAGACCGTACATATCAGTGGACTATGGGATTGTGAAGTCACCCATAGCGTTTGGCTCCAGCCAAATGAAGCCCATCGTGGGTAGCAGTTATAGCGGCTAAAGTGGAGCTAGCAGTTATAGCGGCTAAAGTGGAGCTAGCAGTTATAGCGGCTAAAGTGGAGCTAGCAGTTATAGCGGCTAAAGTGGAGCCAGACTCCATATTTAAATCCGAGTGCGTATCGTGGCAACCACACGGACCAATCAGGAGGAGGTTGTTAACTGTTTCCGCCCCTCGGTGGAAGGAGACGGCGGCAACGTACGGCGCTAGCTGTCAATCAAACCTGTTGCTAACACGAGCGAAAACGGCCCCTGGAAAAGGAAGCACCTGATTGGTCAGTTATTATTGTAATAACTTGATTTAAGAGAAAAAAACGGATCATGTGGAGAGTCAGACGGAC
This sequence comes from Rhinogobius similis, assembly GCA_019453435.1. Taxonomy (NCBI): domain Eukaryota; kingdom Metazoa; phylum Chordata; class Actinopteri; order Gobiiformes; family Gobiidae; genus Rhinogobius; species Rhinogobius similis. The sequence goes on from CM033625.1 coordinate 3,162,422, forward strand.
GTTTTAGTTCCAGATGGTGAGCTTGATCAAAACGGTCACAGAGTAAAGACACCGGTGTCCCAATAGAAAGTGAATGGCAGCTCGACCTGAAGGAGCCAGGAGCCTCCATAGCTGCTTCCTATTTGGAACACGGCGGTTAGCATGCTAACACGGTCCACTGATATGTACGGTCTATGGTTTGAACAGACAGTCAATCACGATACGACGAAAATGGCAGATTGTCACAGGAACCAGCTCACGATTCGATTTTTATCACCGTATCGCCTGGCTTTAGTTGTGGTTTTTGAGTGCAGTTTGGGTCAGATACATTGAGATTCTTCATAGCTTTGCCACACCCCTTTTTAGTTGATTTAATCGGTCGATAGAGAAGGTCTTCAGTCGACCAAGAATTTCTTCAGTTGACCACAGCCTTAGTTCTTTTACTTTTGTACTTTCCACCGCTGTGTGCGAGTGGATATTTTCTGGAATCGACGCTGGAACAAAGGCTTCTAAGTGTCTGCATTTTACAAAACCGAAGAGGGCTCCACGGACGCTCTGGCTCGTGCGTCTTTGAAGAACAAAGCCTCCTCCAGGTGCCCACCGCCCGCCCAGCTGCAGGTCAAAGGGCGCCTCCCCCTGCCATCAATCACGTCTCATTACGTCTGATGGCGGAGCGCAGAGTAAATGTGACTTTAATCAACACTCGAGCTCGATGAGTTATTGTGAAAGATGATGTGAAAATGAGAGGATCTGGAAGCGCGCCAAAGTTTGCAAAGATGTTCCAGTGGTTCAGCCGGCGCCAACTTCTCGTGTTTGAGACGCGGTGCCTGAAAGGAAAGCTAATCGCCTCGTTTGGAGATTCTGGACGTTAGGCCTGGGCGACACGGTGGTAAAAGTCGAATCGTGAGCTCATCTCTGTGACAATCTGCTATGTTTGTGAAATAGTCATATCGTGATTCACTATTTGTCTCTTAATGCAGCTGTCTGTTCAAAAAAGCGACAAACGCGACTAAAAGTGTCAAAAACATGGCTAAAAGCGACAAAAACGCGTCTAAAAATGACCAGGACCAGCGTTAAATATGACAAACACGACTGAACGTGTCAGAAATGTGGCTAAAATTGTTTAAAATTTGAATTTGAACCGAATCCTACTCATAACATAAATTGCAAATCTAATCACAATCACACTGGACAGAAAAATCACTGATATTTTCCCTAAATGGTGCAGCTCTGTTAAAGGCAACAGAAAAATACAAAGTGAACATGAATCGTGATAAAATTGAAATCATGATCTGGCCCCAAGAAAATCGTGATAATACGTTTTTACCGTATCGCCCCCTACTGGACGTGATTAGTTCGAACTTGATATCATTTTGGAAAAGATTTAAATCACTGAACATAAACTGAAGCTGGGTGATACGGTGATAAAAATCGAACCGTGAGCTCGTCCCTGTGACAATCTGCTGTTTTTGTGAAATGGTCGTATCGTGATTGTCTGTTTGTGTCTTTAATGCAGCTGTCTGTTCAAACACACTTTTTCTCCTGTTGTTTAGCCTCTGAAGCCTCTGAGCAGATGACTTTATTTACCTCTTAAAGGCCAGAGCTGCACAATTAAACCAAATCCACACAAAATCGCAATTTTAATGGATGTAATTAGCAAATGTGCAATTTTTGAAGTGTAATAATGTCTTCCACAAACAACAAAATGTCTTGCTTTGATTTTAATAAAAACTGCCAACACTTTAGTTTAGATTTGTACAAACATGTTCATCTGATTCTGATTCTGATGTTCAAAAGAGAGACGAAAAGTGATAAAAATGCATTAAAAAGTGACTAAAACGCACCTAATAAACAACACGCGACACCACGACTAAAAACGGCAAAAACGCAACTAAAAATGACAAAGAAGCGACTAAAAGTGACAAAGATGCATTTAAATATGACAAACGCAACTGAAAGTAACCAAAAATGCTACAAAATTATTAATCCTATTCTATCCTAATCCTATTAAAACATAAATCACAAATCTAATCACAATCGCACTGGTCAGAAAAATTACAATTGGATATTTTTCCTAAATCGTGCAGCTCCGTTATAGACAAAGTGAACATGAATCGTGATCAAACTGAAATCATGATCTGAGTTAAAATGTCTTGATTTGAAGATATTAATGTGAATTTCAGACGTTTTGACTCGTTAAGATCAGTGGAGACGATTTATTTGATGGAACTAGATTATTTTACTTGTTTCAAACTGTTTTAAACTTGAATAGATTTACATTTTTTGCTGTGCAGGGAGATCATTTGGACCAAAACCAAAGTGTTGGCAGTTTTTATTAAAATCAAAGCAAGACATTTTGTTGTTTGTGGAAGAAATGATTACACTTCAAAAATTGCAAATTTGCTAATTACATCCATTCAAACTGCATTTTTGTGTGGATTTGGTTTAATTGTGCAGCTCTGGCCTTTAAGAGGTAAATAAAGTCATCTGCCCAGAGGCTTCAGAGGCTAAACATCAGGAGAAAAAGTGTGTTTGAACAGACAGCTGCATTAAAGACACAAACAGTCAATCACGACACGACGACTTCACAAAAATACCACATAATTATCACAAGAACCAGCTCACACTTCCATTTTTATCACCGTAGTGCACATTATGAAGTTCAGGACCTTGACTTGAGCAAATGTTCTCAAACTGGACCTCGGTGACTGTTTAGGTCTGATCCCTGGGCTAAAAGTTCTGAACATTTAGTTAAACCAGTTTCAGGTCAAATGTTGTGCTGGATAAAATGAGCCGAGTCGGTCCAAACTACATTTTACCCATAAACCACGTCCACAGACTTCACTGCGGTGTTTGCCGCTGCAGACAGAAATGATCCTGGTTCATGCAAATGTCACACAGAATCATGAATGTGTCAGTCCTAGAGAGGGAAGAGGCTCCATGGTGTGTGCAGGGTTAATGGTACAGGCCTGGAGCTGACCCCGGGGCCCCCTCTGGCTCCTGAGTGTGTGTGTGTGTGAGTGTGTGAGAGAGAGTGTGTGAGAGAGAGAGAGAGAGAGTGTGTGTGAGAGAGAGGGAGAGAGAGAGTGTGTGTGCGTGTGTGTGTGTGAGAGTGTGTGTGTGTGAGAGAGAGAGAGAGAGTGTGTGTGTGAGAGAGAGTGTGTGTGTGTGTGAGAGTGAGTGTGTGTGTGAGAGTGAGTGTGTGTGTGAGAGAGAGAGAGAGAGTGTGTGTGAGAGAGAGGGAGAGAGAGAGTGTGTGTGCGTGTGTGTGTGTGAGAGTGTGTGTGTGTGAGAGAGAGAGAGAGAGTGTGTGTGTGAGAGAGAGGGAGAGAGAGTGTGTGCGTGTGTGTGTGTGTGAGAGTGAGTGTGTGTGTGAGAGAGAGAGAGTGTGTGTGTATGTGTGAGAGTGAGTGTGTGTGTGTGCCATTTTACAATGTCGACATTCAAATTAGACATTTTTTGTATTGGTGTGTTCTTTAACCTTTTAAGGTTGGACATATATATATATATATTTAAGTTTAAGGTTCAGACAACAGAGAAGGAAATGTGGGACCGAGCCCGGCCCACAGTGACCAGAATACAGGAAATCACATGAATTCTTTGAACTTTTCTGGGGGAGGACCCCCCCCACCCCCCACTGACTCTGTTACATTTTTGTTATGTTTTATCGATGAAACTAGTAAAATATAATGTATTACATTCAAAGTAACTTGCCCAACACTGGAACAATAGTGATAACCAATATTTGCCAATACTAATACTTAAATATTTAAAATCCATAGCAAAATCTATTTATCTTTAGCTGTAGTAAAGAGCACAAAGTGTTCACCCACTGACAATAATACTTCTGGGATATAAAATCACCCATTGCATGATTGTGAAAACATAAATTTAGTCTTTGCTTCTCTATTTCTATTTTTACTCATGAGTTTGTTGTAAAAGACATGATTCAATGAAGACAAACTGAGAATGACATTTGATTGACACAGAGGCTGGGCCAGTGCAAAAAAAAAAAAAAAATCTGTGCAAAATATTGACAGATTTTTCTAACATTTGCACCTGTGATGTCATTCTTAACCATCTTATTTTATTTACCTGAACCTGTGCAGTTCTGAAGATGATACAAGTCCTACGTTTGTCTTACAGATACGATGGGGGAGAGTTTTATTGTTAATTTTCTTCTTCAATCTGAGCTGTTGCTGTTTGTCAGTTTATGTCTCAAGTTCAGTTGTCACAGTTTTTCATTTCATTCATCATTTGTACCCAAGGAGCCCCGATTACAGCAATTATTGAATTTACCAGCTCAAACTCATGAACGTCATCATGGGGCTACAATCTGTCCCGGGGTCGTATGATAGGCTTGGACCAGCTTATACAGACGGCTTTGACGGCTTTAAATCATCCGTACGGTTCACTTAAGACTAGGGCCGTGTACCTTTAGTCGATGAATCGGTCGATGGCGTCTTAGTCCAGTGTTTTTCAATCTTTTCTGAGTCGCGGCACTTTTTTTGGGTTTGAAAGACACCATGGCACACCAGCTACTATGAAAACATCACCAAATCAGACCATTTAGTTAAAAAAGTACGGCACATAATGAGGCAAAAATGTCTGTGCCCTCGTCTAGTTCTTTAAATTTTGACACTAGTGATGGTTTTGCTCTTGTTTGATGCAGAAGTTGCTCGAGTCGCTCCAGAATGTCAAATTAGTCAATTACATTCACATTTATTAATATATTGACTCACGTTGGATATGTTTTCAAGGCAAACCTGACAAAACTTCAAGGCACATAGTGTTCCCCGGCACTGGTTGGAAATCAAGGTCTTAGTCGACCAACATTTTTATTAGTCGACCCTTTATTTTCTTTTTATTTAAAGGGTTTATATGGCAAAAACAAGACTATATGGAGTGAGTTTGCTGAAGATTTTGGAGTCCAACATATGAACACCATAGACATAAAAATAGTGGACAGACGGTTGTGGCTCCGCCCCTTTCATGATAATGCGGCTCAGTCATGGAGAATTCAAAATGGCCGCGGGTTAGCCCCCACCACTCCCCCCTCGGTGGGGAGGCGGGGAGAGGGCGACTTTGGGGCGGCCTTTTGCTGACGTACTGCCGTCGTTGCCTCTATGGTTACCGCCCACTCGTAGGTGTTTGGCTCCGCCCTGACATTTCCGGTGCGTAAAGCCCGCCTTCTTCATTAGATATGCACGAACTTTAAAAAAATCACAGGCTAAACCAGCCTGGTTCAAAAACATTCACCCCCTCAGCGTCACAGAGCCGTAAGCTAACGTCACAGAGCCGTAAGCTAACGTCACAGAGCCGTAAGCTAACGTCACAGAGCCGTAAGCTAACGTCACAGAGCCGTAAGCTAACGTTTGAGACCAAAGCCGTATTCTGAGCCTCAGGCTCTAAAGTAGGTTTTGAAACGTCTAACTCCCCATTGACTTGCATTGAATAATTCTACTTCCACAGCGGCCCCTAGTGGTCAGCAGCAGATTGCAAACATGGCAGCCTACAGTCGGCGGCTCAATTTGAGCGCGGTAGCCTCGCCCACTGGTAAATACACAGTTTCCTAGCACTTATCTGTAAAAAATGTCGTTTTTGCATAAATTCGTCTGCAGTTGTGGTGTTTTTAGTGCAGTTTGGGTCAGATACATGGAAATACTTCATAGTTTTGATATGTTTTTACCACTCCCCCTTTTAGTCGTTTAATCAGTCGATAGGGCAGGTCATTAGTCGATCAAGAATGTCTTTAGTCGACTACAGACCTACTTAAGACTGAACCGATCTGCGAGGTGACCCAGACTCATTACTTTGAGCGGGAAACAAACCATGGAGCCTCCGCTGAATCATACCGCTCCACTGTTTACCGTCAGCTCATGAACAAGTGGAACAAACTTTTCACGACTCGCGGCTGTCGTTTCACAGATTAACGGAGATGGCGTTGCGTCCCGTCAGCGGTTTTCTCCACATTCGGTGATAACGAACACGACGGGGTCCAGCGGAGTCGTGTTGCCTCCTGTTTACGGCTAATTGGCCGCGGTCTGTCCCGTTAACGCGAGGACGGTCTCTGCGGCGTTTAGTCGACGCTCCTCAGACTCCAGACGACTTCACCGAACGAGCAGACGAGGACATAACCAGAGCACGTCGGAAAAAGCTGCAGTTAGGGCAAAAGATTATAATCATGATTTTCTTGGGGCCAGATAATGATTTGTGTTCACTTTCTTTTTCTATTGTCTTTAATAGAGCTGCACGATTTAGGAAAAAATATGTAATTGTGATTTTTCTGACCAGTTTTGCGATTGTGATTAGATTTTCTGTTCAGATTCTCATTTTAAGCATAATTTTGTTGCTTTTAGTCACATTTTTGTCACATTCAGTTGTGTCTTTTAGAGGCATTTTTGTCGCTTTTAGACACATTTTTGTTGCTTTGAGTCGCATTTTTGTCGCTTTTAGTCACATTTTTGTCACATTCAGTTGTGTTTGTTGTATTTAAGTGAGTCTTTGTCACTTTTAGTCACGTCTTTGTCACTTTTAGAGGCATTTTTGTCGCTTTTAGTCACCGTTTTGTCACATTCAGTTGTTTGTTGTAATTAAGTGAGTCTTTGTCACTTTTAGTCACATCTTTGTAGTTTTAAGACGCTTTTTTGTCGCTTTTAGTTGTGTTTTGGTGCATTGAGTTGAATTATTGCACTTAAGAGGTGTAAGAGGTAAATAAAGTCATCTGCTCAGAGGCTTCAGAGGCTAAACAACAGGAGAAAAAGTGTGTTTGAACAGACAGCTGCATTAAAGACACAAACAGTCAATCACAATACGACCATTTCACAAAAAAAGCAGATTGTCACAGGGACCAGCTCACGATTCGATTTTTATCACTGTATCGCCCAGACCTACATTCAGTTCAATTCAATTTATTTTTGTAGCGCCCAAAATCACAACAATAGTCGCCTCAATGGGCCACAGGTAGAAAGCAGTTCAAATAAACAACGTTCAGTAGAATTTAACAGTCAATAAACACAGTCTTCATTTGTGTTTATTTAAGGTGAGACACTGCAGGTGAATAGGAAAAAATCTTAAATTTAAAGATATAAATTGTAAACTTCTGCTGTAGTTTAGTCACATAAATGTAAGAACAAAATACATTACAAGTTTTTCATCATGTCATGTTTTTATGTAGAAATAAGACATTTTATGTGTAAAAATGGCCGTGATTTTTTTACTGGAAGTGTATGTTCTCGAGACCTGCTGGGGGCGCTCTGTCGCAGAAGTTACTGAGTTCTGTTTTGGTTTGAGTCTTTTTCATCGGTGACACGGGACACGTTGTTGTTGTGGAGAGAACAGGGCTTTTGTACAATCATCTCTTCTGGTCAAAGTGACACTTCTGCCTCCAGAGTGTGGTGTTCTCCGCCGAGCAGGAGGTGTGCTGTTAGCATGCTAATGTTTGTTAGCTTTATTGTGACCGTAAACTCTGAAAGTTGTGAAAAGCTCTTTTAAACTCATTGTGGTGAATAGTTTAAAAGCTCAGAATGTGTTAGAAAAAGTAACCAGTGACTTTGGAGCACAGCAAATGTTTTTCACGTTTTAGAAAATCAAGCACCTTTGATCTATTCACCAAATAACCTTGAATGTAATGTTTTCATGTAGAATGTCCTGGGTCTGCCCCGGGGCCACCTCCTGATGGGACATGGACGCCTCCCTCGAGGCTCCATAGCCTCAGCTGCTCCTCTCCACATGGAGGAGCAGCGCCTCTACTCTGAGCTCCTCTCTGTCTCTGAGGGAGCGCCCCGTCAGCCGACTCATGGAGCTCATGTCGACGCTTGTATCCGCGATCTTGTCCTTTCAGTCATTACCCAGAGCTCATGACCAGGTGACAGAGGAACGGAGAGTGACGGTAGAGCTTTGTGTTTTGACTCAGCTCTTTCATCATCACAACATTCCGATACCGACCTGCCCGTCTCACACTCTTTATTCAGTGTATTAATGTAAATATTAATTATAGTTTTACACCAATCAGGTCACTATTTGTGGAGTAGAGTCGAAAAATCACAGGAAATAAACAGATTGATGACATCACACTGGGGAGACAAAGGTTAGGCAAAATTTACACAAAAGAAACTACTTTTTCGACCCTTTAAATGAACAAAATCTTATTTGTTTTGGTGCAGTGTACAGAGTGGTTGCTATGGTAATTTCCTAGCGTGATGTCATACTTTATGACCAGGAAGTAAAATTAAAAACTTAAAAAATCAGCTAATAAATTTGTTAAGATTTTAGCAGAAATTGAATTTTATCTTAACTGCATTTTAGTTAAAGTGGACATATCATGCTTTTATTTTCACCTTTTGAACATTTAAAACATTTACCTGGGGTCTAAATAAACTATACCTGCAATCTACAGTCTGAATTCCTCCTAATTTTCTTTCTACATGCCTCTCTTTTACCCCTTTTGTAAGGAGCGCTTTTGAGCGCCTTGTTTTGGCACTGTCTCTTTAAATGCAAATGAGTTAGTTCGCACCCCACCCCCTCCCATGCGCATTGCATGCAGACTCCGCCCCGTTCAGCCATTGTTGTAGTCCCAAACACAGTCCGTCTGTCGGATCCAAAACTTCTCCAAAGTTAGAAAAAAACGTAATGACAATCGAAAAATGGAAACAAGCGAAGAAATCAACATCCAGCCACGAGCCAGAGTCTGACACAGACCAAGAGGAAATCGAAGACTACGATCCTCCGCAGCAAAGACTTCAAATGGCTGCATCTCAATGGTTTGTTTACTACTATGTAATTCGCTACGCGCTCCGTTAGCTTAACTGTGTGTGAAAGATATTAGCAGGTTGTCTAATGGACCCTCACTTTACCATCTTACTACAACAACAGTCCGGGGAAAAAGGCTACTGTCAAGTCAGTCAGCGTAGTTATGGTGCTGCGGGCTACGCTTGCTGCGCGCTAATGCTAGCGACATGCTAACGTCAGCTACGAGCAGTCTGATGTGAGTTCTGCCTTATGAAAACCTCAAAAATAAATGTATTATATGTATATATAAAGACATGTGCCCTAAGCAGCTGGAAAACAGCCGAGTAAAAGATGGGCAGCTACAGGTGTAATGCTAATCCCTCACAAATGGCCAGAACACAGGTAAAGAATGACGGGATAAAAAATGGGTCTAATAAACAGTGTTTCAGCGTTTCTTGACTTACCGCTCCACTATATCGTCATCTCCATAGACCGAAGGAACTGACCCTTCGATCAAATGCAATCTTTGAGCAAATCCCTCGTTGTACTGGCGGAGGTTACTGAAGCACTCCTCTTTGAAGTGCTTAGCACACAAACTGAACTTTCCCCACTGTCGGTGGTACATTACCACGAAAAATAAAACGTAACCAGCCGATCTCAGTTGTTCGGATGCAGGCGGTCGGTGTAATGAGTTGTGCTGGTAACACAACCAAGAACAGAGCATTTTAACTTGTCCACTCGCACCTTTGACATCTTTGCGCTTGGACTACAAAATCGCTACGAGGAAAATAAAGATGGCGGTCTCTGCCGGAAGCTCTTGACCTTGTTTAGTAGTTCCGCTGTGACGTGATAGATAAAAATACGTAACAGATAATGCGGATATTCGAACGAACTGAGAAATATGTTGCAAAATTTATATAAATATATCTCTGCAGCTACTTAAGTGATTAATTTCAACTTTTAGCCACTACCATACACCCACAGTACACAATAAAAGGTATCTAAGGGCCAAAAAAGTAGATTTTGCATGATATGTCCCCTTTAAATGAGTCGTCCAACCTGTCAGTCTGTTTAACAATGTTGTCGTGCCTTTACTTTTTCATCTCATATTTTAGATTTTAAAGGGCCTCTGACAGGTTGGACGACTCATTTAAGTAAAATGCAGTGAAGATAAATGTATTTCTATTTCTGCTAAAATCTTTACAAATTTTACCAGTTTAGCGATTCTTTTAGGTTTTTAATTTTACTTCCTGGTTGTAAAGTATGACATCACACTAGGAAATCACCATAGCAACCACTCTGTACACTGGACCAAAACTCATCTAATGTCACAGATTTTGTTTATTTGACAAGAAAAACACACGTTAACACCTTTATTTTGTTGAATCGATGTTTAAAGGGTCAAAAAAGTAGTTTATTTTGTGTAAATTATGCATGACCTTTTGTCTCCCCAGTGTGATGTCATCAGTTTGTTTACTTCCTGTAACTTTCAACAGATTTTTCAACTTTTCTCCACAAATAGTGACCTGATTGGTGTAAAACTACAATTTATATTTACAACAGATATTAATACACTGAATAAAGTCAAAATTAGAAAATCATAAAAACCTGTCATACGCACAAGGACAAAAACAGCACAAATGTATCATAACATCTGTTCTTGCGTTAAATCACACAGATCTTCGTCTTGTAAGGAATGAAACACTCGAGACCAAATAGTTTGAACTTTTTTATTGATCTTTTTTTAGTTCATTTTTATTTTCCGCCATACGAAACAAATGTTTGCAGATGTCCTATGAATAAACGACAGCACCCTCCCTCCCGAGGCTCCAGTGCCCCCTCAGTTGGCGAAAAGAAGCTCCTCCCCTTCGCACCGCCTCCTCTCCGGCGCCATTTTGAAAACCTTTTTTTTTTAAGTGCATTCCGACTCGCAAACGCCGCGTCACTCACGGCCGATTTGAAAAGTTATTTACATTGCAGCTACAAATCACATTCCCGTCGCTCGCACCGGAGAGGCGGCCAATCAGAACGCGAGGACTTTCTTTTCTTTTCGAAAAATAGAATAATTATTAACAAAAAAACATCCTTCGTAAACCTAACTCCGCCGCCAGTTTCAAGATTAACTACACTCATTTTTGTCATACCTGTTTTCCTCCAGTAAGACAAAAAGGTTAATAGATAAAAAATGGTTTAAAATAAAGTTTAGTGATTGTGCTTTTAAAACCAAAGTAAAACATAGAACAAACGACAACACGACGCAACAGTGCATTACGAAAAACGGAACAAAAAAGTACACAAAGTCTCCCAAAGTGGCACTTTCTCGGGGCAGCTAAATCATTTCAATTTACAACATGGATGGAAAGGGTAAAATAATTAAATTCATTTCATTTTCTTTCGCAAACGTAATCAAACGAGGAAGACGAATCGAGGTACCATCGCGGGTCAAACAACTGGACGTTACACTGATATTTACAGACAGTCCGCCCCGCCCCCGAAAAGACGCTCGCGGCTTCTTCTCAGCACAGTCCGGTTCAAGGCAAGCCGAGTTATGTGGAGACGATGACTCCGTATTGCATTGGAATTGAACATAAATATACTCGGGATACTCAGGATTCCACGCAACATTCTATTGTCTCTGAACAGATGTAGAAAGTTAGAAAAAACATTGGTCGGTTTTGGTAAAAGGGACACACGTACAGAAAGATAGTCGAGTCCAGATCCGGGGTCGAATGCGGACAGATTCCAAACGGTGGAGGACGACGGCGCTCCGGACGGGGACGAGTCGGAGCGGTTCGTCGAGAGGTCGCTCAGGTCTTCAGCTCTCGATCATCTGCAAGAGAAAAGAGGGGAGCGCGGTTTAGCGGGACGATTCATGTTCATTTTGTATTTTTCTGTTGCCTTTAATAGAGCTGCATCATCTAAGAAAATCATCTAATTGTTATTTTTCTGACCAGTGCGATTGAGATTAGATTTGTGATTTAGGTTTGAATAATAGGATTCTGTTTTGTTGCTTTTTAGTTTCCGTCTCGTTCAGTTGTGTTTGTCAGAGTCTTTGTTGTTTTTTGTCACGTTTTTGTCGCGTTTCTTGTTCGCAGGCGTGTTTCGGTTGCTTTTGAACGCATTTTTATCACTTTTGGTTGCGTATTTTTTTGCTTTTTGTGTCAATTTCGTTGAATTGTGCAGCTCTGGCCTTTAAGAGGTAAATAAAGTCATCTGCTCAGAGGCTAAACATCAGGAGAAAAAGTGTGTTTGAACAGACAGCTGCATTAAAGACAGAAAAACAATGAATCACGATACGTCGATTTCACAAAAACAGCAAACTGTACCAGCTCAACATTCGATTTTTATCAACACAGCCCTAATATGAAATGTGTTGTGGTTGAATAATAAATTTTAAACACAATTTTGTCGCTTTTAGTCGCATTTTTGTCACATTCAGTTGTGTTTGTCATATTTAAACGCATCTTTGTGTTTTTTTGTCGAGCTTTGGTGCATTGAGCAGTGTTTCTTGTTTGTAGGTGAGTTTTTGTTGCTTTTGAGCGCATTTTTGTCGCGTTTATGTGTCAGTTTTGTCGAATTGTGCAGCCCTGGTCTATAAGAGGTAAATAAAGTGCAAGAGAAAAGAGCGGAGCGCAGTTTAGCCGGACGTCCGGAATAGAATGATGGCGTGGAAGATGAGCTCAAAAAAGAACAACAAAAAACACCTTGTCTTCTTTTTAAAGTAATCTTTCAAAGTGGGTTAGTTAGAGCTGAGCGATACGGCAAAAAATGATCACGATTTCCTTGGGGCCAGGTCATGATTTTGACGATTCATGTTCACTTTGTATTTTTTTGTCGGTTTTTTTCCACGTTTTTGTCGCTGTTGAGTTGTGTTTCGGTTGCTTTTGAGCGCATTTTTATTGCTTTTGGTCGCGCCTTTTTTGCTTTTTGTGTCAGTTTTGTTGAATTGTGCAGCCTTGGTCTATTAGAGGTAAATAAAGTGCAAGAGAAAAGAGGAGGTTTAGCGGGACGATTCATGTTCATTTTGTATTTTTCTGAGTCTGTCGTTTTTTCCACGTTTTTGTCGCTTTTTAGTCACATTTTTGTGTATTTTAGTCGCATTTTTGGTGCATTAAGTCGTGTTTTGTCTCTTTTGAAGGCATTTTTATCGCTTTTGGTCGTGGATTTTGTTGTTTGTGGAAGAAATTATTGCACTTCAAAAATTGAAGCCTTTGTGAGCCGCTAATTGCATTCCTTAAAATTGCGTTTTTGTGTAGATTTTTTTTAATTGTGCAGCTCTGGTCTTTAAGAGGTAAATAAAGTCATCTGCTCAGAGGCTTCAGAGGCTAAACAACAGGAGAAAAAGTGTGTTTGAACAGACCTAAATGAAATGCATTGTGGTTGAATAATAGAGCGGCACGATTTAGGAAAAATGTCTAATTGTGATTCTGTCCAAATTCACATTTGAAACACAATTTTGTCACATTCAGTTGTGTTTGTTATATTTAAACACCTCTTTGTTGTTTTTTTGTCGCGCTTTGGTGCATTGAGCTGCGTTTCTTGTTTGTAGGTGAGTTTTTGTTGTTTTTGAGCGCATTTTTGTCACCTTTGGTCACGCTATTTGTGTCAGTTTTGTTGAATTGTGCAGCCCTGGTCTATTAGAGGTAAATAAAGTGCAAGAGAAAAGAGGAGAGCGCGGTTTAACGGGACGTCCGGAATAGAATGATGGCGTGGACAGTTATGTGTGGAAGATGAGCTCAAAAATGAACAAAACCAACTCTTAAAATAATGCTTCAAAGAGGATGAGTAGTAGGGATGCACGTTTTCAATCTCTTCTTTAACCGATCGTTGGAGCTCTTCGCGGACAATAATGGGTTAATCACCTGCCGTTAATGCAGCGTTTTTTTATTGCACGAGTCAAAACAGACGTCAGTGCAATACGTCATAAACACAGGTCTTTGAACTGCACAAAACAGATGATGAAAATCAGCCATTGATTCACAATCTTTGATATAAAAGGTCTTAACATGTGTTTTAGTGAGTGTATAGTTTAGTTTACAATTACGACTATCAAATCTAATCAATCTAATCTATTATAATCAATTATTATATATATATTTTTTTTTTAATAGTCGTTGCAGCCCTAATTGTGTCCCTTTTGAGGTCTAGTGTTGTCGACAAGTTATGTTTCAGACTAACTGTGATTCTGTGTGGATTTGGTTTAATTGTGCAGCTCTGGCCTTTAAGAGGTAAATAAAGTCATCTGCTCAGAGGCTTCAGAGGCTAAACAACAGGAGAAAAAGTGTGTTTGAACAGACAGCTGCATTAAAGACACAAACAGTCAATCACGATACGACAATTTCACAAAAATAGCAGATTGTCACAGGGACCAGCTCACGATTTGATTTTTATCACCCAGCTTTACTCTGCAAAAACTAAGTTCTAGATGAGTTCAAACGTCTTGATTGCAGGATGTTAATCTGAATTCCAGACGTTTTGAGTCGTTAAGATCAGTGGAGACGATTTATTTGATGGAACTAGATTATTTTACTTGTTTCAAACCGTTTGTGACTTGTTTCAATACATTATTTCTTACTTCAATCCAAATGATCTAAAATGTAAATCTATTCAATCTTAAAATGGCTTGAATTGATCATTTTTATCTGGATTTGAGAAGTTTTGACTCGATGAGATTTAATTGCTGATGTGATGCAGAATATTTCACTGGTTTCAAGGTATTTCTGATGATCAGACCATCATTTTTAAAATAAGAAAATACATTTGTCAGTGGAGTCAGTAAAATGATCTTAACCACTGACAGATCATTTGGATTGAAGTAAGAAATAATGTATTGAAACAAGTCACAAACGGTTTGAAACAAGTAAAATAATCTAGTTCCATCAAATAAATCGTCTCCACTGATCTTAACGAGTCAAATCGTCTGAAATTCACATTAATATCCTCAAATCAACACATTTTAACTCTCATAGACATTAGTTTTTGCCGTGTTCTTCGCCCTCGTCCCAAACACAAAGGGGGCGTGCTCACCTCCCGCTCCTCCTCCCCCGTGGTGAAGGCCCCCGTGGTGCCCAGGCTCGTGTCTGCGGGCGGGTTCCTGCGCCCGGGGCCCCCCTCTCCTCTCCTGCGGCCCCCCGACCCCCTGGAGGACATGGAGCTGGAGGAGCTGGGGTCCCGTGGGCTGTTCACTGAGGGGAACTGTGGGCGGCTGTAGGGCACGATGTCCTCGGAGCCTGGGGCCACAGCAGAATACAGATTAACACAGATTAATACAGATTAGACTCTGGAGGTCATGCTGTGTCGGACTTTGATCTGGATTTCAAAAAGACCAAACCGTATGTGGTGCTAATGCTTTAAAACATACATCTTTTTCTCTTTGTTTACATGGACAGAAAAACTAATAATGTTTCAGTCAAAAACTATAATAACTCACTTACATTTGAACCATTTCTATTGTTGTCCTTATATTCTACAGATTCAATTCTTATGAAACGTAAAGTGTGTTTAAACAGTATGAATACAATACACTATAAATGGGTAAATTATTATGTGTTTTTAATATTGTTATTAGCCTTTAAACAGGCTAAGTTTAGCCTCATGTTTTAGAACTAAAGAGAAAAAAAAATACTCTAAAACAAAAGATCCTTGTACTTGTACCTGTGTGTTGTACTTGTACCTGTGTTGGTGTACTTGTACTTGTACCTGTACTTGTACCTGTGTGGTGTACTTGTACCTGTGTGGTGTACTTGTACTTGTACCTGTGTGTTGGTGTACTTGTACTTGTGTGTTGTACTTGTACCTGTGTGGTGTACTTGTACCTGTGTGGTGTACTTGTACTTGTACCTGTGTGTTGGTGTACTTGTACTTGTGTGTTGTACTTGTACCTGTGTGGTGTACTTGTACCTGTGTGGTGTACTTGTACTTGTGTGTTGTACTTGTACCTGTGTGTTGTACTTGTACCTGTGTGGTGTACTTGTACTTGTACCTGTGTTGGTGTAATTGTACCTGTGTGGTTTACTTGTGTGTTGGTGTACTTGTGTCATGTACTTGTACCTGTGTGTTGTACTTGTACTTGTACCTGTGTTGGTGTACTTGTACTTGTACTTGTGTTCTTGTACTTGTACCTGTGTGTTGGTGTACTTGTACCTGTGTGGTGTACTTGTACTTGTACCTGTGTGTTGGTGTACTTGTACTTGTACCTGTGTGTTGGTGTACTTGTACTTGTACCTGTGTGTTGGTGCACTTGTACTTGTACCTGTGTGTTGTACTTGTACTTGTACCTGTGTTGGTGTACTTGTACCTGTGTGTTGTACTTGTACTTGTGTTCTTGTACTTGTACTTGTACCTGTGTGTTGGTGTACTTGTACCTGTGTGGTGTACTTGTACCTGTGTGTTGGTGCACTTGTACTTGTACCTGTGTGTTGTACTTGTACTTGTGTTCTTGTACTTGTACTTGTACCTGTGTGTTGGTGTACTTGTACCTGTGTGGTGTACTTGTACCTGTGTGTTGGTGCACTTGTACTTGTACCTGTGTGTTGTACTTGTACTTGTACCTGTGTGTGGGCGGGCCTTGTTCCCTTTGCCTCCGTGGCTCGTCGCTCTGTCCGGGCCGTCCTGCCTCCTCTCCGCAGAGCCGCTCCTCTGGTCCGACCCGTCTCTGGGCCGGTAGCTGCCCGCTCCTCCTCTCTTCTCGCCGGCCTTCGGGGACACCACGCCCCGCCCCTCCATGGCCGCCCTGGAGGGGTGCGTGGGGGACTTGAGCACGGCCGGAGGTGGGACGGGCGGAGGAGGGAGATCTGGACACACAAACACAAGATTTTGGTTTTAATATTAAGGACCAAAGATATAGGATTTTTTTTTTTTTTCAAACGCTATTGGTATCTGATATTTGTCATGTTTTTTAGTCTATCTTAGTCTATTTTATTGTTAATCTTATCCATGCCTCTTTTATATATTTTATTATATTTTATTCATTGTTTTATGTTGCACCTTACGCCGAAGCAAGTTCCTATGTTTGTGAATTTTTGATCAGTGACAATACACCGTTTTCTGATTCTGATTAAATATTAAGTTTTATTTGTCACTTTCACTAATTTGTTGCATCGATCATGTAAATCAGGGGTGTCCAAACTTTTTCCACCGAGAGCCACATGCTGAAATTTAGACCAAGCGGAGGGCCACAATTAAATCATGAAATGTTCAAAAAAGTTGCATTAATCTGATTTTTTAAAGTGCCACCACACCTACATTCAGTCTCAATGCTTTAATATCAGGTCTGTATCGCACCACAATGTTAATTATTTAGGTTTAAATTGTAGAAAATCTGAAATTTGCCGTAAAAAGTATGTCTTAGGACAATGTGGGCCAATTCACCAGGAAGCTTGAGGGCCAAGAAAAATTGGTCTGCGGGCCGCTTTTGGCCCCCGGGCCTTAGTTTGGACATGCCTGATGCCTAAACATACAGCCATATTTTAATCTTAATCTCCCCTCTACTTTCATTATTACTTATTAGTCCAAAAAGACAAATCCGACGAAGACAATTTGGGAATCGACAGTCAAATGTAAATTGAAAGTCGTTTAGCTAGCTTGTTTGTCGACAACAGCAGGGAGATAAAGGACACTTCACCCCACAACAATTTATTTCCTTAACACACAGACTCAGAAACATTTTATTTAAAGGTCCAATAGTCTGCAAGATTGACTTTTGTGAGCGTTTGACCTTCTATTAGTGCGACTTGTACCTCAAAAGAACCCCCAAAGTGGTTATTCCGTTAGCTCTTTGAAGTTATTTCCTTGCTGATACCACAAGAAAGTCGTTTTTATTTCCGTGTTTGTGCTCTGATTCAAGAGATTGGTGGTTTTTAATAACTATATATGTTACACAACACAAAATATTATCATAAATGACTATGAAACGGGAAATATTGCAAGATATGAGACCTTGAAGGACAGAAAAACATTGGGTTCGGTGTGATCCCAAAGTCTGTATCAGTGGTAGATGTGAGCGCAGCATGTGACGTGGTTTATACACTTTTTTAATGCTGTTATGTCAAGTACAAACTAAATATTTAACAGAATTGTCGACTTTTATTTCTGTTCTTAGACTTTAGCAGGTGGCAGATCCCAAAACCTTTTTAAAGGACCCATATTCTGCTATTTTCCTCTTTACACAGTCTATTCTAAGGGCTTTGTTGATATTCTATAATTCTGCGTTGTGTAATATCCATAACATAACAGTTTCCAAAAAACACCCATTTCTTGGACTGGCCCCCCTCCTTGCAAAAGCAAACGGCTCACTCTGAGATCTGACCCCCCCGAACAGAGAGCAGGCTGCCTCCCCCTCCCAACTCGTGCCGAAGCCTAGAGTGGAGATGGTGCATGCGCCGTGTGCTCCGGTAAACAGTGATACACAAACACTGAATAAACATTTTCTGGTCCTGACGGTGCGTCGTGCTGAGTCCTACGTCCTGGATCTGACCTGGAGTTTGACGTGCTCCAGGGCCTCGACGACGGACGTGCCGTTTGGTAAATAACAAGCTAACTCTTCTATCTGTCGTATCCATCGTGTTATTACTGTGTAGCATTAGCATTAGCTGTTTTTATTATTGCGGCTGCGCGCTTCCCGGAGGCGTGGCTTAAACACCACGTCATCTTAGTGAGGAGCCCCCGTCTGCTGCTCAGCCGAGGGGGACGGAAAAGACAGTTCTCTAGTGAAAACATGAGGGAATCAATCAAAAAACCACTTTGGGAACAACATACGAGGCCCAAATAGCACTGGAGGAAGGTTAGAACCTCTGAAAAGTCCATTTAGCATGTTATGGGACCTTTAAATTGAATCATATTTTGTAACACAACTATCAAATTTCCAACTATTTCTCTTTCCATGCAGAGTTTCGCCCGTTGCCGTCCCGTGACCCGCCTGCAGGGGAGGCAGAGGGGCGTGTCCTGTCCGTAGATCGATGCCCCGTGTCCTTCAGCCTGTGACCGCACGAGGCCAGCCCCCAGGAGCACACATCACAGCCCCTGAGCTCCACCGTGAGGCGCTGATCGATGCTTTCATCTGCTCCTCCTGAGGGCAGTGGACGCTCACGCCGCCGTCCAGACCGTTAGAGTTCATCAAGAAAGTAAGACGCCTTTTTGCATTTTCACTTTTGCGGTCATTAAGTGGTGCACGTGGTGTTAGAGATGCGGTTGTAGCTTCAAGTAGAGCTGGGCGACGTGACAAAAGATGATTATCACGATTTCCTTGGGGCCAGATCATGATTTCAATTTTTATCACGATTCGTGTTCACTTTGTATTGTTCTGTTGCCTTTAATAGAGCTGCACGATTTAAGAAAAATATCTAATTGTGATTTTTCTGACCAGTGCGACTGTGATTTATGTTTCAATAATAGGATTCAGTTCAAATTCACATTTTAAACACAATTTTATTTCTTTTTTTCACGTTCAGTTGTGTTTGTCATATTTAAACGTGTGGTTTTTAAGTCACGTTTTAGTCGCGTTTTGGTGCGTGTTTGTTGTTTATTGACGCATTTTGTCACTTTTGAACACATTTTTATCGCTTTTGGTCGCGCTATTGTCGCTTGTTTCAGAACATGTTTGTACAAATCCAAACTACAGTGTTAGCAATTTTTAATCAAATCAAAGCAAGACATTTTGTTGATTTGGTTTAATTGTGCAGCTCTGGCCTTTAAGAGGTAAATAAAGTCATCTGCTCAGAGGCTTCAGAGGCTAAACAACAGGAGAAAAAGTGTGTTTGAACAGACAGCTGCATTAAAGACACAGACGGTGGCTCAGGACATGACGACGTCACACGTAGGTCTGGGTGATACAGTGATAAAAATCAAATCGTGAGCTCATCCTTGTGACAATTTTTGTGAAATGGTGGTATCGTGATTGACTGTTTGTGTCTTTAATGCAGCTGTCTGTTCAAACACACTTTTTCTCCTGTTGTTTAGCCTCTGAAGCCTCTGAGCAGATGACTTTATTTACCTCTTAAAGGCCAGAGCTGCACGATTAAACCAAATCCACACAAAATCGCAGTTTTTATGGATGCAATTACCAATATTTTACGCTCAATAATTTCTTCCACAAACAACAAAATGTCTTTCTTGCTTTGATTTGAATAAAAACTGCTAACACTGTAGTTTGGATTTGTACAAACATGTTCTGAAACGAGCGACAAAACGCAATTAAAAATGCGTTCAAAAGTGACAAAACAAACAAACGCGACTCAGTACACCAAAAACACAACTAAAAACGACAAAGACGCGACTAAAAGTGACAAAGACGTGACAAAAGTGTGTTTAAAATGTGAACTGAAAATTGAAAATGTCAAAGTGAACATGAATCGAACATAAAATCGAAATCATGATCTGGCCCCAAGGAAATCGTGACCATTTTTTGACATATCGCCCAGCCCTACATCAAGATATTCCTTTCTCTCCGTCTCCACCTCCGCTCCAGTCGATGCCGTCCGGAGGCGGCTGCACGGTTCTTAATATCCCCCGCTTCCCTCCGGAGTGCTGCTCGGCCCGCTCCGATCGATGTTACGGCGCGTGAGCTACGGCCCCAGAGCTGCCAGGATTTATGCCCAGGTCCAGGCTCTGTCCGCGGGCCGCCAGAGTGAGGGACTGCGCCCCGGTCCTGGAGCGTAATGAGACGACCGAGGCCACGCTCCGGGAGAGAAGGGACGGGACATGTATCAAGAGTGAAGAGGGCGAAGAGGAGAAGAGGAGGGTCTGGAGGTGAGGTCGTTTGTGTACGAGTTTAGTTAGTTTTGTTTAATATCAGCGACAGTGTGTCACTTTCAAGAACCACAATTGTTTGTCGCTATTCACCTTATTCCTGAAGTTGTCGTACACTCTGCCGTCTTGTTTCTGTTGTAGTTCACACGGAGCAGACGAGCTCAACAGAAAATAAGTTCTACTCGACTAAAAAGACGTTTTCAGTAAATCGTTGCGTTGTGACTTGTTGTTGCTCGTGTTCATTAAACATTTTACACAAATCAATCTACTTTATGTAACATTTTAGCGTCAGACTTTTCCCTCGTTCATCATTAGCTTTAACGGAGTTCTCGTCAAACGGAAGAGCGTTTACAACAGAATGTGATCTGTGACAAAAAGAGGCAAAAGTGGGCGGGGCCAAATAAGGTGAATAAAGTGGCACAAAAACCCTACGAGAAGCGACAAAAACATGACCGTAAGCGGAAAAATTCTATATAGCGAGAAAAACGTGACTAAAAGCAACAAAATTGTGACAAAAAATGACAAAGTGAAAAAAGAACGTGACTATGAGCAACAAAAATGCTATTCTCCTTATTCCTGAAGTTGTCGTACACTCCGCCGTCTTGTTTCCGTTGTAGTTCACACGGAGCAGACGAGCTCAACAGAAAATAAGTTCTACTCGACTAAAAAGACGTTTTCAGGAAATCGTTGTGTTGTGACTTGTTGTTGCTCGTGTTCATTAAACATTTTACACAAATCAATCTACTTTATGTAACATTTTAGCGTCAGACTTTTCCCTCGTTCATCATTAGCTTTAACGGAGTTCTCGTCAAACGGAAGTGCATTTACAACAGAAGTGGGCGGGGCAGAATAAGGTGAAGAAAGATGGGATGGTAAAATGATGTACAATGATGTACAATGAGGCTATGCCCAACTTAAAGGGCCTGTACCTGATTTTGAAGCATGAGTCGGAAACATGTTTTTGTTTGAACCGTTAGCCCCGCCCACATAGTCCTTCCTTTCACTCAATTCACCTTATTCCGCCCCGCCTACTTTTGCCGTAAACGCACTTCCGTTTGACGAGAACTCCGTTAAAGCTAATGACGAACGAGGGAAAAGTCTGACACTAAAATGTTACATAAAGTAGATTGAAACTAATACAATGGAGACAAGACGGCGGCGCCCACAACCACTGAAGGTGAATATTCACCTTATTCCGCAATAAGGTGAATAACTTCAAAGGACGTTTTCTTAAAATGCATTTTTGTCCCTTGAGACATAACGATCAGCCTTAAAGTAGATCCTACACCAAACTGTACAATCTGGACTCAACAAGATTTAGACCAAACGAACACAAGGATTTTTAAATATCTAATTTTAAAATGGATTTATTGAAGTTTTAAGTAAAAAAAATGAGGCAAAATTGTAATTTTTAGGACTAACTAATATATAACTAATATGTTACAAAATGAACCAAGAAATGTAAACCTGGTTCTGTCCATTTTTCAGATTTAAATGTCCCAAATATGTGGATTTTTGGCTGTTTTTTCACATAAAATGCCTTATTTCTACATGAAAACATGACATGATGAAAAACTTGTAATACATTTTTTTCTTACTTTTATGTGAGTAAACTACAGGAGAAGTTTCAAATTGATATCTTTAAATTTCAGATTTTTTCCTGTTCACCTGCAGCGTCTCGCCTTAAGGGCCCATTTTATCTCCAACAGCAAACCAGTCCCTTCCAATCACTCACAGAGAATTTCTTCCAATCTCCAAAATATAATCTGAAATCACTTTGGCACCCGTCGGCGACACCAGAGCTCCTCGCGGTATTTAGCGCTTGTTCGCGTCATACTTAGCCCCGAACTTAGCGCCGAGCTGTAAGCCAGAACACCTGGGTACGTTTCATTACAGCCGCCCCAGTGACAGTGCACCGAGACTGGGCACGGCTCCCGAGAGATGAGCCCCCTCTGGAGCCCCGCCACCCGCCGCTGTGCTCGGGAAGATTAGGACAGGAGCCATGTCTGCGCGCCGATCGCCACCGGAGGAGCTGATTAAAACTCTGGCTGATGATACGGGCCGTTATTGGAGAACTAGACTGTAGTAAAAGCAGGCTTTCTACTTCCATTAGGCGGGAATGGGAGAGCCGCTGGTACAAAGTGCCCATCTGCCGCGTGTGGACGGCTAACTCGCCGGCTCTTTGTGGGGATGTGGTGATAAAGAAGGTTTGCTGGTTCCTGGAGCAGCGCCAAAGACCTGCAGCGCCAAGCGATGCATGAGCTGAAGTGGTGAGAGTGTGAGGCGAGTACGAGCAGCGTCCAGTCGTGTCTCTAACAGTCGGAATTACTCCAGGGCAGTGGTTCCCATTAGAGCTGGGCGATTTGACAAAAAAATTATGATCACGATTTTCTTGGGCCCAGATCATGATTTCAATTTTATCACGAGTCATGTTCACTTTGTTTTTTTTCTGTTGCCTTTAATAGAGCTGCGCCACTTAGGAAAAATATCTAATTGTGAGTTTTCTGACCAGTGCCATTAAATAGAAAAATGTATTAGAGTTGCGATTTAGGTTTGAATAATACGAGATAGATTCTGTGTTGTTGCTTCTTAGTTTTTGTCATGTTCAGTTGTGTTTGTCATATTTAAATGAGTCTTTGTCGTCACTTCTTTTCATGTTTTTGTCGCTCTTGAGTTGTGTTTCTTGTTTGATATATAAAAAAAAAAAAGCTTTGGCTTCCCCCAAACCTTGTTGATTAGCATAAGCTTGTCTTTTGTGTTTTTCTTTTCTTTTTTTTATGTAAAGTGTGTGTTTAAATTCAAATTTATGCTGATCAACTAAATAAATAAATAAATATCTAATTTTAAGCCTGATTTATTCAAGTTTTTACTCCAAAAATAGGCAAAATTTACAACTTATAGCGCTTTTTAAATTGAAATAAAAGTACATTTCATCTTCTTTTAAAACCTGAAACCATTCTAAGTGCCCCCTGGTAAGTTCAAGTCCTCCTTGAGGTCCCCGCACCCCTGATTGGGAAACACTACTCTAGGGCTGCAACTAATGATTATTTTGTCAATCAATTAGCTTAGTGATTATTCTTTTGATTAACTGATTAGTTGTTTAGCTGCAAAAGGCAATCACAAAGTTTCCACGGGGCATTAAAAAGCATTAAAACTCATGAAGTTAATTTTGGCAAAAATAAGTCCTTAAAGTAGAACTAAGTAACATTTTGACCTTATTAAAGTCTTCAAAAGTCCGTGTGGTGGTTGTAAATGTATTTTGGGGTCATTTGAAGCCCCCGCCGTCGCCCCCTGCTGTCTCTGAGCGGAAAACCAGCCACCGAAGACAACTCTCCTGACAAACACTGGCTCTCT
This sequence comes from Rhinogobius similis, assembly GCA_019453435.1. NCBI lineage: Eukaryota > Metazoa > Chordata > Actinopteri > Gobiiformes > Gobiidae > Rhinogobius > Rhinogobius similis. The sequence continues at coordinate 3,186,230 of CM033625.1, forward strand.
TTTTTATATGATTGTATTTACTTATTTCAATAAAAAGGAAGGGGAAAAAATAAAAGCGTCTTTTTTCTGTATTTTCACAAGGAGCTGCAGGGGCTCTGTTGGTGAAGTTACTAAAATGCATTAAAAAGCATTAAATTCAATCCCCACAGGAATTCAATCTAAAACCATTTTGACAAAAAAGATTTATCCATCATAACGACATTTAAATAAATATAAAGAGAAGAGCAAATAATTACTGCGCTCCCCAGAGCGCACTTTGAGATTTAACATTCAAATACATACATGTGCGTGGTTTAAATGTCATGTTTTACTAGCTTGTTTATATTATAATGTAGTTTATTATATTCTCGTGATTCTGTTGCCCAACGGTTACAAGCCAGTAGTTTTGACACGATAAAAATGTAAATGTCTTGTTTTGACGTTGATTATCGCATTAAATTTGAGTTGCTAAAACCTGCATAAACCTCGATTCAATTACTACTCAAGTCATAAAACCTCTTTTTTCAGCACATGGTTGGTTTTAGAGCCCATGTACAGACCTTAAAGATGAACCAATTACTAAATTAGTTGACGATTATTCCAATAAACAATTAGCCCTAAATCACTCTAGTTAGAGCAAAACCTACATTTCCTTCCGTACATTATATGGATTAGTGTTGATGTTCATTCATTCATTTGTTCCCGTTTGGGGGTCATGGGTGACTGGAGCCTGTCCCAGTGACTTTGGGCCTTAGGCGGGCGCACTCTGGACAGGGGCCGACTCATCGCAGGGAAGTGAACAAGTGTTGACGTCGTATAAAATGTAAAGTCACACCCAACAACCCAAACAGAAACGCTGGATATTTCTAGACGCACGTAGACTTTGCGCGTAAACTCGACATCACAACAGAAGGAGGTAGAGGACGTACCTTCGTTGTAGGGGTCGCGCCGCTGCCCTCCGGGGTGCTGCTTCTGCTTCTTGGGGGGCCTCCTCTGGACAGCTGCCATGCTCATGTTACTGTCTGTGGACACGGGGCTGGCTGGACGCCCACCTGACCCTGTTATTTGGTATTTTCGTGCTGCAAAAAGAAAGTCGTGTGTGATTCATTTGTACCAATCAAAGTGTTCTAATTAAGGCCAGACACTACAGGCAAAAGTCATTGTTTTTGGTCAGTTTTTTCTCTCACATATCGACTTTCATGTGGAACAACAAACGTGTCCAATCTGCTCCTAAAGATGTTTGATTCTTCCATTGAATCCACTTCATCCATAGATTTCTCTGGGACATTGTAACTTCAAAGGACGTTTTCTTAAAATGCATTTTTGTCCCTCGAGACATAAAGATCAGCCTTAAAGTAGATCCTACACCAAACTGTACAATCTGGACTCAACAAGAATTAAACCAAACGTACAGAAGGACGCAGAATTTCTGACTGATCATACGATAATTTAGCTTAAAATAATAATTTTAAGCTAAATTATTTTAATAATAAATTTTTCAGTCGGGTAAGTAAAATGATCTTAACCACTGACAGATCAATTGGATTGAAGTAAGAAATAATGTATTGAAAGTAAAAGTAATTTTTTTTTTAAGTAAAATAATCTAGTTCCATCAAATAAATCGTCTCCACTGATCTTAACGAGTCAAAACGTCTGAAATTCACATTAATATCCTCAAATCAAGACGTTTAACTCATCTAGAACTAAACAGAACGCCTGGACGCTAGCGTTAGCCTCCAAACATCGCAAACTATGCAAAAGTAGGATTATTTTGGCGACTGAACACCACTCGGCCACATATCAGAGCCTCGTTGGACACTGTTACCGCGTGTAGAAGTGTTTTGTGAAGATTAATAACATCAGCAATCAGCGCCAGAATGACCAAGAAATCGCCAAATCTGTCTGAGCAACGGGCCAGAGTTCTGCACCCATCACACCCACCTGCGTTGGTCCCACACTCCTGCCCCTGTGTGCCGTGGTACTTGGGCCCCACCCGCAGTCCCTGGTACTCCGCCGCCGCCGCCACCGCCTGGGCGAAGTCCGCGTCGGTGAAGAAGGAGCCGTCGGAGGAGCTGACGGCGCTGGACCTGCCCGACGACACGTTGTCCTCCTCGGACGCCGACCCCCAGCCGTTGATCATGGAGCCGGTCACGGAGCTCTCCAGGTCGCCCATGCTGGAGGCGGGCGTCTGCTCCAGGCCCCTGAGCAGCAGCCGGCGGGGGTGCGGGTGCATGTGGGGCGGCTGGGGGTGCGGGTGCGTGTGGGGGTGGTGGTGGTGGTAGTGCATGTTGGCCACCTCGGCGTCCGTGTCGTCGCACTCCTCGTCCTCCTCCAGGATGTCCTCCTCCGTCTCCTCCAGGCCGTCCGTGTCCAGGGCCAGGGGGCTGGTGATGTAGCTGTACGTGTGGGACGGGGACAGGGGGCGCGGAGGGGGCGGCGGGCTCATCCCGTGACGTCTGTCAAGAGAAATCAAGCACATCAGTCACACTACAGGCAAAACGAAAACAATTTTTCTGGTCAGTTTTCTCTCTCACACGTCGACTTTCATGTGGAAACAACAAACATGTCCAATCTGCTCCTAAAGATGTTTTATTCTTCCATTGAATCCACTTCATCCATAGATTTCTCTGGGACATTGTAACTTCAAAGGACGTTTTCTTAAAATGCATTTTTGTCCCTCGAGACATAAAGATCAGCCTTAAAGTAGATCCTACACCAAACTGTACAATCTGGACTCAACAAGATTCTGACAGAACGGATGCAAGGATTTGTTTATATCTCAAATGTACAGGAGGATTTGTTGATATCTAATTCTAAAACTGATTTATTTAAGTTTTAAGTCAGAAAAATTAGGCAAAATTTGAATTTAAAAACTAAATAAGAAATCCAAAATTCCCCTTTTTTTCTGGATATATACATTAGAGCTGCACGATATTGGAAATGAATGTGATATGGCTATTAAGATCTATTTTTGCGATATTTAAATACACTTTTTGACTAAGGCTGATTATTTTAGTCGTCACTAGTCAGTGATTATTTTTTATTGTAGATTGAAACTTAGAATAAAGATTTACATATTTAACCAAATAAATGTTGAAATATTGTGAATGAAGCTTCTAGAGAGAGAATATTTATGAATAAAGTGTATAATTGAGGAAAATCAGAAATAGTCTATTCTTTTTTGCCATTTGTCTGCTAACTTTAGTTTGAAAAAGCTAGATTTTATTCAGGATTTTCCCTTTTCAATGTTTTTATTTTAAAAACAGAACATTTCTATCAGGTGAAGACTGCGATATATTTAGTTTTTTTTGGTGATATCGTTATTGCTTCAGACAATATTGCGATATCGATACTTTTGCGATATATTGTGCAGCTCTAATATACATTAAGTAAAGTCAATTGTAAATTATTTGTGTTTTCACTGGGGGTTTGGCCGATAAAGGGCAGATTTATAGTCATTGTATTCTTGTGCGATACTGATATTTAAATTTATTTTGGTTAAACAGAGACAAGCCAATGGTAATACAACACCTGCAACTGAATAAACACTAGATAGATTTGTTCTAAGCCTCCTTTTTTGACATTGCGATTCGACACGTGGTTGATACTTTTGTCATGTTTAAATTTTTCGACAGTCGATTAAAGCAAGTCATGTAGTTCCAAAAACGCCATTTTCGACAAGGCGGCCCTCTGTGAACTCGTATTCCGCTGATATGTATTACTTTGAGTCAAGTCGTAGAAAATTAAAAGTCTGCCGCCGCCCTGGAATGGTGCCGCGCGAGAAGCAATCAATCTGGAGTCTGACAGGCGCCGCAGTTAACGGCCGACTACAGGTGAATGTTAAGAAGGAGCCCGGTCTCTGCATTCCATGTTTCTGTCAGCGGCGTCCAGCGTTCTGTCCAGTCCAGAGCGAGCGGGCCAGTTCTCAAGGTCCAGGTCGGATTTTGAGTCTCAAAGAACCGAGTCAAGTCCAATATATTTTTTCCAACCTTTTTTGAGTTGCGGCAGACTTTCTGGGTTTAAAGCAGGGCTGTCCAAACTTTTTCCATCGAGGGCCAAGCGGAGGGCCACAAATCAATCGTGAAACGTTAAAAAAAGCTGCATTTATCTGATGTTTTAAGCACCACCACATCTACATTCAGTCTCAGTGCCTTAATATCAGGTCTGTATTGCACCAAAATGTTAGTTATTTAGGTTGGAATTGCAGAAAATGTGAAATTTGCTGTGAAAAAGTACTTCTCAGGACAATGTGGGCCAGTTCACCAGGAAGACTAAGGGCCAAGAAAATTGGTCTGAGGGCCGCATTTGGCCCCCGGGCCTTAGTTTGGACATGCCTGGTTTAAACGATACCACGGCACCCCCTACACTCCTCAAACTTTACAAAACCAGACTGTTTTGTAAAAAATACGGTCTATAATGAGGTAGATAATGTCTGTGCAACTGTCTAGTTCTTTATAGTGATGGATTTGCATTATTTTTTGATGCGGTAGTTGCTCTGGACATTCCAAAAAAGTAAATTACATCTGCAATTGTGAATTTGTTATGTTATGCCATTTTTTCAAGGCACCCTTGGCAAAAGCTCAAGGCGCACCAGTGTTCCCCGGCACTGGTTGAAAATCAAGGGTGTCCTTGCCTCTCCACAGATCAGGGCCTCGTCTAGAAAACTTTATGTGGAATTCTTACTAAAAGTGTACAAATTTCTGCAAACATGCACACTTTTTGTCTCTTTGAGTTCAGATCGCCCTCTTGGTCATTTCTGAAAACACCAATGCGCAAAGTTCAATTCTTTAAGTGTTTTTATAGATCGCAAACCTGACGTAGAAAGTTGTGGACCTGTAACTTGGCTAAATTGGTAAGTTTAATGTCATGCCATACTATGGGACATTCAGGCGAAGTAATACGATCTCCATGGTCCTGTATTACTCTGTTGTTGGAGGAACTCTCTCTGTACTAGATGAACTGTTCATCTGCCTGGAGGAACTCTCTAATGGTAAAGATAACAGCCTCCGTATCAGGAAGTAAAGTGGAAGAAAAGTCTCTGTCTGCGTCGTCGAGCGTTGGGAGTCCAGTCCAGAGCGAACAAGTGAGTTCTCATGGTCCAGGGCGGGTTTTGAGTCACAAAGAACCTGAGTCAAGTCCAATACTGTGTACTCAACTCTCCACAGACAGGGGCCTTGTCTAGAAAATGCATCTAGAAAACGAGGAATTCTTACTAAAAGTGCGAATTTCTGTAAACTTGTGCACTTGATTTTCAACCAGTGTGGAAGAGAGCACTATTGTGTCTTAAAGTATTGCCAAGTGTGCCTTGGAAAAATTTCAAATTTTAGTAAAGTTACACTTTAATTTAATTTAATAATTTACCGTTATAACATTTTAATCAACTTATTTAATATTTTTAACATTTTAATCAACATATTTATGAACTTAATATTTAAATCTTTTTAATCAATATTTATTCCCAATGTGCTTTTAACCAAGTGTTATGAATATTCATGTTTTTACCCGTTTTTAACCCTGGGTTACATAAGTCTGTCGGTTCAACAAATACAGTTTCCATAAGTGGAAGGTTTATCACAAGATCAAATCAGCATTGGATGTTAAATTATCATTATTTTCTGTTTATATCTGCTTTGTTTCTCCTGAGTCTGCGTTGTCTCTTGTCCAATCATCTCAAAAGCGTTCAGGGAGCCAAAGTGAGCTCATACTTGTCAGTGTTCACTTTGGATCGCTCAGAAGCTCGTGTGGTTCACTTCAGACAGCGGAGACCCTCGGACCGTCCACCAATCCAGTCCAAAATGAACCGGTCAAAACAGTGTCCCCTGGTCTCCTGGATCTGTCCTGGACCCGGGTGAGGCCTGGTCTGACTCGTACCTGCGCTCGTGGCTGTCGTGCGGGTCGTGGAGCATGGGCTGCATCTCCTCCTGGGGCGAGGGGGTCAGGGTGGCTGTGGACTGGTGGCTGTAGGACACGGCGGCGGGGGAGGACGCGGCCCCCCTGATGGGCGGGGTGGGGCCCCTCTCCATCTCCTCCTCCTCCTCCAGCTCGTCCGGCTGCAGGTACATGTGCGAGGGAGGCATGGGGCACTGCATGTCCGGGTCACAGCTGATCACACGGGACACAAGGAAAGAATGGTACGTTTAGATTTTGTTCATTTTACTTTGGCTTTCATTTTGTTGTTTTGATTCTGTTCAGTTTTGGTTTTAGAAGGATTCCTTTTCAATTGATTTCGGTTAATTTTGGTCCAGAAAAAGCATAAGAAATAAGTTTAAAAATATTCAACCCATTATAGAAGAGAGCAAGTACGGAAGCGTAGAACTGTCAATGTTGTGTTTTGGGTTTTTTTCGATAGGTATTCTGACTTTTTTTTTTTCGATAGTTATTCTGACTTTTTTTTTTTCGATAGTTATTCTGCCTTTTTTTTTTCGATAGTTATTCTGACTTTTTTTTTTTCGATAGTTATTCTGACTTTTTTTTTCGATAGTTATTCTGACTTTTTTTTTCGATAGTTATTCTGACTTTTTTTCGATAGTTATTCTGACTTTTTCGATAGTTATTCTGACTTTTTTTTCTCGATAGTTATTCTGACTTTTTTTATAGTTATTCTGACTTTTTTCGATAGTTATTCTGACTTTTTCGATAGTTATTCTGACTTTTTCGATAGTTATTCTGACTTTTTTTCGATAGTTATAGTTATTCTGACTTTTTTATAGTTATTCTGCCTTTTTTCGATAGTTATTCTGACTTTTTTTCGATAGTTATTCTGACTTTTTTCGATAGTTATTCTGACTTTTTTTCGATAGTTATTCTGACTTTTTATAGTTATTCTGCCTTTTTCGATAGTTATTCTGACTTTTTTTCAATAGTTATTCTGACTTTTTTTTTCAATAGTTATTCTGACTTTTTTTTTTTCGATAGTTATTCTGACTTTTTATAGTTATTCTGACTTTTTTTCGATAGTTATTCTGACTTTTTTCGATAGTTATTCTGACTTTTTTTTCGATAGTTATTCTGACTTTTTTTCGATAGTTATTCTGACTTTTTTAATAGTTATTCTGCCTTTTTTTCGATAGTTATTCTGACTTTTTTTTCGATAGTTATTCTGACTTTTTTTCGATAGTTATTCTGACTTTTTTTTTTTTTTTTTTTGGATAGTTATTCTGACTTTTTTTTTTGGATAGTTATTCTGACTAAAAAAAGTCAGAATAACTACCCCCCCCCCAAAAAAGTCAGAATAACTATCGAAAAAACCCCAAAAAAACACAACATTGACAGTTCTACGCTTCCGTAAGCAAGTAAGATGTTTTTACGAAAATAAATAAGGTCCATACGGTCCTCCTATAACAAATTAACCCTAATGCCCTGTAGTAGAATGTAATAGTTACTAAAACATAACACAAAAAGTGTAAGCTGTTGTTAAAACTCCAAAATATTTAATTCATAACAAGTGCCTCTGACAGGTTGGACTACTCATTTCGCTAAAATGCAGTTAAGATAAATATATTTAAAATTTTACCCCAGTTTAGCTATTTTATTAGGTTTTTAATTTCACTTCCTGGTTGTAAATGATGACATCACACTGGGAAATTACTAACAAACATCCTGTACAGTGGCCAAAACTCATCTAATATCACTGAGTTTTTATTTGACAAATAAAAACCCAAGTGAACACCTTTTATTTTGTTGAATCAATGTTTAAAGGGTCAAAAAAGTAGTTTCTTTTGTGTAAATTATGTATAAAGTTTGTCTCCCCGTGTGATGTCATCAGTTTGTTTACTTCCTGTAGTTGTCGACAGATTTTTCAACTTTTCTCCACAAACAGCGACACGATTCACGTAAAACTATAATTTATATTTACAAAAGGTATTAATACACGAAATAAAGTCAAAATTAGAAAATCATAAAAACCTGTCACATGCACTTTAATATTGTCCTTGTGGAAATGTGTAATGTGTGTGAACTTTTGTCCACAGCACTAAAACACATTTATTTGCATAAAATACAATCAAAACATGCTGTTTCAAAATGATTCACTATGTATATGTTACACCTACAAAAATAGAAGTTTCTGTAATATTTCCATGTGGTATTACACTAGTTCTTATTCAAACCAAGACTAAAACACCAGAGGAATGGTTCAATCATGGCCTGTATATGATTTACGTCAGGATCAGGTTTAAATGAGGTTCCTCTGGGTCCTTTTCCCGCTCGTCCCGTACCTGTCTTGCAGGGCCATGCCGTAGTCGTCGGTGGTGCGTCCGGGCGGGGGGTTGGCGGGGGGCGGAGGCAGCAGGTCGGCCCAGTTCATTGTGCTTTGTTTGGGGAGTTTGGGCGTCCGCATGCCCTTCTTCTGGCCCTGGCTGCCTGCTCCAAAACAAAACAAAACACAAACTCGTCAGTCACACAATCCATGGACAGTACATCATACACAAGAGAAGGACATGCACACGGCAGCACATACAGTATTCACCTCATTCCTGAAGTTGCCGTACGCGCCGCCGTCTTGTTTCCGTTGTAGTTCACACGGAGCAGACGAGCTCAACAGAAAATAAGTTCTACTCGACTAAAAAGACGTTTTCAGGAAATCGTTGCGTTGTGACTTGTTGTTGCTCGTGTTCATTAAACATTTTACACAAATCAATCTACTTTATGTAACATTTTAGCGTCAGACTTTTCCCTCGTTCGTCATTAGCTTTAACGGAGTTCTCGTCAAACGGAAGTGCGTTTACAACAAAAGTGTGATCTGTGGCAAAAAGAGGAAAAAGTGGGCGGGGCAGAATAAGGTGAATAGAGACAGAGACACTCTTTTGTGTCTCTACCTGTGTGCTGCGTCTGAAGAGTCTAATCCAGGGGTGTCCAAACTTTTTCCATCGAGGGCCACATATTGAAATATAGACCAAGCGGAGGGCCACAAATCAATCGTGAAATGTTAAAAAAGCTGCATTTATCTGATGTTTTAAGCTCCACCACATCTACATTCAGTCTCAGTGCCTTAATATCAGGTCTGTGCTGCACCAAAATGTTAGTTATTTAGGTTGGAATTGTAGAAAATCTGAAATTTGCTGTAAAAAGTACTTCTCAAGATAATCTGGGCCAATTCACCAGGAAGCCTAAAGGCCAAGAAAAATTGGTCTGAGGGCCGCATTTAGCCCCCGGGCCCGAGTTTGGACATGCCTGCTCTAATCTGTACATTCAAGCCCCAAATGGCACTTGCTCCTAACACCAACAAACTCATTTAGTAAAGAAAACTCCAGATTACACATTAACTGGAGGAATCATTTCACGTTCGCGAGCGTGCGGACCGGGGCGGCCGTCTCGTCGCGCCCGCTGCTTTCAAACCTCTCGCTTGTTAATTGATGTAGAAAAACTATAAAGCAGCAATTTTCCCCCCGTGCCCAAAAGGTTTTCCGAGGAAATGGCACAAACGGCTCCAATTAAACCAAACTATCAGGATTCCGGAGCAATGAGCTGTGAGGTGCGGAGAGTGCTAACGGCTTTTGGTTTTTAATAACTTGAAAGTTCCAGCGCGGCGCAGAATTGATACGTGGCATTAGCGCCGCAGCCTAGCATGTCGTCTGCGCCGCGCCGCCATTTGTACTTGTCCAGCAGCAGACATTAGCGCGCCGGCAAATTACTGCGCCGATTATACTCGCCCAAATGAACGATGTAATGGGCAAAACAAATGTGTACGGAGAAACAGAAAGATGACAATAGCTTGAATTCAGGATATTAGAGTGAGACGCCTTTTAGTTTTTTGGTCAGTTTTCTCTCTCACATATCGACTTTCATGTGGAAACAACGAACGTGTCCAATCTGCTCCTAAAGATGTTTTATTCTTCCATTGAATCCACTTCATCCATAGATTTCTCTGGGACATTGTAACTTCAAAGGACGTTTTCTTAAAATGCATTTTTGTCCCTCGAGACATAAAGATCAGCCTTAAAGTAGATCCTGCACCAAACTGTACAATCTGGACTCAACAAGATTTAGACCAAACGAACACAAGGATTTATTGATATTTAATTCTAAAACTGATTTATTGTAGTTTTAAGTTTAAAAAATGAGGCGAAATTTGAATTTTTAGGACAATTTTCAGTCAAATCTAGTTTACTTATAAACTAAATAAGAAATCCAAAATCTCCTCTGTACATTTTTTTATAACTAATATGTTACAAAATGAAACAATAAATTTAAACTTGGTTTTGTTAAATTTTCAGATTTAAATGTCATAGATATGTGTATTTTTGACCATTTTTACACCTAAAATGTCTTATTTCCACACGAAAACATGACATGATGAAAAACTTACAATAAATTTTTTTCTTACATTTATGTGAGTAAACGACAGGAGAAGTTTACAATTGATATCTTTAAATTTAATATTTTTTCCTATTCACCTGTCATATCAATTTGAAACTTCCCTTGTGATTTACTTTTGTACTTTTTATTACTTTACCACCACTGCCCTTCACTAACATTTAATATTTACGTCCAACAAGTCAGGAATTTTAAAGTAGCGAAAGAAAACTACATTTCAAAAGGAATGTCAGGAAATGTAAACGTAAACAGTTAATTGGATTGCACTGAACAAACCCACGATAAAATCCAAGCACGTCACGGCTTTTGACCAGAGGCTTTGTGCGCCGTTTACCGTTTGTGTTTTTGTTTTTGAATTTCTCCTGGCATCTCCTTTTGAACCGCAATTTAAGATAAGGCGACACGGAAATTAATCACATTACCATTTTAAAGCACGCCTTATTAACTTCTTACCCTGATTTATTGCTTTTGAGGAAGATTGGTTTTTAAATTACAGTGGGGGTAGGAGAGACGGTACGGTTCACAACAACACGGGGAGAAACACGGAGGAAAACTGAAAGAGAACCGTGAATTAACGCTAGAAAGACGGAGCGACGCAGGTGCTAATTTAGTCTGATCAAACAATTAACCGTACGGGTGCCACTGTTGGATAAGAAAGGCAGTGCACGACGATTGTGTTCATTTTGTGCAGATTTAAATGCACAGTTACTACTTTACTCACATCTGCTTTTAGTGTGGGGCAATTAGAGTTACACAATAAAACAAAATACTAATAATATCAATAAGAAGTTGCTGATTATTCACGTTTCAATCTAATACAATAACATTATATTAAAGCGAGACAATACAGGCAGAGCTCATTTTTGTCAATTTTTTGGTCAGTTTTCTCTCTCACATATCGACTTTCATGTGGAAACAACAAACGTGTCCAATCTGCTCCTAAAGATGTTTGATTCTTCCATTGAATCCACTTCATCCATAGATTTCTCTGGGACATTGTAACTTCAAAGGACGTTTTCTTAAAATGCATTTTTCTCCCTCGAGACATAAAGATCAGCCTTAAAGTAGATCCTACACCAAACTGTACAATCTGGACTCAACAAGATTTAGACCAAACGAACACCAGGATTTTTTAAATATCTAATTCTAAAACTGATTTATTAAAGTTTTAAGTTAAAAAAAATGAGGCGCAATTTGAATTTTTAGGACAATTTTCAGTCAAATCTCAAAAAACAAAAAAATAAATCCAAAATTCCCTCTGTTTTTTGTAACTAATATGTTACAAAATGAACCAAGAAATGTAAACCTGGTTCTGTCCATTTTTCAGATTAAAAAATCCCAAATATGTGGATTTTTAACCATTTTTACACATAAAATGCCTTATTTCTACATGAAAACATGACATGATGAAAAACTTGTATATATTTTTTTCTTACATTTATGTGACTAAACTACAGGAGAAGTTTACAATTGATATCTTTAAATGTAAGTTTTTTTTTCCTATTCACATGCAGCATCTCGCCTTAATCTATTTTACGACTCGCACAAATCTGACGACATTTTGATTTGCCTTTACGTTTCTTAGCCTCTTAGGGTATTTATTTTTTCCTCACAGGCAAATTTCACAACTTCAGCCTTTGATAACAATTAATCATGTAGTCTTCAATTTTTATTTTGTTCTCTAGCTGTGGGACTAGGCTTGTTCTGATGAAGTTGACAGGGGAAACCACAGAACCTTGAGGGACCCACCTGTACACGTTGCACACACGATCCAATTTTTGAAGAACACCTTAAAGATAAACTCCAGACGTGTTCCTTCAGAGCGTACCGCGTTATGAATGCATTTACGACTAACGCTGCTTTATTGTTGACACATTCTTCAGGTGATTTAGAGAATGCTCCGTGAACTGTGCTCTAAGGTGCGGGCGTTACCTGAGGTGCTGCTGCTGCCCCGGTCCGAGCTGTTGTAGGACCCCCCGGTGTGGCTGTCGTGGGGCTGGTTGTACGGGATGGTGGCGGGCATCGGGCTGTCTCCTCCTCGGTATCGGTCTGAAGGAATAAACAACGGACAATGAACAGACGAAGACTATGTACAAGAATCCTCACATTTTGTCTGTATTCCCACATAATTTCAGTTTAAAATATCAGATGGATGGCAGCTGTAATGGATCTTAATTTAGGTTTAAAAAAAAAGGTTCCTCAATAAACTATTTATAATTCATTAACAAACATTAGTTATTTGTTTCTGTGCACTTGTAAAGACATTTAAAAGCATTTATCGCTTTGTTATTGAACATGGTTTAATAAGAAGCTTATTCCAAACATTTTGTACATGGTCTCATGACAGACATGTTTTGTTGAAAGAACATTAGCATTTAATGTATTATAAGTGTCTACAAATGCTAATAAATGCCTTATAAGTGCTTGTAAACAAATACTAGTGTTTAATAATGCTTTACTAAGGAACCTTATTTTAAAGCACTGCCCTTTTTCATTCTTTCTTTTAAGGTGAGACGCTGCAGGTGAAAAGGAAAAAATATCACTTAAATTTATCCTGTAGTTTACTCCCATAAATGTAAGAAAAAAGTATTGTTTTCATGTAGAATTTTATGGGGGAAAATATATATATTTACAAATTTTTTACATAAAAATACACATATTTGGGACATATAAATCTTAAAAATGGATGGAATCAGGTTTAAATGTCTTGGTTCACTTTGTGACATATTAGTTTAAAAAAATGAATTTCTTATTTTGTTTGTGAGTAAACTGGATCTGACTGAAAATTGTCATAAATTTCCAAATTTCGCCAAATTTTTTTACTTAAAACATCAATAAATCAGTTTTAGAATTAGATATTAAAAATCCTTGTGTGTTTGGTCTAAATCTTGTTGAGTCCAGATTGTACAGTTTGGTGTAGGATCTACTTTAAGGCTGATCTTTATGTCTCGAGGGACAAAAATGCATTTTAAGAAAACGTCCTTTGAAGTTACAGTGTCCCAGAGAAATCTATGGATGAAGTGGATTCAATGGAAGAATAAAACATCTTTAGGAGCAGATTGGACACGTTTGTTGTTTCCACAAACTGAACAAAAAACTAAAAATTGAAAAAAAATATTGTTTTACCTGTAGTGTCTTGTCTTAAAATAAAAAAAATTAACATAAACTCTACCTAATTATTTTTTTATCTTTTTGGATCCATAGCAATCGGATCCAAATCTTCACACAATGAATATAACTACAATAGAACAGTTTTTTGTTAGCGAACACAACATGCAGTTCATGCTCATGCAGCGCTCCAAACTATCACCACATGTTTTTGTGATCGCTCTGTTTGATCTTGTTATCTTTGCCATTTCATCCAAAATGTGCTCCCAAAGATAAACGCTGCGGCCGGGATCACAAACCGGCCCGGAAAGCTTTTCAGACCTGCCCAGTTTCAAAATGCGCACATTACAGTCGAATACACAGAGATGAGAGAAATGCGTTTGGAGAGGCAGGAGTGAAATGTCAAACAGGAACATTATGGAAGCAAAGGAAAAAGAAGCAGGAATGGAAGCCTCCGAAGGGCAGGAAGACGAGTGGAAAAAGCGGATGGCAGGTGAAGACTTTGGAGACGTTTCGCGACATCTTCGACTGACGTTTTCGCCGCACTCACCCTTGTTCAGCTTGTTCTGCTCCATGATGTTCTGGTGATGCCCGGGCTTCCAGCAGTGCTTCTCGTTGAGGTCCCCGCTGCCCCCGCCGCCGCCCCCCGTCCCGCCCCGGTCCGCGCTCATGTTGTTGCCCAGGATGGCCGACTGGATGAGCTGCGTGGTGGCGTACGGCGTGGGCTGGCCTCCGGGGCCCACGAAGCGTCCATCTTTGAGGTTGGGGCTGTTGAAGGTCTTCATCTCGTTGATCTTGTTGGACAGGTCCACGTCGCTGTAGACCCCGGACTCTGGGACCATGAGGTTGGCCGGCTTGTTGTCCAGCTGGTTGTTGTAGTTGGCGATGCAGTCGGCTGTTGGACACGGAGGAACAGTTTACCTCGACTTATCTGAGCAGCGCCGTCACCAGAGTCTTTTAAACTAGGGTTGTTCTGATACGATACCAGAATCCCATTGTCTGCTGATACTTGGTAAATGGTAAATGGTCACATATTTATACAGCGCTTTTCCACCTTCGAGGCACTCAAAGCCCTTTACATCAAGGAACCATTCACCCATTCACTCACACATTCACACACCAGAGTACACAGACACTGGGGCGAGGCGGGTTAAGTGTTTTGCCCAAGGACACAACGGCAGTATTCACCTGCGGGAGCAATTGCACCGCCAACCTGTGGGTCAGTGGATCAGACCGCTCAACCAATGATGTTTATGTCAGGAGCGGGATTAGAACCGCTGACCTTCGGATAAGAAGACAATTTCTCTGCCAACTGAGCCACTGCCGCCCTTCACTTCACTATTTTTAGGTATCGTATCAGCAAATTTCCGATCCAATACCATGATGTATCGAATGAAAAATAATTAGGTCTATTACTTAAGCAGGACGCAGATAAGTCGATAAGTGCACCAGCTTTGCTAACGTTGCTAATTGGATGTCATCATCTACTTCTCTGTTTTTTCAGAACGTTGTAGCAGTCGCACCGAGCTAAAAACACAGGCAAATTCCGCCACTTCAATTTGAACCAGCCTTTGATCACAATTAATCGTGTAGTCTTCAATTTTTATTTTGTTTTCATCTAGCTGTGGGATTAGGGTTTTTCTGATGAAGTTGACAGGGGAAACCGCAGAACCTTGAGGGACCCACCTGTACACGTTGCACACACGATCCAATTTTTGAAAAACATCTTATAGATAAACTTCAGACGTGGTCCTTCAGAGCGTACCATGTTATGAATGCATTTACGACTAGAGGAGGGCGCAGATAAGTCGATATGTGCACCAGCTTTGCTAATGTTGCTAACTAGATGTCATCATCTTCTTTGCTGCTTTTACAGGAAGTTGTAGCAGTAGCACCACGCTAAAAACAAGAACAACGAGACTCACCTGACCATTTCGCTCTGAGCATTTCTGCCTCTAAACACGATGACTATAGCTCCATCATAGCTTAGCGAACCAACAGCACACCAAACCATTGTTTATACACAATGGTTTAATAACTCTTAGTAAAAACATTTTATTTTTAGCTCTAAAACATGAGAAGTCAAAGTCAAGATAATCAAGAGCAGGTTTATCCCTCGTGCTCTTCATTTGAGCTGCACATTTGGTCAAAGGTCAATACACGTTTTCATATTAAGAAAAAAATACTTTCATTTTAAAGGTAAGTGATGTTTTGGACCAACCTTGAGCGTTTCATAGCAATGATATAAAAAACAAAATAAAAAATCTAGATGGGGTCAAATGAACGCAAAGATAGCGAAAGGGTTAACCCCAATTTATGCAAAAACTGAAAATATTAAAAAGTATATTGCTCTTTGACCAAATGTGCAGCTCAAACGAAGTGCACGAGGGTTAAAGATGGTTTAAAATGATTCTGTGTGTCTTTTTGTGTTCTGTGATTTTAATGCAACTTTTCCTGTTATGTAAAGCACTTTGAATTGCCTTGTGTATGAATTGTGCTCTATAAATAAACTTGCCTTGCCTAAAGGCCAATAACAAAACAAATAATGCATTATATTTGTCCTTTAATGCTAAACAAGAAGTAAATATTCACCAAGAAGTGTTTTGGTGTAATATAATACAATACAGCTGGTGTAACCTTTTAACTGAATTACCCAATTTTTCTCCAGCTTTTCTGAACAACTGAACAACTCATGGCTTGTTTGAAAGCTCCAGAATATAATATAAAAATGAACATTCAGGACTATAGTGGGTCTAACCATAGCTGTATCATGCATTATGTATTATGGACAATATACGTACACAGCAAAAAGTGGGTTGTTTCTCAAAATACAAGTTCATTTGACTATATAAATATGTTTGATTAACCAGTGAAGATACCATTTGGCGTAAGATGTTTTTCTTTAGCGTCAAAAACACAGGTTGCATGATTTCCGAAGGTGGCATTAATGAAATACGTTTTGTAATTCCACTGCTCCAAAGGACTTAACGGCACATTTTAACACGCACAATTTTACAATCGATCACGCTGCCAAACATAAATCTCTGCGGCGCCGCGGCCGTTCTCGCCTTTTGCGCGCGCTTTAGCCATAACTCAACGCTAGCTGTCACCGCCCCCACCGCCGATCGCTGAGGGCCGGTCGCCGCTCATCGAGTGGGACAGCGAGACGTGTCCAAATCAAAGGCAGCACATCTCATCTGACACATCCAATTTTCCCCGGCTCATAAAATATTCAAATCCCCGTGCCGTTCCCAGCGCCAGGCGGAGCGGTAAATACCAGGCGCGGCCGTGGGTGCCCGGGCGCCGAGGCTGCACGGTCTGCACGTGTCGGGTTTCAGCGCGACACTTCAAAGGGCGGCGTTTGAAAGCTGCCCTACGGCTCACATGAAGGGACATTAACTCCTCTGCTCTGCTCCGTCGCCGGGCAGTGATCCTCGTAATGCGCCGCGGTGAGGATTTGGTGAGGCCGGCGTCAAAGAACACGTAATATGCAAAGCGAGTGCGATATTGTTGCGATACGGTTCTGACGTTGTTTCGATCGCCAGTGAGTGATTGTCTTGATGAGGTTGTCGGAAAGGTTTTGTTGTAGTTTAGGGGGTTCAGGGGTGTCCAAACTTTTTCCATCGAGGGCCACATATTGAAATATAGACCAAGCGGAGGGCCACAAATCAATCGTGAAACGTTCAAAAAAGCTGCATTTATCTGATGTTTTAAGCTCCACCACATCTACATTCAGTCTCAGTGCCTTAATATCAGGTCTGTGCTGCACCAAAATGTTAGTTATTTAGGTTGGAATTGTAGAAAATCTGAAATGTGCTGTAAATAGTACTTATCAGGACAATGTGGGCCAGTTCACCAGGAAGACTAAGGGCCAAGAAAAATTGGTCTGAGGGCTGCATTTGGCCCCCGGGCCTGAGTTTGGACATGCCTGGTTTAAAGTAATTTCTTTTTTTGTAGATCATTTTATGTTTGTTTGCTCGTTGTTGAGTTTGAACCCAAAACCTTCAGGCAGAAAGTCACCATCAACGAGCTAAAAATAACCGTCAAACAATATGAAAAGTACTTTCTACTTTTTAGTCCAGTTGAAAAATGTAGTGGAGTAAAAAGTACAGATAGAAGTAAAAAGTATCTACTGTAAAAACGACTGAAGTAAAGCACAGATACCTAAAAAATTTACTTCAAAACAGTACTTTTGTACGTCGTTACTTTCCACCCCTGAAGGTGTCTGTGTCTTCTTTAAAGCAGAACTCAGTAACTTCAGCGACAGAGCGCCCCCTGCAGGTCTCATTAGAACTTACACTCCCAGTAAAATTACTTCCTTGTTATTGAGATAAGAACGTTTAATAAGTTTAATTAAATTGCTCTGCTCTGTCTCCGGGCAGTGATCCTCGTAATGCACCGCGGTGAGGATTTGGCGTCAAAGAACACGTATTAAGCAAAGCGAGTGCGATGGAATGTTGTTTCCACGTCCAAAACGCTTCTGACGTTGTTTCGAGTAGGCACGGGACGATATTGAAATTTTATGTCACAGATATCACGGTCAAAATAATTGTGATTAACGATAATATCACGATAGTTAGATTAATTAAAATTGCTGACAGTTTGAAAATGTGTCATATAAAGACTAGGGATGGGACAATAAACAATAATATCGTTTATCGTGATAAAAAGGGAAGACAATAATCATTTGTGCTACATTTTGTGTAATAATCGCCAACAAAGATAATCACCATTTTGTCACCAGATTGTGCAGAAAAAAAGCAACTTACCCTTTATGTTCTCTTCTAGATCGTTTATGTTTTCACTTATAATAAAGTACAAACATGTCAGAAGTTGTTTATAATGAGAAAGTAATGTCTTTATACGTCACATTTTCAAACTAATGCGCCGCGGTGAGGATTTGGCGAGGCCGGCGTCAAAGAACACGTAATATGCAAAGCGAGTGCGATATTGTTTCTACGCTTCTGACGTTGTTTCGATCGCGTGTGAGTGATTGTCTTGATGAGTTTGCCGAAAAGGTTTTGTTGTAGTTTATTACGTAATGAACTGGAACCAGAATTTTGCTTAATTTTGGTCAACAAAGGTCTATTTAAACCAGGGGTGTCCAAACTTTTTTCCATCGAGGGCCACATATTGAAATATAGACCAAGCAGCAAATCAATCGTGAAACGTTAAAAATGTCGTTACTTTCCACCAATGAAGGTGTCTGTGTCTTCTTCAAAGCAGAACTCAGTAACTTCAGCGACAGAGCGCCCCCTGCAGGTCTCATTAGAATGTACACTCCCAGTAAAATAACGCCAAAAGCTTTTAATATTTTTTTTTCCTTCCTTGTTATTGAAATAGAAAGTTTAATAAGTTGAATTAAATTTAAAACAAGAGAGCAAGGGTTTCTCAGGAAAGCTGCAGCTGGTTTTCCGCTCAGAGACAGCAGGGGGCGACGACGAACCGCCCGAAAACACATTCACAACCACCGCACGGACTTACGAAGACTTTAATAAGGTCAAAATGTTACTTAGTTCTACTTTAAAATCCTCACGGCGCATAACACAAGGGTTAAACATTTCAAATCCTCGTTCCCCTTTTTAGCTCAAAGAAACACCGGATTCGATGGTTGCAGAGTCTCGCGGATGAATTATTGATGCGGGGGAAGAGATTTGTGCCGATGGAGTGGCCCCGAGTCCGCTGTATATTAGAGGGAACAGCTGGACAGGAGTTATGGCTGCCCCGGTAATGGCCGTCCCACTGTGGCTCATCTGAACCCGAGGACATCCACGGCTCGGCCAACTTTCCAAGATCAGACCGGAGCTAAAACCGATTATATCATGGCATTTTTATGGACTTTTCATTCTTTCAGAGGCGGTTCTAAATAGAGGACTCATTTGCAGCACATAATCAGATCGACCCCGACCTGTGGACCTGGAGGTTCCTCATCTGTCTGGATGAACTGACTCTACACTAGATTAACTGTTTGGAGGAACTCTCTCTACACTAGATGAATTGCTCTTCATCTGCCTGAAGGAACTCTCGACTCTAGATAAACTGTTCTTCATCTGCCTGGAAGAACTTTCTCTACACTAGATGAACTGTTCCTCGTCTGCCTGAGGAACTCTCTCTGCTAGATGAACGGTTCCTCTTCTGCCTGGATGAACTGACTCTACACTAGATGAACTGTTTGGAGGAACTCTCTCCCACTGGATGAACTGTTCCTCATCTGCCTGGTGGAACTCTCTTTGCACTAGATGAACTGCTTCTTCATCTGTCTGGAGGAACTCTCGACTCTAGATAAACTGTTCTGCATCTGCCTGGAAGAACTTTCTCTACACTAGATGAACTGTTCCTCGTCTGCCTGAGGAACTCTCTCTACACTAGATGAACTGTTTGGAGGAAATCTGTCTACACTAGATTAATTGCTCCTCATCTGCCTGGAGGAACTCTCACTACACTAGATGAACTGCTCCTCGTCTTCGTGGAGGAACTCTCTACACTAGATGAACTTTTCATCATGTGCCTGGAGGAACTCTCGACTCTAGATAAACTGTTCTTCATCTGCCTGGAGGAACTCTTTCTACACTAGATGAACTGTTCCTCGTCTGCCTGAAGGAACTCTCTCTACACTAGATGAACTGTTTGGAGGAAATTTCTCTACAATAGAAGATGAACTGTGTCTCATCTGCCTGGAGGAACTCTCTCTACACTTCCGCTCGCTTTCACCACTTTTTTGGACATTTTAATGCATAAATGTCAGTTTTTGTTGTAAAAGGTCTTTTAAAATGCATTTGAGTCTGTATAGTTGAGTTAATGATTAGTCAATTATCTTTTTTTTTTAGTTGATTAGTCGATTACTGTTGCAGCCCTGATTGTCTCACTCAGAAAACATAGCATTTAAATTCCAAATCTGAAGCACACTTATGCATATCATCCATTTATTCTCCTCCTCTCATCTAAATAAACCCATTGTACGAACTCACCGCTCCTTTCTATATTTTCTTTTTAAATGTCTTGGTTTTTGCCGTTCCATTTGTATACCCTCCACACAACAGCGCGACTACAACCATGACATTAGTCCCTTCCATTATGCAAATGAGCTAAACAAGTGCGCCCGGGTTCCTTTGACTGCGCCGAAGAAGAAGAAGAAGAAGAAGAAGAAGAAGAAGAAGAAGAAGAAGAAGTGTTGCACCGGTGTCTGTTCTCCTGATCTTCTGCAGCAGGTCTGAGGCATCAGCAGAGGGAGAGCAGGGAGAGGGGGAGAGGGGGAGGTCTCCAGGGAGCTAACCCACATATCACACTCTCTCTTCTCCTCCTGCGTCTCCTCCAGCTCCTCGGCTGCTGAAGAGGTGTTTGGGGGTTGTGTTTGGTGTCATTGTTTACATTCAGAGGAATAAATCCCTGCCGTCTGCCACCAAAGTACACAGAATAAACCCAGGCGGGAGTTAAAATGGGTGAAGGCAGAATAAATATCATCTGTAAAAAGCGCAGTTTCGAGTTTGTATTTAAACCAGAAAAGACAAATCTGATTATGTGAGATCACTGTAACGTTATTATCATTTTTGGTTCCACTTTATACTAATAACTACACTTTTATCAGCCGTAAAAAAGCATGAACAAACACTTTACACTTTACAAATATTTAGTTAAAGGACAAACATTACGCATTATTTGTATGTTATTGGCTTTTAAAATATGCTCCTAAGTGCCTTTAGTTTGGCATCTCATGAAACTAAAGTAACATCTGTAGCTCTGCTGTTTAGGCACCATCTACTGGCAGTGGAGTGAATTACACAGGTTAAAAATGAATAAAAGAAATGACTGGAAAGTTCTGCAGTCGTAGTGATCGTGATTAGACGTCAGAAATGCTCTGAGCGAGTCTGACGATGATTCATGGACTTAAAAACAGAGCAGAAGATTCTCTGAGCCGCGTCACACATCGATAAAAAAGTGAGAGTTTTTGACGCTCGGAGGAGAGGATTTTCTAACCGGGATTCTTCAAACTACTGAGAATGAAGCTAAATGCAGCTCCAGGTGTGTTTTTGACTGAGTGATACGGTGAGAAAAATGGAATCGTGAGCTCGTCCCTGTGACAATTTGCTATTTTGTGTGAAATCGTCGTTTCCTGTTTGTGTCTTTAATGCAGCTGTCTGTTCAAACACACTTTTTCTCCTGTTGTTTAGGCCTCTGAAGCCTCTGAGCAGATGACTTTATTTACCTTTTAAAGGCCAGAGCTGCACAATTAAACCAAATCCACACAAAATCGCAATTTTAATGGATGCAATTAGCAAATCACAAAGGATGCCATTTTTGAAGAGCAATCATTTCTTCCACAAACAAAATGTCCTGTAGTTTCGACTTCAATCAGGATTGACAATGACTTCTGGATAGAAGTCGAAACGTCTCGATCTTCTGATGACAACCCCTGAAACCTTTTCTATGATGGAACACGCCTGGACCAATGAAGGATCACATCTTGAAACTTATATTCACCAAAGAAACGGAATCTACGGGTGCCCACTTGTAATTAGAGTAAATCAGACATCAGAGGCCAAAACTGCAGCCTCAGCTTCAGATTATCCTCCAAAAGGGTTCAGAAACAGCTTCAGTTTGAATTGGGTCTTATTTTAGTCAGATGTTTTAGTCAGTTTTAGCAAAAATAAGCCAAAATGTTGGAGCAGTGACACGTCCACAGTAGGACCACTCTAGGACCACACTGCAGGCCCATTCCCGGCCCACTCCAGGACCATTCCAGGCTCACTCCAGGCCCACTCCAGGACCACTCCAGTCCCACTCCAGGCTCACTACCGGCCCACTCCAGGACCACACCCCAGGCTCACTCTAGGACCACACTCCAGGCCCACACTCCAGGCCCACACTCCAGGCCCACTCCAGGCCCACACTCCAGGCCCACTCCAGGCCCACACCCCAGGCCCACACTCCCGGACCACACTCCAGGCCCACACTCCAGGCCCACACTCCAGGCCCACTCCAGGCCCACACTCCAGGCCCACACCCCAGGCCCACACCCCAGGCCCACACTCCCGGACCACACTCCAGGCCCACACTCCAGGCCCACACTCCAGGCCCACTCCAGACTCCAGGCCCGTGCGGGTGGGCGGGGACTCACCTGGGCGGCTGTACGTTGCCAGGTTGCTGTCGCTGTTGCCGTTCCCCGCCGTACAGCAGTTGATGCTGCAGTCGTTGTGGTTGGAGCAGGAGTTGGGCCACGTGTCGGCGAGCCAGGGCTGCGTGGCGTTCTCCCCCATGTTCAGCAAACCAGGCCTGAAACACACGACAAACTGTTCAACCAGAGCAAAGACACCGCGGGACAAGGACGGGTACAACAAACAGAGGAAATATCAACGTTTTCCCTTCAGTCGGAGGTTGGTGAACTGGTCTCTGGTCTAAAGTGCCCATGACAGGTTGGACGACTCATTTAACTAAACTGCAGTTAACATAAATATATTTCAAATTCTGCTAAAATCTTTACAAAGTTTATCCCAGTTTAGCTATTTTTTCACAAGAAACCATCCTGTAAACTGCACCAAAACTTCTCTAATGTCAGATCTTTCATTTGACAAAGAATAAACACGGATTAAAAAAAAAAAAGGTGTTCACATGTATTAAAGTGTCAAAAAAGTAGTTATAAGTTAGTAAATTATACATTTGTCTCCCCATTGTGATGCCATCAATTTGTTTACTTCCTGTCATTTTCAACGGATTTTTCAACTTTTCTCCACAAACAGCGACCTGATCAGTGTAAAACTATAATTTATATTTATAACAAGTATTAATACACTGAATTAAGTCAAAATTAGAAAATCATAAAAACCTGTCATACGCACTTTAAAGGTTTTCGCTTGGTTTAAAAAATACAAGAAAGAGAATCAAATGTAAATTCCATTTTTAGTTTAACAAACGTCACTTAATTGTGTAAATGTTTTTATTCGTGTACTACTATTTATTTTATTTATTTTACTTTACCCCAGGTCACACTCAATCTCAATTACCTGGTGAAACAAAGGTTAATAAATAAATAAAATGGTTATGTACTATGAAGATATTTAATTTTACTTTCTCAAATAATATCCAATAGAAGCCAATAGAACAAGAACATTTTCTTCTCTGCACTGTGTCTTTTTAGAAAATGCTTGTTTTTTTCTTAATTTGAGTAAAACATGGTATTTTATGCTTGTTCCATTGGGATTGTTACTTTAAGGCAGTCAAAATATACTCAAAACAAGAGAAATACTATTTATTTCAAGCACTTATTAACTTGATATCTTATTTACGATGGTCATTTTTTGCCCAGGGTTGGCGTATCTGCGGCCAGAGACACATTATGCCACGCTCTGCAGCAGGAATGGCCAGATTCAAGTTACGAGTCAGGTCTGTAAAGAGGCAATAAACAACATCCATAAAGAAATCCATGCTTTACTTTGGTGCATTTATTGCCCGACGTGTTACACAGTAAAACCAACTAGCAGTGTCTCCTTTGGGTCTTATTTTATACACGGCAAATACGAATGTCTAGATGAGTTAAAATGTGTTGATTTCATGATTTTAATCTGGATTTCAGACGTTTTGACTCGTTAAGATCAGTGGAGACGATTTATTTGATGGAACTAGATTATTTTACTTGTTTCAAACCGTTTGTGACTTGTTTCAATACATTATTTCTTACTTCAATGCAGATTATCTAAAATGTAAATCTATTCATTCTTAAAATGGCTTGAATTGATCATTTTTATCTGGATTTGAGAAGTTTTGACTCAATGAGATTTAATTGCTGATGTGATGCAGAATATTTCACTGGTTTCAAGGTATTTCTGATGATCAGACCATCATTTTGCTTAAAATAAGAAAATACATTTGTCAGTCGGGTAAGTAAAATGATCTTAACCACTGACAGATCATTTGGATTGAAGTAAGAAATAATGTATTGAAACAAGTCACAAACGGTTTGAAACAAGTAAAATAATCTGTAACACTTTATAATAACTCCACTTATTCCTGCCTTAGTAAAGCATGAATAAAGACTTAATTCATAGTGAACAAAGAATTTATTAAGAATGATTCAGGCTTATTAAGTACTTAACTAATACTCTAACCCAAAGTCCTAATCCTAACCTTAATTAAGTCATTACTAATCCTGAATCATGCTCAATAAACTATTTGTTCAGTATGAAATAAATCTTTGTTGCTTTGTTAAGGTAAAATAAGGTGTAGTTATTAAAAAGTGGCACCAAATAATCTAGTTCCATCAAATAAATCGTCTCCACTGAGCTTAACGAGTCAAAACGTCTGAATTTCAGATTAATATCCTGAAATCGAGACATTTTAACTCATCTAGACATTCATTTTGTGCAGTGTACCCTGTAGTTCAAGCAATTCTCAGTTTCCAGTTCGTATTCCAGTCGTCTCTCGAACGTTGACGCTCCCGGACATGTTTAAAATGTTTACTGTGAACTAACCCTTTCAGTATTTCCTCCCGAACCATTTATCTTCTGTTTACAATAGAATACAACACTCACGCGCCAACAGTGCCGTGACATTTACCATAAACCCAAACAAAATATTTGAAAAGGGAGATTAGCGAGCAATCCGGATTTAGTTCTTCCCTTTTGGCCATGTAAACAGCACAAAAGCGTGGTGTGAAATGACGGTAAAAGACTGTAGTGCTGCAGACAGAGTGGCCCACAACGCACATAACACTTCGGCGATGTGCGAGGATTAGACGCACGACGAAAACACAGTCAGTGAACCAGACAAGACGTGGGAGAAGGCCACGCGGTGCTGGTGCGGCTGATAGGATCTGGTTTGGTGTGACGACGCTAGCTCTGATGACTGGTTTAAGGATTTCAGTTCAGTTGAGTTTATTTTTGTAGAGCCCACAGCGGTTTCCTCGCAGGGCGGCTTGAAATACTGTGATTTAACCCGCAGGAAGTGAGAAAATCAAAGGGTGGAATGGTCAAAGGTCAATGATAGAGGAGCAGGTTAAGCAAACTTTGTCTAACAGGTAGAAGATGGTCCAGGACTGAACCACGACGGAGCCAGGACGAAACCAGGATGAAACCAAAATGAAATCAGGGTAAAACCAGGATGAAACAAGAACAAAACCAGGCTGCAGATGGTCCAGGACTGAACCACGACGAAGCCAGGACGAAACTAGGGTAAAACCAAGATGAAACAAGGACGAGACCAGGACGGGCATGCTGCAGATGATCCAGTACTGAACCAAGACTGGACTAGGACGAAACCAAGACGAAAACAGGACGAAACCAGAATTAAATCAGGAAGAAACCAGGGCGAAACCAGGATAAAACCAAAGCAAAAGCAGGACAAATCTAAGGCAAAATCAGGACAAATCAAGGCGAAACCAGCGCGAAACCAGGACAAATCTAAGGTGAAACCAGGACAAAACCGTAATGAAAGCAGGACAAAACTGGGATGAAACAAGGACGAAACCACGGCGGACATGCTGCAGATGATCCAGTACTGAACCAAGACTGAACTAGGACGAAACCAAGACGAAAACAGGACGAAACCAGAATGAAATCAGGAAGAAACCAAAGCAAAACCAGGACAAATCTAAGGCGAAACCAGGACAAAACCGTAATGAAAGCAGAACGAAACGGATGAAACAAGGACGAAACCAGGATGGACATGCTGCAGATGGTCCAGTACTGAACCATGACAGAACCAGGACGAAATCAAGGCGAAACAGGGCAAAACCAGGACGAAATCAAGGTGAAATCAGGGTGAAACCAGGACAATACCAAGGCGAAAACCAGGACGAAAATTAAGGCGAAATCAGGGCGAACCCAGGATGAAACTTAAGCGAAACCAGGACAAATCTAAGGTGAAATCAGGACAAATCAAGGCGAAACCAGGACAAAACCAAGGCAAAACCAGGACAAAATCGAGGTGAAATCAGGGCGAAACCAGGGCAAAACCAGGATGAACCCAAAAAAATGCCAAAAAAAAGCCAAGATGAAACCAGGACGACGTCAAGAAGAAACCAGGAAGAAGTCTAGACGAAGCCAGTAGAAAGCCAGGGCGAAACCAGGACGAAGCCATTGACTTTCATCAATTTTTCCACTCACTGCTAAAACTATGTCCAAACCTCTACCACTCCAGGCCAAACCACTCCACAAAAGTCAAATGCCGGACAAATACCATCACCTTTTTCCTCATCAAGCCAACCAGTCTTTCATCTTTCAAGTGCACCGGTGATCTTTGAGAGCTCGGTATTGTTCGGTATTCAGATTTGGGCACAGAAACGGCGGCGGCGTCTTCCACAGAATTACCACGGAATTGCGTCTCGCCGCTCCCACTCCAGCGGGTCGTTTGCGGACGCGTTTTTTGGCTAATGAACACATTTGTCTCGCGGAGCCAAATTCGCGGCGAACAATGGCTCTTCAATCAGACGGCGGCGCGTGAGGAGCGAAGGAGGCAGTGAGGGTTTGCAGCTGACACCGACGGAAGAAACGGCTGTGTGCGACGCTTCGAGATACTGTCTGTGTGCGGTGGAGTCAGGAAGGCAAGACTTTTCAGCTAAATTTGGCATCGTTTATGAGGAATCAAAGAATAAACGTGATGTCGTGTTATCTGAAAATGTAAAAATTGCAACAAAACTAAGCAAACAAACAAAAAACCCTGATGAAACTGTGATTCTCTGCTTTGTTTCAGAATAACTATTGGGAAAAAACTGATATTGAACAGTCTCTTTTAGGGCTGTAGTTGTCTAAAATATTGTTGAGAATATTGGTCGACTAAAGACATGTGCATTGTTTAATTGTCTTTTTTTCTTTTTTTTTTTAGCTTTAAACCCTGTTCTAACAATGTTCCGTCATCAAAAACACACCTGAAGTAGCATTCAGCTGCATTCACGCTGTTTAGAGGAATGTTTATTAGAAAATCCTCTCCCTCAGAGCGTCAAACACACTTCCTGCTGAACTTCCTGGTTCTGGGACGTATTTTCAGACTTCACACGTCATTTATCTAACAATCTTCTGCTGTTTTTAGTCCTTAAATCATCGTCAGACTCACTGCTGCTGCTCATCTGCATCATAGTGTTTGTTGACGGCTAACTTCACTGAATTGTGTGAATACTAGGTGCCATCTAGTGGCTGGATGTACTCAGTAAATGGCATTTCACAAAAGCATTTAATGATTAATAAACTTTTTTTTTCTTTCAAAACATGAGATGGTAAATTTAAGTTACGCAAGAGCATGTTTAAAGGCTAATAACAAAATGAAAAAAGCATCATATTTTTCTTTTAAAGGGGAGTGGCAAAAGCTCTCACCTATTGAGATCACACAATTACACAAATGTATACAGAAAAAAGTAACAGTATTTTCTCCGGATAACTGTAAATACATTTTACTTTCTGCTGTTGTGAACATAAATCCTTTAAAATCTCCACATTAAAAAAATTAGTCAACTAATATGAATTTTGGTCGACCAAGACTCCATTGACCAATTAATCGACTAAATGAAGGTGCTCATACGTAACTATTTTGAGTTTTTGTACAATAACAGCACAAAAGGCTCAAAAATGTTAGCCCCACCCATAATATCAACACCAACACGTTCTGTACAATATAAGGTTTGACAAAATATTGCAATAAACGATAACGGTAGAAAAGGTTTTAAAACTTGTTAGGGCCACTGTTTTACAAAAAAAAAAAGACGTGTCGACTGTTCAGAGGAAACGGAAATGAAAATGATTTCATTCTGATGGTCCTGGCCACAGAAAGTAGAATTCTGCTGCTCTTATTAGGTCTGTAGTCCTTTAGTCGATTAATCGGTCGATGGTTTCTTAGTTGACCAAGATTTTTATTAGTCGACTAATCGTTTTATTTATATTAAAAGATTATAAAATGCATTCTATGGCAAAAACAAGTAGATATGAAGTGAATTCGCTGAAAATGTTGGAGTCTTAACGTATAAAAACACTGTGTCCTTGTACTTTTCTGTATAAATAGTTGTTTTTGCATGAACTCCTCTACAGTTGAAGTCTTTTGAGTGCAGTTTGGTTTAGACAAATGAAAATACTTTGCAGTTTTGATATATTTTTGCCACACCCCCTTTTAGTCGATTAATCGGTCGATCGGGCAGGTCTTTAGTCGACCAAGAATTTATTTAGTCAATTACAGCCCTGGGTCGTATGCTTGGTCTTGATCTAAAGGAAGAAATTATTCAATAGAACCTGCTCTGCTTTTGTTTACCTGTTGGTTCAATGTCACTTTGATTCAGAAATGTAAACATGTTTGGAATCACACAGCAATAATGAATGTCTAGATGAGTTAAAATGTGTTGATTTGAGGATATTAATCTGGATTTCAGACGTTTTGACTCGTTAAGATCAGTGGAGACGATTTATTTGATGGAACTAGATTATTTTACTTGTTTCAAACCGTTTGTGACTTGTTTCAATACATTATTTCTTACTTCAATCCAAATTATCTGTCAGTGGTTAAGATCATTTTACTTACCCGACTGACAAATCAAAGTTATCGTATGAACAGTCAGAAATACCTTGAATATTCTGCATCACATCAACAATTAAATCTCATCGAGTCAAAACTTCTCAAATCCAGATAAAAATGATCAATTCAAGACATTTTAAGATTGGATAGATTTACATTTTAGATCATTTGGATTGAAGTAAGAAATAATGTATTGAAACAAGTCACAAACGGT
Source organism: Rhinogobius similis (assembly GCA_019453435.1). Lineage (NCBI taxonomy): Eukaryota > Metazoa > Chordata > Actinopteri > Gobiiformes > Gobiidae > Rhinogobius > Rhinogobius similis. The sequence goes on from CM033625.1 coordinate 3,215,328, forward strand.
TTGAAACAAGTAAAATAATCTAAATCCAGATTAATATCCTGAAATCAAGACATCAATCAATCATTTTAACTCATCTAGACATTCATTTTTGCCGTGCTATGTTTACTCGCACACCAGAAATCTGATTATTATCTGTTTTTTGGAGTTATCTCATTATTAAATTGCCTTATAACAGTCACATCTGACATGAGTGGTCTGATTTATTTCCGATTGTTGACATCGCTGCAAGAAAAACAATGAAAACTAACGAAGCAAAGAGACAAATGAAAGAGAAAATGTTAAAGATTGAATTTGTCACATTGAAATGCATTGTACTTTGTCTTCAGAGCGCAGCAGTTACTCTAAAAATCCTGTTTGTGATGATGATTTTACTTTATTTTGTGATGATTTTACTTGTGAACGTAAACACACACCAAAAAAACACTGAGTTATCTGATTATTCTCGTTATCAGATTATTTTCTGGCCGTGTACATGTACCCAGCTTTGTATTTCGGAGGATAAACATTTAAACTCTTTCAATTTCTTTCATTTTTGCCACACAGTCTTCCCTTTTCTGCATCAGTTTCTCGTTAAAACCTGTGAACAATCCGACGGAAATCAGATCACTCACATCCTCTGAGAGTGTTTGTGTGACATTTCTATAATCTCAGATGTTTTGTGTCCCTGCAAACGCAGCCAGAGCGATTCAGAAGATTAAACTGACACCACATTCGCTCTGTTTTTTCATCTAATTCGGTGCCATTGTCGTCACAAATCACAACAGTCGCAGGATCAACCCGCAGCCTGCAGATTCCTGGCAACGCTTGAAGAACCCTTAAGCTCGGTCTCGTATTCCTCGCATCCGAACAGACAAACGCGGGATCTTTTACCTCGAGATCCACCAAATCTTGGCCAGAAACGGCACCACAAAGAGCGCCGCCGCACCCTTCCCCGGCCCCGGCAGGAGCGGGTGGGTGAGACCGGGGCTCGCGCTTCGGTGGAGCTCCGGCACAGCCTGCTGGAGGAGCGCCGGAGGTTCTTCTGAGGCTGCTCCATGGCTCAGGCCTGGCTTTGTTCCTCTTGAAAAGCTCCAGCTGCAGCTCCAGCGCGGGTCGATGGGAAGTCACAGCACTCCCCCTAGTGTGCGCCTGGAGGGACTGCACCTGCCCTGCCCTGCTGTGGAGCCTATTGTTTGGGTTTGACGGGTTTGTGCCGTGTTTTTAGGGGGAGGTTTGGAGGAGGAACACGTGTGGATGGGAGGTTTTAGAGCTGAATATGAATTATCCCTGGTGCAGTTCACTTTATCTGCTGTTTATTCTATCTGCTGCTCTGTACACAACCATATTCACAAAATAGTGCTGTAGTCAATTATGTTTCGCTCTGACTGCACATTGTTTGATTTAAATTGATTTTTATATTGAGATTTTTATTTTTTAAATTCATTTTTAAATTATATTTTAAATTAATTAATTTGTATAATTATATACATTATATTGAGAATTTGGGCTCTATAAGATTATTTGAATCTACTAGACTAGAATTTGAAACAAATGTAGTAGTAGTAGTAGTAGTAAAGGTACTAAATGTAGTAGTAATAGTAGTAGCAGTAGTAGTAACAGTAGTAGTTGTAAAGGTACTAAATGTAGTAGTAGTAGTAGTTGTAGTAGTTTTGTCCAGTTCAGTTTGTCCTCAGAGCAGCAGAGAAGAGAAGGTAGTAAAAATATGTTATTATTTTTTAATTCACAAAAGTGAATAAAAAAAATCTATGTTGGAATATTCCTAAATATAATGATGAGGGTCAGTCTTACCGTCCAGCACTGCTCACTCCCTCTCCTCCTCTCTGATAGGCCACTGCAACACAAACAACAACAACAGCACACGGTTAACTTTCACATCTTAACAACACGTCCAAATAAAGACGGTTTATTCTTCCATAGATTTCTCTGGGACATTGTAACTTCAAAGGACGTTTCCTCCAAATGCAGTTTTGACTGAACGTACGGAAAGATTTGTTGATATTTAAAGGGCCTGTATCTGATTTTTATTTACTCTGGTTAAGTCAAATCCTCTTTACATCACACATTGTTTGATAAAGACAACTTCATGGAAAGACACTGTGTTTGTGATGTTTAATCTGTGCATGTTATAAATGCATTTTGTTTGGAAAGAACAAGTGTTTACCAGGGTCACCTCTTTTCGGCCAATCAGGCACATTGTACACTATGAATCATGGGAAATGTCTGCTTGACACTGTCCCGGACTGTGATTCTGTGACGGTGCAGTTTCAAAAGTAGAAACAACTGCATCAGACGATTCCAGACAGTCGTTTCTGAGTCATGGAGCAATGTGTGGGCGGAGCTAACGATTCAAACAAAAACATGTCTCACAGTTCAAAATCAGGTACAGGCCCTTTAATTCTAAGCATTGTTTATTTAAGTTTTAACTAAAAATGAGGTGAAATTTGAATGTTTTACACAATTTTCAGTAAAATCTAGTTGAAAATCCTCTTGGTACATTTTTTGTATCTATTCATTCAATCATTTCCTTCCGCTTCTTCCCGATAGACTGGAGCCTATCCCAGTGACTTTGGGCCTTAGGCGGGGCACACCCTGGACAGTGGACAACTCATCGAAGGGTTAACATTTTGACTTTTTTTTGTATCTAATACGTCAAAACAACAACAAAAAAAAGAAATTCAAACCTACTCTATCCATTTTACAGATTGAAATGTTCTAAATATGAGCAATTTTGGCCGTTTTTACAAATATAACGTCTTTTTATACACGAAAACATGAAAAGTAAATTAAATCTACAAATTTTATTCCTGAAAAAACATCTTGGAATTGTTTTTATTCTTTATATATATATATTTTTATTCCATAATGAACAAACAAGACAAAAACCCATAAACAAAAGAATAAAAATGATAATAAAATAAAATAAAAATAATAAATAAACAGTTTATATTCTGAATTTCAGATGAAAAACTGAAAAATTTCTTTAACAGAACTACAGAATTACAGAAATTTCAAATCGATATCTTCAAATTTCACATTTTTTCCCATTGACCTGCAGCGTCTCGTCACAATCACAAATCAAAATCTCAAAAACACGCTACAATTCCGTGTGTTTTCGATATCGTCGTGTGATTTTTTCTCGTGTGACATTTGGGCTCCACCCACAGGAGAGCGAGGAGTCAGCGGAGGCACAGGGTATAAGCGGCTTAGTGTGTGTGTGTGAGAGTGTGAGTGTGTGTGTGTGTGTGTGTGTGTGAGTGAGTGTGTGTGTGTGTGTGTGTGTGTGTGTGTGTGTGTGTGTGTGTGTATGTGTGTGTGTGTGAAGAGCAGATAAAGAAGAGAGAAAAGTTTAATTACAATCTGAGCCGAGAGAGAGGAGGAAAGAGGAGCAGGTAGAGAGGGAAAAGAGGCAAGTACAGTCTGAAAAGAGACAGGAAGAGAGGTAGTAGAGAGGAAAAAGAGGCAGGTAGAGAGGGAAAAGGGGAAGGTAGAGAGGGAAAACAGGCAGGGAGAGGGGTAAAAGAGGCAAGTACAGTCCGAAAAGACGCAGCAAGTAGAGAGGGAAAAGGAAAGAGAGGAAAAGGAGGTAGTAGAGAGGAAAAAGAGGGAGGGAGGGAAAAGAGGAAAGAGAGGTAGTAGAGAGCTAAAGAAGAATGAGAGGCAGGTAGAGGGGTAAAAAAAGTCAGGAAGAGAGGTAAAAGAGGAAAGAGAGGTAGTAGAGAGCTAAAGAAGAATGAGAGGCAGGTAGAGGGGTAAAAAAAAGTCAGGAAGAGAGGTAAAAGAGGAAAGAGAAGTAGTAGCAGAAAGAGAGGGAAAAGAGACAGGGAGAGGGGTAAAAGAGACAAGTACAGTCTGAAAAGAGGCAGAAAGAGAGGGAAAAGAGACAGGGAGAGAGGGAAAAGAGACAAGTACAGTCTGAAAAGAGGCAGAAAGAGAGGGAAAAGAGACAGGGAGAGAGGGAAAAGAGACAAGTACAGTCTGAAAAGAGGCAGAAAGAGAGGGAAAAGAGACAGGGAGAGGGGTAAAAGAGACAAGTACAGTCTGAAAAGAGGCAGAAAGAGAGGGAAAAGAGACAGGGAGAGGGGTAAAAGAGACAAGTACAGTCTGAAAAGAGGCAGAAAGAGAGGGAAAAGAGACAGGGAGAGGGGTAAAAGAGACAAGTACAGTCTGAAAAGAGGCAGAAAGAGAAGGAAAAGAGACAGGGAGAGGGGTAAAAGAGACAAGTACAGTCTGAAAAGAGGCACAAAAAGAAGGAAAAGAGACAGGGAGAGGGGTAAAAGAGACAAGTACAGTCTGAAAAGAGGCAGAAAGAGAAGGAAAAGAGACAGGGAGAGGGGTAAAAGAGACAAGTACAGTCTGAAAAGAGGCAGAAAGAGAGGGAAAAGAGACAGGGAGAGGGGTAAAAGAGGAAAGAGAGGCAGGTAGAAGAAAAAGGAGAGAGAGAAATGGAGAAAGATGTAGGACGAGAGAGAGAGAGAGAGAGGAGAGGGAAAAGGGGAGAGAGGAGAGTGGGAAAGGTAGAGAGGGAGAAAGAAGAAGGAAGAGAAGGGGTGAGAGAGAGAAGGAGAGGATGGAGAGAGAGGGAGAGAGTGAGAGAGCAGGAGAGAGAGGAGAGGGAAGTTAAAAGGGGAGAGAGGAGAGTGGGAAAGGTAGAGAGAGGGAGAAAGAAGAAGGAGGTGGAGAGGGAGAGAGAGGAGAGGTGGAGAGAGGGGGGGGGGGGTTGAGAGGGAGAGCAGGGAGCAGTGGAGAAAAGCACTCTGGCTCCAGATTAGGATCAACAATAGGATTTAGAGAAAAGAACATGGAGCGTCAGGTGAACATGGATTTACTTTTCCATCATCTGCACCGAGCTCTGCAAGGGTTAAAAAAGAGAGAGAGAGAGAGGGGTGCCGACTGTGGACGGGTTTATTTATCTGAGCTACACTTTCATTTAAAGTCTGACGCTGCAGGGGAACAGGAAAACATCTTAAATATAAAGATATCAATGTTAAACTTCTCCTGTAGTTTAGTCACATAAATGTAAGAAAAAATGTATTACAAGGTTTTCATCATGTCATGTTTTCATGTAGAAATAAGACATTTTATGTGAAAAAAAAAAGCCAAAAATCCACATATTTGGGACATTTAAATCTGAAAAATGGACAGAACCAGGTTTACATTTTTTGGTGCATTTTGTAACATATTAGTTATTAAAAAAAAGACGGGATTTTGGATTTCTTATTTAGTTTTTAACTAGATTTGACTGAAAATTGTCCTAAAAATTCAAAATTTGCCTCATCTTTTTGTCTTAAAACTTCAATAAATCAGTTTTAGAATTAAATATTAAAAATCCTTGTGTACATTTGGTCTAAATCCTGTTGAGTCCAGATTGTACAGTTTGGTGTAGGATCTACTTTAAGGCTGATCTTTATGTCTCGAGGGACAAAAATGCATTTTAAGAAAACGTCCTTTGAAGTTACAATGTCCCAGAGAAATCTATGTCAGAGTGTTCAGAGCTCGTACCTGTCGGTGTGAAGGTGAACGATGGGACTGTGGAGAAAAAACAGACAAAAACTAATTAATAATTGTACTGACAATAATCCACAACTTAAACAGCTTCATGAACTCTCCCCTCTGTCCCCCCTCCTGTCTCCCCTCTGTCCCCCCTCCTGTCTCCCCTCTCTTCCCCCTCTCTTCTCCTCCTGTCTCCCCTCCGTTCCCCCTCTGTCCTCCCTCTGTATCCCCTCCATCTCCCCTCTATTCCCCCTCCTGTCTCCCCTCTGTCCCCCCTCCTGTCTCCCCTCTCTTCCCCCTCTCTTCTCCGTTCCCCCTCTGTCCTCCCTCTGTATCCCCTCCATCTCCCCTCTATTCCCCCTCCTGTCTCCCCTCTGTCCCCCCTCTTGCCCCCCCTCTGTTTCCCCTCTATTCCCCCTCCTGTCTCCCCCCTGTCCCCCCTCCTGTCTCCCCTCTCTTCCCCCTCTCTTCTCCTCCTGTCTCCCCTCCGTTCCCCCTCTGTCCTCCCTCTGTCTCCCCTCCATCCCTCTCTTCTCCTCCTGTCTCCCCTCTGTCCCCCCTCTTGCCCCCTCTGTTTCCCTCTATTCCCCTCCTGTCTCCCCTCTGTCCCCCTCCTGTCTCCCTCTCTTCCCCCTCTCTTCTCCTCCTGTCTCCCCTCCGGTCCCCCTCTGTCCTCCCTCTGTCTCCCCCATCTCCCCTCTATTCCCCCTCCTGTCTCCCCTCTGTCCCCCCTCTTGCCCCCCCTCTGTTTCCCCTCTATTCCCCCTCCTGTCTCCCCTCTGTCCCCCCTCCTGTCTCCCCTCTCTTCCCCCTCTCTTCTCCTCCTGTCTCCCCTCCGTTCCCCCTCTGTCCTCCCTCTGTCTCCCCTCCATCTCCCCTCTATTCCCCCTCCTGTCTCCCCTCTGTCCCCCTCTTGCCCCCTCTGTGTTCCCTCTATTCCCCCTCCTGTCTCCCCTCCTGGCCCCCCTCTGTCTCCCCCTCTCTTCTCCTCCTGTCTCCCCTCTGTACCATACTCCCATCCGGTCCCCCCTCTATTCCTCCTCCTGTCTCCCCTCTGTCCTCCCTCTATCTCCCCTCTGTCCCCTTCTCCCCTCCGGTCCCCCTCTGTCCTCCCTCGGTCTCCCCTCCGTCCCCCCTCTGTCTTCCCTCTATTCCCCCTTCTGTCCCCCCTCCTGTCCCCCTCTGTCTCCCCCTCTCTCCCCCCTCTCTTCTCCTCCTGTCTCCCCTCTGTCCCCTTCTCCCCTCCGGTCCCCCCTCTATCCCCCCTCCTGTCTCCCCTCTGTCCTCCCTCTATCTCCCCTCTGTTCCCCTTCCGTCCCCCCTCTGTCTCCCCCTCTGCCCCCCCTCTCTCCCCCTCCGGCCCACACTGTTGTCCCAGCTGCCGGGTCACGTCCCGGCCCGGGCCTGTCCCGCTGGTCTGGGGTCAGCTCTCACATCATCACCCACAGGACGCAGCGGGACACAGGGGTGAGGGGGGACACTCGCTCTGCAGGGGGGAGTCGACCCACACGCTCTGTCCAACTCCAGAGAAGAGTTCAGCTTTAACCACCGAGGGGCGGAGACCGTTAACAACCTCGCTCCTGATTGGTCCGTGTGGTTGTCACGATACGTACTCGGATTTAAATATGGAGTCTGGCTCCACTTTAGCCGCTATAACTGCTAGCACCACTTTAGCCGCTATAACTGCTAGCTTCACTTTAGCCGCTATAACTGCTAGCTCCACTTTAGCCGCTATAACTGCTAGCTCCACTTTAGCCGCTATAGCTGCTAGCTCCACTTTAGCCGCTATAACTGCTAGCTCCACTTTAGCCGCTATAACTGCTAGCTCCACTTTAGCCGCTATAACTGCTAGCTCCACTTTAGGCGCTATAACTGCTAGCTCCACTTTAGCCGCTATAACTGCTAGCTCCACTTTAGCCGCTATAACTGCTAGCTCCACTTTAGCCGCTAACTGCTAGCTCCACTTTAGCCGCTATAACTGCTAGCTCCACTTTAGCCGCAACTGCTAGCTCCACTTTAGCCGCTATAACTGCTAGCTCCACTTTAGCCGCTATAACTGCTAGCTCCACTTTAGCCGCTATAACTGCTAGCTCCACTTTAGCCGCTATAACTGCTAGCTCCACTTTAGCCGCTATAACTGCTAGCTCCACTTTAGCCGCTATAACTGCTAGCTCCACTTTAGGCGCTATAACTGCTAGCTCCACTTTAGCCGCTATAACTGCTAGCTCCACTTTAGGCGCTATAACTGCTAGCTCCACTTTAGCCGCTATAACTGCTAGCTCCACTTTAGCCGCTATAACTGCTAGCTCCACTTTAGCCGCTTTAACTGCTAGCTCCACTTTAGCCGCTATAACTGCTAGCTCCACTTTAGCCGCTATAACTGCTAGCTCCACTTTAGCCGCTATAACTGCTAGCTCCACTTTAGCCGCTATAACTGCTAGCTCCACTTTAGCCGCTATAACTGCTAGCTCCACTTTAGCCGCTATAACTGCTAGCTCCACTTTAGGCGCTATAACTGCTAGCTCCACTTTAGGCGCTATAACTGCTAGCTCCACTTTAGGCGCTATAACTGCTAGCTCCACTTTAGGCGCTATAACTGCTAGCTCCACTTTAGGCGCTATAACTGCTAGCTCCACTTTAGGCGCTATAACTGCTAGCTCCACTTTAGGCGCTATAACTGCTAGCTCCACTTTAGGCGCTATAACTGCTAGCTCCACTTTAGGCGCTATAACTGCTAGCTCCACTTTAGCCGCTATAACTGCTAGCTCCAGTTTAGCCGCTATAACTGCTAGCTCCAGTTTAGCCGCTATAACTGCTAGCTCCACTTTAGCCGCTATAACTGCTAGCTCCAGTTTAGCCGCTATAACTGCTAGCTCCACTTTAGCCGCTATAACTGCTAGCTCCACTTTAGCCGCTATAACTGCTAGCTCCACTTTAGCCGCTATAACTGCTAGCTCCACTTTAGCCGCTATAACTGCTAGCTCCACTTTAGCCGCTATAACTGCTAGCTCCACTTTAGCCGCTATAACTGCTAGCTCCACTTTAGCCGCTATAACTGCTAGCTCCACTTTAGCCGCTATAACTGCTAGCTCCACTTTAGGCGCTATAACTGCTAGCTCCACTTTAGGCGCTATAACTGCTAGCTCCACTTTAGGCGCTATAACTGCTAGCTCCACTTTAGGCGCTATAACTGCTAGCTCCACTTTAGGCGCTATAACTGCTAGCTCCACTTTAGGCGCTATAACTGCTAGCTCCACTTTAGGCGCTATAACTGCTAGCTCCACTTTAGCCGCTATAACTGCTAGCTCCACTTTAGGCGCTATAACTGCTAGCTCCACTTTAGGCGCTATAACTGCTAGCTCCACTTTAGCCGCTATAACTGCTAGCCGCGATTGGCTTAATTTAGCTGGAGCCAAACGCTATGGGTGACGTCACAATCCCACAGTCCATCGATATGTACGGTCTATGGTTTAGTCACACTTGTTGTGATTTGAACGCACCCTGAATAACTTTAATTTAACAAACCATGTCTCATCTCCCTTTACAGTCGACGCTGCAGAAAATCAATGTCTAGATGAGTTAAAATGTGTTGATTTGAGGATATTAATGTGAATTCCAGATGTTTTGACTCGTTAAGATCAGTGGAGACGATTTATTTGATGGAACTAGATTATTTTACTTGTTTCAAACCGTTTGTGACTTGTTTCAACACATTATTTCTTATTTCAGAAGACGATTCAAACGAAACGAATACAGTTTCATAGTATAGACAGTAAAGCAAGTCGTAGTCGTGTGAGCAGAAGCACACGGCAAAAACACACGTCTAGATGAGTTCAAATGTCTCGATTTCAGGATTTTAATGTGAATTTCAGACGTTTTGAGTCGTTAAGATCAGTGGAGATGATTTATTTGATGGAACTAGATTATTTTACTTGTTTCAAACCGTTTGTGAATTGTTTCAATACATTATTTCTTACTTCAATCCAAATGATCTAAAATGTAAATCTATCTATGAAATCAAGACACTCATCTAGAAATCCATTTTGTGCGATGTAGTATTGTTTTCACAATTTAACTTGACGACTTGAGACATTTCGTGCATGTTTGAGTTGAGTTTTGAAGAAAAGCCACTGAACACGTCCCGTTCACAGATGGCTCTAAAGGTCGTGCCGTGGGAGGAGGTGTCCAACCCCGGCCCACACACACACGCGCTCCTTCAAACAACAACATCATTAAGTCTTCAAAGTGTCTGGCCTTGGACCAGGGTTTATTTTTGTTGACGAGGGCCCCGCGGGGACGGGCTAACGTGCCGCTACGCTAGCGCCGCAAAGTGCTCCGCTGTAGCTTCGACTTCTCACGTTACAAGAAAAAAAGGAGAACGATTTGGACTTGGAGGAGGTCGAAGAGTGGAAAACTGTGTTCAAAGTGTGGCATGAGAGAACCGTGACATCAACGGGATTAAATCGCACAAAAAATTAACTTCTAGATGAGTTAAAATGTCTTGATTTGAGGATATTAATCTGAATTTCAGACGTTTTGACTCGTTAAGATCAGTGGAGACGATTTATTTGATGGAACTAGATTATTTTACTTGTTTCAAACCGTTTGTGACTTGTTTCAATACATTATTTCTTACTTCAATCCAAATGATCTGTCAGTGGTTAAGATCATTTTACTTACCCGACTGACAAATGGATTTTCTTGTTTAAGTAAAATGATGGTCTGATCATCAGAAATACCTTGAAACCATCTGCATTTTTCATATGGTTATTAGCTTTTAAACATGCTCTCGAATGCTATAAATTCGTCATCTCATGTTTAAAAAAACAAACCAAACCTGCCCTGTGTTATCTGTCAGTATGAAATGACACTTACTGAGTGCATCCAGCAGATGGCGCCAGAGCTATATACAATCTACTGAAGTTAACGCTGAAAAGACATCATTGTGTGGATTTGCTGCAGCAGAGATCGTGTTTAGCGATGATAAATGACGTACATGATCCGAAAATACGCACGAAAATCTAGGAAGTTCAGCAGGAAGTGTGTTTGACGCTCGGAGGGAGAGGATTTTCTAATAAACATTCCTCAAAACAGTGTGAATGCAACTGATGCTACTCCAGGTGTGTTTTTGATGACAGAACATTGTTAGAACAGGGTTTAAAGAGAGAAAAAGTCACTGTAGCAGAACATGTGTGCTTTAAGATCAACATTTGTGTGAATAAATAGCATCTGAGCTAAAGCTTAACTACATTTCTTGTTTTTTTTTACCTTACTATAAGTGAATGTTTCTAATTTTATGCTTCTGTAAGACACTTAATTTTCCTTTAAAATCCTCAGTGGAGAGCGTAAAAACACGACAAACACATCCTGCGCTGCACCTTTCGCTCCTCCCCCTTTGATTCTGCCACATCCTCTGCTCTTTGTGTCTCACCAAATTCCAAAGTCAATTCCCTGGATCTCATAATGACTCTGTGGATTTCCAAGACTTATCTGAGACCACATTCCACACACAGCCCATCATCTGATCGAGCCTGATGCCCTCCCCGTGACAGCTCGGGATTAGCGCGTGTCTGGGCTGGGTGCAGGTGAAGCTGTGAGGGGCGGCTGCACGACCCTGGGACAGAGCAGGCGGCCCACGCAGGGACGGAGGCCCAAGAACGGCTTCAGAGAGTGGGACGTGTAGGCGGCACGTTTTTTTGTAATTATGACTTCGCTTGGTATGAAAGTCCCTGTGGTAAATATTTAATGGGTTAAATACGTTACGTTCTTGCTTTGGTTAAATCTTGTTTCGGTTAAATCTTGCTTTGATTCTGTTAAATCTCGCTTCGGCTAAATCTCACTTTTTTTTTTTAAATCTCACTTCAGTTAACTCTCGCTTTGCTTAGCTCTTGCTTCAGTTCGGTTAAATCTCGCTTCAGTTAAATCTTGCTTTGGTTCAGTTCATAGACTGTAGATATCAGTGGACCATGTTAGCATGCTAGCCGCCGTGTTCCAAATAGGAAGCAGCTATGGAGGCTCCTGGCTCCATGAAGCCGAGCTGCCATTCACTTTCTGTTGTGACATTGGTGCCCTTTACTCTGTAACTGTTTCTGTCAAGCTCACCATCTTGAAACTAAAACGTCTGTTTTGACACACTCTACATGATCCTGGTGTTTTTTTCTCGTTAGGTTGTTCATAAGTCAAGTTATTACAATAATAACTGACCAATCAGGTGCTTCCTTTTCCGTGTTAGCAACAGGTTTGATTGACAGCTAGCGCCGCACGTTGCCGCCGTCTCCTCCCACCGAGGGGCGGATACCGTTAGCAACCTCGCTCCTGATTGGTCTGTGTGGTTGCCACGATACGCACTCGGATTTCCAAATATGGAGTCTGGCTCCGCTATAACTGCTAGCCTCGATGGGCTTCATTTGGCTGGAGGCAAACGCTATGGGTGACGTCACAATCCCATAGTCCACTGATGTACGGTCTATGGTTCAGTTAAATCTCACTTCAGTTCGGTTAAACCTCGCTTTGGTTAAATCTTACTTCATTTCGGTGAAATCTCGCTTCGGTTAAATCCCACTTTGGTTAAATCTCACTTTAAAAAAAAAATCTCACTTCAGTTAAGTCTCGCTTCAGTTCGGTTAAGTCTCGCTTCAGTTCGGTTAAGTCTCGCTTCAGTTCGGTTAAATCTCGCTTCAGTTAAACCTCGCTTCAGTTTGTCCGTCGTCTTGCCGTTAACCTCTGACCTTTGCGTATGCCGGCGTAGCTGCTGGACAGGCCGCTCCTCTTCTTGCGGTGCCGGTAGAGCCAGATGCTGAACACCATCAGGATGATCCAACACGCCGCCCCGATCCCCGCGATGAAGGCCGGCTGCTTCACCACGTCCGAGATCTGCTGCGACAGAGGGTTCCCCGAGTTCACGCTCTCCGTCATCCTCCCCGACGAGTCTGAGGAGAAAGGATCGGACGGTTAGGGTTAGGTTCAGTGCATTTGAATCATAAAGGATGGTTTGTAACTCTGGTTTCTGACGCTAAATAACCACTGCCCCAAAACCAGACTCTTGTTCCTTTCTGCATCAGGTCAAAAAAAACGATTGGGATTGAAAAACTGATGCGAACTGGGCCTGAGAGACGTTCAGGGGCATCTAGTAATTTAGCATTAGGACCAAAAGTTTGTATCTGTCGCTGCAAAAAAAAACAACACACACATATAGAAAGATACACCCTTATTTGTTCTCTCAGTGTAAATAAACCCACAGAAACTCCGGTGGTTTTTACTTTCACTTTACCGCAGTGGACCAAAACAGCGCCTGTTTTACTCCTGGTTTAGTCCAGTTAAGCCCTGGTTTTGACCTAGACTTGGTTAAATCAACTTTAATTCATGGTTTAGGCTTTAGTCATGGTTTAGTCTTGGTTAGACCTGGTTTAATCCCAGTTTAAACACGTTTTAGCCCTAATTTAATCTAGTCGAATCGTAGTTTTGACGTAGTTTAGTCTTGGTTTAGACCTGGTTAGTCACTGTTTAGTCCTATATTAGACCTGGTTTTGAACTAGTTTAAACCTGTCTTAATTACGGTTTAGTCCTAAACTTTAGACATGGTTTAATCTCCGTTAGACCTGGTTTAATCCCAGTTTAAGCACGTTTTAGCCCTTGTTTAATCCAGTCAGTCAAACCTTGGCTTTGACCCAGTGTAGACTTGGTTTAGTTGTGGTTTAGACCTGGTTTAATCCCAGTTTAAACACGTTTTTGCCCTAATTTAATCTAGTCAAACCCTAGCTTTGACCCCGTTTAGACTTGGTTTAGTCTTGGTTTAGAACTGTTTAGTGCTATATTAGACCTGGTTTTGACCTAGTTTAAACCTGGCTTTATCGCGGTTTAGTCCTACAGTTTATGAGACATGGTTTAATCCTTGTTCAAACATATTTTAGCCAAGATTAGTCCAGTTAAGACCTGGTTTTGACTTAGTTTAGACCTGGCTAGCCATAGTTGCAGTTTAGTCCTATATTAGACCTGGTTTTATCAGGCTGTTACTCTCCTCCGACTGCCACGATAAATGATCTGCTGACCCTTCCTGTTGAATCCTCCGCGCTGCACAAAGACCTGAGACACAAGGGCAACCGGGAAGAACAGAGAAAACATTCCTGCATCTGGATCTGGAGAACGATCTGAAGCCTGGAGCTGCCACAGGGGGCGCCGTGACGACAAACAACCACATTTCATTATCGCGCCTCCACATTGTGCCGCGGTAATGAGCCGACGGAGCGTGTGCGGAGCAGAGGTGAGTCGGCCCACGGCTCTTTGCGGAAAAAGACGGTGAAAACGCTGTCACAACAGACCACTGTGACTCTCTGCTCCTGCCAGAATCGCCCTTCTTCTTCTTCTTCTTCTTCTTCTTCTTCTTCTTCTTCTTCTTCTTCTTCTTCTTCTTCTTCTTCTTCTTCTTCTTCTTCTTCTTCTTCTTCTTCTTCTTCTTCTTCTTCTTCTTCTTCTTCTTCTTCTTCTTCTTCTTCTTCTTCTTCTTCTTCTTCTTCTTCTTCTTCTTCCTCTTCCTCCTTCTTCTTCCCCCTCCTCTTCCTCTTCCTCCTTCTTCTTCCCCCTCCTCTTCCTCTTCCTCCTTCTTCTTCCCCCTCCTCTTCCTCTCCTTCTTCTTCTCCTTCTTCCTCCTCTTCTTCTTCTTCCTTTTCTTCTTCCTCCCCCTCCTCCCTCCTCCTCCTCCTCCCTCTTCTTCTTCTTCCTCCCTCCTCCTCCTCTCCCTCCCCCTCCTCCTCCTCCTTCCTCTTCTCCTTCCTCCTCCCCCTCCCCCTCCTCCCTTCTCCTCCCCCTTCCTCCTCCTCCTCCTCGCACTCGTCTTTATCGCACTGACAGCTCACAGAACCAGAGGCAAAACTCAATCTTTCTCCTCGTTATCGTAATCTCTAACAATCCCAATCCCTGCAGGTGCTTTTTTTAACTTTGATAAAGCTCGCCAAAGGTTTACTCCAGACCAGATCTGAGCACCGAAGTGTCTTATTGTGCTGCTAATTGTCCTGATCTTTTTAGCGTTTAACTATTACATTTACGCTAAGCTTTTGTCGACGCCTTTACAGGTCACGACATTTAAATATAGAACGTTAATTGCTGCAGTTAAAGCGAAGATCTTTTAGTTTAGGGGTAAATGCTGAACACAACAGTCCACATTGTTCACTCCATTATAATGAATGCACTTTAGTTTAGGGGTAAATGCTGAACACAACAGTCCACATTGTTCACTCCATTATAATGAATGCACTTTAGTTTAGGGGTAAATGCTGAACACAACAGTCCACATTGTTCACTCCATTATAATGAATGCACTTTTAATAGTCGTGATAAAGCAAGAAATGGGACTTTACTTCACCAAAGGAACAACATTTCCACGGAAACGAGCACGAGGAGGCTGCCCCTGGTCAAGTACGAGTCAGGTTTGTGGAGATGCAGGTCTTATTTTTAATTTAATAAAAGAACAATAAAACAAAACATGCCTTTATTTGAGTCTATTCATTGGTTAAAAAGTCACTGGGTGGACTAGTAAGTAAGTCAATAGTTCTTAAGCACATTTGCACATTCACATCACCAAATTAGAACCCAAACAGGACTAAACCAGGACTAGAACAGGACTAAACCAGGACTAAACCAGGACTAAACAGTGACTAAACAGGGACTAAACCAGGACTAAACCATGACTAGAACAGGACTAAACCAGGACTAAACCAGGACTAAACCAGGACTAAACCAGGACTAAACCAGGACTAGAACAGGACTAAACCAGGATTGAACCAGGACTAGAACAGGGCTAAACCAGGACTAAACCAGGACTAAACCAGGACTAGAACAGGACTAAACCAGGACTGAACCAGGACTAGAACAGGACTAAACCAGGACTAGAACAGGACTAGAACAGGACTAAACCAGGACTAAACCAGGACTAAACCAGGGCTAAACCAGGACTAAACCAGGATTGAACCAGGACTAGAACAGGGCTAAACCAGGACTAAACCAGGACTAAACCAGGACTAGAACAGGACTAGAACAGGACTAGAACAGGACTAGAACAGGACTAAACCAGGACTAAACCAGGGCTAAACCAGGGCTAAACAAGGACTAAACCAGGATTGAACCAGGACTAGAACAGGGCTAAACCAGGACTAAACCAGGACTAGAACAGGACTAAACCAGGACTAGAACAGGACTAGAACAGGACTAAACCAGGACTAAACCAGGACTAAACCAGGACTAAACCAGGATTGAACCAGGACTAGAACAGGGCTAAACCAGGACTAAACCAGGACTAAACCAGGACTAAACCAGGACTAGAACAGGACTAAACCAGGACTAGAACAGGACTAGAACAGGACTAAACCAGGGCTAAACCAGGGCTAAACAAGGACTAAACCAGGATTGAACCAGGACTAGAACAGGGCTAAACCAGGACTAAACCAGGACTAAACCAGGACTAGACCAGGTCTAGAACAGGACTAAACCAGGACTAAACCAGGACTAAACCAGGACTAAACCAGGACTAGAACAGGACTAGAACAGGACTAAACCAGGACTAAACCAGGACTAAACCAGGACTAAACCAGGACTAGAACAGGACTAAACCAGGACTAGAACAGGACTAAACCAGGACTAAACCAGGGCTAAACCAGGACTAAACCAGGACTAAACCAGGACTAAACCGGGACTAGAACAGGACTAAACCAGGACTAGAACAGGACTAGAACAGGACTAAACCAGGACTAAACCAGGACTAAACCAGGACTAGAACAGGACTAAACCAGGACTAGAACAGGACTAAACCAGGACTAGAACAGGACTAAACCAGGACTAAACCAGGACTAAACCAGGACTAGAACAGGACTAAACCAGGACTAAACCAGGACTAAAACCGGATTAGAACTGGACTAGAACAGGACTAAACCAGGACTAAACCAGGACTAGAACAGGACAAAACCAGGACTAAACCAGGACTAAACAGTGACTAAACAGAGACTAAACCAGGACTAAACCATGACTAGAACAGGACTAAACCAGGACTAAACCAGGACTAAACTAGGACTAAACCAGGACTAAACCAGGACTAGAACAGGACTAAACCAGGACTAAACCAGGACTAGAACAGGACAAGAACAGGACTAAACCAGGACTAGAACAGGACTAAACCAGGACTAAACCAGGACTAGAACAGGACTAAACCAGAGCTAAACCAGGGCTAAACCAGGACTAAACCAGGATTGAACCAGGACTAGAACAGGGCTAAACCAGGACTAAACCAGGACTAGAACAGGACTAGAACAGGACTAAACCAGGACTAAACCAGGACTAAACCAGGACTGAACCAGGACTAGAACAGGACTAAACCAGGACTAGAACAGGACTAGAACAGGACTAAACCAGGACTAAACCAGGACTAAACCAGGGCTAAACCAGGACTAAACCAGGATTGAACCAGGACTAGAACAGGGCTAAACCAGGACTAAACCAGGACTAAACCAGGACTAGAACAGGACTAGAACAGGACTAGAACAGGACTAAACCAGGACTAAACCAGGACTAAACCAGGACTAGAACAGGACTAAACCAGGACTAGAACAGGACTAAACCAGGACTAAACCAGGGCTAAACCAGGACTAAACCAGGACTAAACCGGGACTAGAACAGGACTAAACCAGGACTAGAACAGGACTAGAGCAGGACTAAACCAGGACTAAACCAGGACTAGAACAGGACTAAACCAGGACTAAACCAGGACTAAAACCGGATTAGATAATAACTCAGATGTTCCTGACAGGTCCAGGCTGAAGACAGCTCTGTGCACATGATTGAGAGAATTTATACGTATTGTTTGTTTTTAATATCAAATATTTATGTTTTTATTTTGAATTGTGTTTCTTAATGTGTTTTAATGTTTGTAAAGCACTTTGAATTGCACTTTGTACGAACTGTGCTACACAAATACATTCTGCTTGATTGCTATTAGCCTTGATAAAGATGAAAAAAGTGGTGCCATATATTTTACATGAAAATCAAACTAAAACAAACCACACCTGACATATGCAATTAAACATAACATCTCAAAGAGCAGTCAAAAGAAAAGTATCGTTAATGTCGTCTAAATCAGTGCTTTTCAACCTAAAATTGGCACACGGCACACTTTTTTGGTTGAAATTATTCCGCGGCAAACCATCAACTAAAACAATACCAAATGTGTGTGGCTCTTTAAATATGGCAATGGTGGCTGTTTATCTTTCATTTTTGTAAAGAAGTTGATCAGAACACTCTAAATTTGTAAATTATTCATTTAAATCCACAATTCTGACATTTTTCAAAGCACACCAGGCAAAACCTCAAGGCGCACTAGTGTTCCCCGGCACTGGTTGAAAATCAATGGACTAAATATCATTAATGATAATCTTCACGTTATTATTACAGGAAGTATTATAAAGTGGGTACCGCTTTAGATGAAGGTTCCTTAGTTAACTATTTATAAGATGTTAATGAGCACTAATAGTTTGTTTATGCACTTATAACGCCTCATACATGTTTATAATCCATTGTTTGAGTGAATAAACCACATGTACAGAGCATCAATGAGCAAATATTACATTATTTTCAATTATCACGTTAATAAATGCTTGTAAATGCCTTATAAGTGCTCATAAACACATAACAAGTGCTTATTAATGCATTATAAATAGTTTACTAAGGCAGGGATTCCCAAACTTTTCTGGCCGGGACCCTCAAAATAGCCCTGCAACCGACTCGGGACCCCCAAAGCAAAATGAAAATTACAGTTGCAATAATTTAAGTGTCAAAGCGAGTTAAATCAGGTTTAATATCGGTTATTTGAATAATGTATTGTCTTATTGGACCCTATTTCACTTAAAGATACTGTATTAAATAAAAAATAGAGCAAATACAATGTTCATATTAATTCAAATTAGATCTTGAAATCAATTCGCGACCCCCAACTCACCCCTCGCGACCCCCCAAGGGGTCCCGACCCCCACTTTGGGAACCACTGTACTAAGGAACCTTAATCTAAAGCGTTACCATAAAGTGTTATCCGATATAATATTTCGTATATTAGAAAGAAGGAAGTCTTAGTCTATTATTTTAGCCTTTTTGAGAGTAGCTCATTAAACTTGGGCAAAGTGGGTGAAGTGTCTTGCCCGAGGACACAGCGGCGATCACACGAACAAACGTCTTGCAAAGCGCCTTCTAAACAGTCGGTGGATGGAATGGCGTGACACTGCCGCGCTGTCGAGGCTGTGATTGACACTCTTCTTTTCTTTTCTCCCACTCAAACCGTTTTGCAAAAGTCCCATTCAATCAAACTTATTAAATTCGGTGGTTATTCCGACGGTGTTTACAGAACCTAATCCCCTCCTTTGCCGTCGCGGAGCGCTGAAAGGCCGGGCAGGTCTGGTCTTGAGCGCGCTTGGCTTCTGTTACAAAAGCACCTGTGTGATCGCGTCGACTTGGCGTAGAGTCAGCGGAATGAAAAGGCCTTTGGTTTGAGAGCGCTGGGTAATTGCCACGATTATTTGTCAGCTCCTTTTGTGCCGAACGGTTCCCTCAGGCAGGAACTTTTGGAACTCCAGCAGAACGCAACAAAGAGTGTTTATGTAAGCTACCGGGAAAAGGAGGGGACTTTAACGTGCATGTGGATGATAACTTTGAGCTGAAATGTACGTTTAATTTTGGTTCGTGGCCAGACAGAATGTTGGTGTTGCTGATTTTTGATACGGTCCACATTTACGCTGTGTTTTTTGGTATGAAAGATGGTATAATACGGCCAAACTTTTCTGCCCGGGACCCCCAAATTAGCCACGCAATCGACTCAGGACGCCCAAAGAGAAATGAAAATGACAGTAGCAAAGGTTTTAAATGTCAAACCCTGTTAAATCAGGTTTAATATTTTGGTTTGTGGCCAGAAAAAATGTTGTTGTTGCTGATTTTTGATACGGTCCACATTTACGCTGTGTTTTTTGGTATAAAAGATGGTATATTACAGCAGGGGTTCCCAAACTTTTCTGCCCGGGATCCCCAAATTGGCCACGCAATCGACTCAGGACGCCCAAAGCGAAATGAAAATGACAGTAGCAATAATTTTAAATGTCAAACCCTGTTAAAGTGCGTATGACGGGTTTTTATGATTTTCAAATTTTGACTTTATTTGGTGTATTAATACTTTGTGTAAATACAAATTATAGTTTTACACCAATCAAGTCGCTATTTGTGGAGAAAAGTGGAAAAATCTGTTGAAAATTACAGGAAGTAAACAAACTGATGACATCACACTGGGGAGACAAAGGTCATGCATAATTTACACAAAATAAACTACCTTTTTGACCCTTAAACATTGATTCAACAAAATAAAGGTGTCACATGTGTTTTTCTTTGTCAAATGAAGTAAATCTGTGACATTAGAGGAGTTTTGGCCGGTGTACAGTGTGGTTGCTATGGTAATTTCCTAGTGTGATGTCATACTTTACAACCAGGAAGTAAAATTTAAAACCTAAAAAATAGCTAAATTGGGGTTAAATTTGTAAAGATTTTAGTAGAAATTTTAATATACTTATCTGAACTGCATTTTAGTTAAATGTGTATTTCAACCCGTCATAGTCCCTTTAAATCAGGTTTAATATTAGGTCTTTGAACAGTTTATTGTCTTATTGGACCCTATTTCACTGAAAGATACTGTTTTTAATTTAAAAATAGAGCAAATACAATGTCATATTCATTAAAATGAGATCTTGAAATCATCTCGTGACCCCCACTTTGGGAAACACTGTATTACGGTTTTTACTGCCATATTTTTGATTTAATATTTGTTTTTTGGTAATTTGTGTTTGTTGTTTAGCGCTCTTACTTTGAAATTCTAGTAGGAACGATTGTTCAGGTATTTTAGTTCCGCTAGACGCAAAAATGAGATGCACGCTCAGCAAAGCATGGCATACATAAAAGAGGTTGATCAATAGTTTAAATAGTTAAAAGTTAATTCGTTTGCAATTTGGGGCATCATTCTACCTCCAAGTATGGGTCAGCCAGCGAGGTGTGTTTGTATTTATTTTGTCATTTTTATGTCTTTGTTTTATACTTTTACGTATGTTAATTGTACTTTATGTTACTTGTTTTTAGTTCGACGGTGACATAAGGTGGCATAAAGTGGCAATACTGTGGCAAATGTTGAAATAAAGTTTATTTGGAGCCATCAGTAAAAAGAACTCTTATTGACTACGAGGAGGTGGCGTGATAACGGTTGTCAAGCCTTAAAGGGCCTATGACAGGTTAAAATACACATTTAACTAAATTGCAGTTAAGATAAATATATTCAAATTTCTACTAAAATCTTTACTAATTAAACCCCAGTTTAGCTGTTTTTAAGGTTTTAAATTTTACTTCCTGGTTGTAAAGTATGACATCACGCTAGGAAATCACCATAGCAACCACACTGTACACCGGCCAAAACTCATCTAATGTCACAGATTTACTTCATTTGACAAAAAGAAACACATGTGAACACCTTTATTTTGTTGAATTAATGGTTAAAGGGTCAAAAAAGTAGTTTATTTTGTGTAAATTATGCATAACCTTTGTCTCCCCAGTGTGATGTCATCAATTTATTTACTTCCTGTAATTGTCAACAGATTTTTCTACTTTTCTCCACAAATAGCGACTTGACTGGTGTAAAACTATAATTTGTATTTACACAAAGTATTAATACACTGAAGAAAGTCAAAATTAGAAAATCGTAAAAACCCGTCATAAGCACTTTAACATTTAGAAAACTCACGTCAAAACGTTCACTTTTGACGTTGATTTCTGGTTTACGTCATGTGCCGCTAATCAGATAATAATTTGAACTATTATATTTGGTATCATTTTAAAGAAAACCGTCTTGTCTTTCATTTAAGCACAATTGTAGCACTGTCTGGTCATTTTTTTTGGTAACTGCGTCGTTTCAAACTGTTACGAGAGAAACATTTTTCACCATTTTTGCCTGAAGTGTTACGCTGGAGTGTTATGTTACTACGGCTTACCCTGAACTCTGTAGGAACAGGATAAAACACACACTTGTGATATTAAATTACACTCTGAAATCTAAGGAGTTGTTCTGTGGTTAAAATAAAGGCCTATGAAGTCGATAATGATGAATAAATTACATATTGACAATGCACAAAGTCTATTGCATGGCTAAAAGTAACAATTTAATATTTTTTTTAAGCTGGAGTGGGTAATGGGGAAAAAGTGCTACCTTCTGGTCAAAGAATTAGCACTATTTATTACATTTTCAATTAATTGATTTAATTAAAAAGTAATTATTTTTGTTTTGGAGAACTATTAAAGCATCAAATTGTATCTTGATTGATTTATTCTGTTGAGTTTTGGTCGTTAAAGGCAACTTTCCAGGTTATTTTCTCTTTAGAAGCTTTTTGTTTGCTCAAAGGGAACTAGGAAAGAAACAAGATGCAAGATGTAGGAAAAAAAACAAAAAACAGACAAGATGTCGCCATAAATGTGCTAAAAAACAAAGCCCTTAGTCTTTTCAGGAGGGCTAAAACTGTAAGAAAATATACTTTTACGTTTCAGTCCAGTTCAAAAATGCAGTGGAATAGAAAGTACAGAAACTGCTCTGAAATGTAGAGAAGTAAAAGTATCTACTGTAAAATGTACTTAAAGGGGCTGTACCTGATTTTTACTGTTGTGGGAAACTTAAAACTGGTCCATGTTCTCGATTCTTTGCAGGAAATAAAGTAAAATCTGTGTCGTTCCAGCACAGACATATTGTAAAAGCATCACACCACAACACTTTCTATTCATCTGTTTATAGAGCATTTTATTCTACAAGAGAAGCAGGAAGTGCGCTGTGAGCATGCTAATGTTGGTTAGCTTTACCTGTGACACTCTGGGCTCAGACCCGGGTGAAAAGTGCTTATAAACTCATTGCAGTGAATATTTCTGACGCTGGGACTGCATTAGGAAAGTGACAGACACATGATGTGACTGATGGAAAGACTTTAACATCAACTAGTTCTGTTTTTCACATTTAAAAACAATAAAAATCAGGTACAGGGCCTTTAAGTAAAGCGTAGATACCTAGTACAGTATTTTTACTTTAGTACTTTGTTACTTTCCACTACTGGTTTTGAAGTAAGAAAACACTCACCTGGTTATTGAACTATTACGATTATTATTTGTTTTATTATTTCATTTAGATTTGATTGTTGAAACATGGTCCCTCTAATAACTAAGATAAGATAAGAGATCCTTTATGTGTCCCACAATGGGGAAATTCCACTGTTGCAACACACAGTTTAGAACAGGAATGAATGAAATAGGTGCATGCAATAAAAATAGGATAAATAATTACTAAACATGGTAATAAAAATACAATATAAAGTATAAAGCAGGGGTGTCCAACCTGTAGCTCTCCACCCCTTTTCAAGTAGCTCGCCAAAGGATTTATGAACTATATATTACGCTGAATAATTCCAATCTGATTACGCACATATTGCCAGTGTAAAGGTCGGATCATTTGTCATGTGGGCTATTACTCTCCTCAAACTGCTCCTAACTGACCTGTGTTTGAGTTTTTCTATGATTACTGTAACAGTTCAAAATGAAGTGACATTGATTGTTATTTTACACAGACGCCTACATTTGTGCACTTGTGTATTTGTGTGTAGGCCTGTCCCCCATGGGGATAGCCGTCACTGTTATATTGACTCAGTTTCTTGCGAACGCTAAAAGCCCTCTACCATTTTTGTTTGTGAAAGTAGCTCTCTGGGGGAAAAAGGTTGGAGATCCTTGGTATAAACCAGGGGTGTCCAAACTTTTTCCATCGAGGGCCACATATTGAAACATAGACCAAGCGGAGGGCCACAAATCAATCATGAAACGTTCAAAAAAGTTGCATTTATCTGATGTTTTAAGCTCCACCACATCTACATTCAGTCTCAGTGCCTTAATATCAGGTCTGTGCTGCACCAAAATGTTAGTTATTTAGGTTGGAATTGTAGAAAATCTGAAATGTGCTGTAAATAGTACTTATCAGGACAATGTGGGCCAGTTCACCAGGAAGCCTAAGGGCCAAGAAAAATTGGTCTGAGGGCCGCATTTGGCCCCCGGGCCTGAGTTTGGACATGCCTGGTATAAAGTATAAAGTGCACATTCTTATTTACAGTAGGTGGCTGTCTGGGAATAAATAGTGAAAATGGTAACTAAAGTGGCTTAAGTGTATGTTATATACAGTAAGTGACTATAGTGAGGTAAAAATGTATTAATAGTGTGTTAAATTAAATTGCACATGATTAACACATTTGATTGTTGATACACGGTCCCTCTAATAACTAATAACCCTGGCCCGGCTCGGCGTACGTACCCAGTTGGAAGTAGGTGAGCTCGCTCTTGACCCCGGGCCCCGCGGCGGTGCTGGCGGCCACCTCCACGCTGTAGCGGACGCCAGGGGCCAGGCCCGGGATGAGCACCGACAGGGCGGCGCCGTCCACCGTGCGGTTGATGTGGTAGCGGCTCTCGTTTCCCAGGCACCAGATCTGAAAACACACCGGAGCTCGCGTCAGGCATCGAGGACAACGGAGGAAAAATGAAGCAGGACCGTGTTTCCATCGACCCCATGTCTACGTTTTACCTGATTTATTCATCTTATTCCGCCCCGCCCACTTTTGCCTCTTTTTATGTCTATGATCCGCACTCTTGTAGTAAAGGGACTTCTGTTTGACGCTAACGAGGGAAAAGTCTGTCGCTAAAACATTATATAAAGTAGATTGATTTGTGTAAAATGTTTGATGCAATTTATGTTTTCTAAAATTATGTTTCAAATGTATTCATAACTTGGCCCCTGAACCAGTCAGTGTGTTTATTGACCTTATTCTGCCCCGCCCACTTTTGCACTTTTGTTGTAAACGCACTTCCATTTGTTTTAAGGCGAGACTCTACAGGCAAAACTAATTTTTTTTTGTTTCTGGTCAGTTTTTTCTCTCACATATCGACTTTCATGTGGAACAACAAACGTGTCCAATCTGCTCCTAAAGATGTTTTATTCTTCCATTGAATCCACTTCATCCATAGATTTCTCTGGGACATTGTAACTTCAAAGGACGTTTTCTTAAAATGCATTTTTGTCCCTCGAGACATAAAGATCAGCCTTAAAGTAGATCCTACACCAAACTGTACAATCAAGTTTTAAGTCAAAAAATGAGGTGAAATTTGAAATTTTAGGGACAATTTTCAGTCCAGTCTAATTTACTGAAAAAGAAAAAAAGAAATCCAAAATCCCCTCTGTAATTTCTTTTGTAACTAATATGTTACAAAATGAACCAAAAAATTTAAACCTGATTCTGTCCATTTTTCAGATTTAAAAGTCCCAAATATGTGCAATTTTGGTCATTTTTACACATAAAATACCTTATTTAAACATGAAAACATTAAATGATAAAAAACTTGTAATATATATATTTTTTCGTACATTTATGTGAGTAAACTACAGGAGAAGTTTCAAATTGATATCTTTAAATTTAAGATTTTTTCCTATTCACCTGTTGTGTCTCACTTTAATATGTGGCCCATTTTACCTGAAAAATTTCTGTTTGTTCATGAAAGTGGCATCTGGAATTCAAACCTCTAAGAAAAAAAAGAAAAAAAGAAAAATAATGTACCATTTTTATTAGATTTTTATTCAAAACAAGTGGCTTAAGGTGGAGAAACTGTTTTGGGAAGCTTTATTGGTGAACATTTATACGGTGCTGTCAAGATTTTGCCAAAACGTGGCCCAATTTAGCTGATTTCGCCCCACCCCGGCTTTAAGATTGCTCCAAAGTGAACCGGCGGAAACGTGGCTAAAGCGACCTCACAATTTAGTCCCTCACAAACGAACCAAGAAGAAAAAAAAGAGTCTAATTCCAAAAATACCTTTTACTGGACTCTCCAACATTGAGTGACTCCGTTCTGATCCACTTTCCCGCCGTCCGAGGCACAGAACGGTCTTTGTGCTCCGGCTCCGGACGTAGGAAACCGTTTTTACTTTCCCTTAAACTGTTCCTGCTCAAAACAACGCCAGAGTTCTCCGCCGTAGCCATAACACGGGTCCGAGCAGCTCCGAAAACAGATGCCCGGGACCCAATCAGAGCGGGGGGTAAAGTGCTGCTGTCACGTCCCGGGAAAAGGGCCCCGGGTCCCAATGAAAAGCACACTCTGACCTAAGGCTGGGCGATACGGGGATAAATATCGAATCGTGAGCTGGTCCCTTCACTGTTTTTCTGTCTTTAATGCAGCTGTCTGTTCAAACACACTTTTTCTCCTGTTGTTTAGCCTCTGAAGCCTCTGAGCAGATGACTTTATTCACCTCTTAAAGGCCAGAGCTGCACGATTTTTCCACAAACAACAAATGTCTTGCGTTGATTTGAATAAAAACTGCTAACACTGTCGTTTGGATTTGTACAAACGTGTTCTGAAACAAGCAACAAAAGCGAGATAAAAATGTATTAAAAAGCGACAAAAACATGCCTACAAACGACTCAATGCACCAAAACACGACTATAAGCAACAAAAACATGCCTAAAAGCGACAAAGACGCGAGTAAATGTGTCAAAATTGTGTTTAAAAAGTGAATTTGGACAGAATCACAATTAGATATTTTTCCTAAATCGTGCAGCTCTATTATTCAACCACAACACATTTCATTTAGATCTGGCTGATACAGTGATAAAAATCGAATGGTGAGCTGGTCCCTGTGACAATTATGTGCTATTTTTGTGAAATCGACGTATCATGATTCACTGTTTGTGTCTTTAATGCAGCTGTCTGTTCAAACACACTTTTTCTCCTGATGTTTAGCCTCTGAAGCCTCTGAGCAGATGACTTTATTTACCTCTTAAAGACCAGGGCTGCACAATTCAACGAAATTGACACAAAAAGCAGAAAAAGCGCGACCAAAAGCGATAAAAATGTGTTCAAAAGCAACAAAAACTCACCTACGAACAAGAAACGCTGCTCAATGCACCAAAGCGCAACAAAAACGTGACAAAAAACAACAAAGAGCGTATGACAGGTTTTCATGATTTTCTAATTTTGACTTTACTTGGTGTATTAATGCCTGTTGTACAAATACATTTTTGTTTTACACCAATCAAGCAGCCGTTTGTGGAGAAAAGTTGAAAAATATGTTGAAAGTTGCAGGAAGTAAACAGACTGATGACATCACACTGGGGAGACAAAGGTTATGCATAATTTACACAAAAGACACGACGATTTTTGATCCTTTAAACATTAATTCAACAAAATAAAGGCGTTCGCGTGTATTTTTATTTGTAAAATAAAAAAATCTGCCACATTCGATGAGTTTTGGCCCCGTGAACAGTTGTTATGGTAATTTCCTAGTGTGATGTCATCATTTACAACAGGAAGCAAAAAAAAACTGTGATAAAATTATTGAAGTATTTTAAAACAATTTTAAATATATTTATCTTAACTGCCTTTTTGTTAAATGAGTCGTCCAAAATGTCATGGGCCCTTTAAATATGACAAACACAACTGAACGTGACAAAAACAGAATCCTATTATTCAAACTTAAATAGCAAATCTAATCTTAATGGCACTGGTAAAAAAAAAAAAAAAACAATTAGATGTTTTTCTTAAACAGCGCAGCTCTATTAAAGGCAACAGATAAATACAAAGTGAACATGAATCGTGATAAAATCAAAATCATGATCAGGCCCCAAGGAAATCGTGATAATTTTTTGCCGTATCACCAGCTCTAACGAACCCACTTTGAAACATTATTTTAAAAAGAAGACGAGGTGTTTTTTTTGTTCTTTTTTGAGCTCATCGTCCACACATAACTGTTCACACCATCGTTCTATTCCGGACGTCCCGTTAAACCGCACTCTCCTCTTTTCTCTTGCACTTTATTTACCTCTTATAGACCAGGGCTGCACAATTCAACAAAACTGACACAAAAATGCGCTCAAAAGCAACAAAAACTCAACTACAAACAAGAAACACTGCTCAATGCACCAAAGCTCGACAAAAAACCACAAAGACACATTTATATATGACAAACACAACTGAACAGGACAAAAACAAGAATCCTCGCAAATCTAATCTTATTCGCACGGGTCAGAAAAAAATCACAATTAGATGTTTTTCTTAAATGGTGCAGCTCTATTAAAGGCAACAGAAAAATAAAAAGTGAACATGAATCGTGATCAAATGTAAATCATGATCTGGCTCCAAGGAAATCGTAATAATAATATTTCGCCGTATCGCACTCGGAAAGACCAAAAGTGCGACCATTCCTGATGCAACAAATAAACACTGTCGCAATTTTAGAACAAAATCAGTCTAAATCGAGGATGGACGACTAATTTGACAAAAAATGCAGTTAAGATAAATATATTTCAAATTTTGTTTGAGTAATTTACACATTTTTGTCACAGTTTATCAATTTTTTTGTTTTTTTCGTTTTACTTCCTGGTTGTAAATGATGACGTCACACTAGGAAGTTACCATAGCAACCACACTGTACTCATTTAAGGTTAGAGATTTTTTTCATTCTACAAATAAAAATACACGTGAAAATATCTGCGCGCTTCACTTTTCAAGCGTTTCTTTAATGTTTCTGTTTGTCTTCATGTGTTTTGTGATTTATGCATTTTTTCCTGTTTGTAAAGCACTTTGAACTTGCCTCATCTGCGCTCTGACCATTCAAATTCAAACGTACAATGACTATATATGTTTTTTATTTATGTTTTGTGATTTTAAGGCATAATTTCTTTTTATTTAACTTTGAATTTGAATATTTTGTAACTGCTATTTCACAAACTGAATATCATTCGAATAAAAAGATGTGTTCTGCAATACATTTTCCATCCTCAGGAACAAAAACAAGACAACGAAAGGTAATAATTGACTATATCTACCAAAGTGCACAGATTTTTCTTAATACTCAGACGATGAGACGAAGCTGAGCGGTTACTCGACACAAAAAAAGGTCGAAAACAACAAATGAATGTGCAAAATGTTAATTGCAATCACGCATTGACTCCACCAGATGGCACCGTTCTCACACGCTTCCTGGACGTCCTCCTCCTCCTCCTCCTCCTCCTCCTCGTCTCCCTCTCTCCCCTCACAGCTGTCTGACACGAACACAAAGGTAAGTCTGGAGTGTTTTCCCTGGAGTCTCCCCCCTCTCTCCCCCTCTCTCTCCCCCCTGCTCCTCCCCCCTTCCTCCCTCTTTACCTCGTACTCCGTTCTGCTCTTCTTCAGGAGGCGGTTGCCTAGAGACGAGGATGGCTGTCCCGTTGCACTTTTTAATCACGAGGCGGATCTCAGCGATTCACAAAAAGTCCATGTTTGTGGCTGCGAGTCGTGGCTAACGCTACAGTAAACGGGAAACTACTTCCTGTTTGTCCTGAGCATTTATTTCCCCTTTTTACGCCGAGTTTTAGCCTCTCTTTAATGCATTTTGCACTGGAAATATAATGTTTCTACTCTACTTGGTCCCGGTTTGAAGCGTTACAACCTGCCGTCTAAACCGGTACCACATACTCTTTGGTACCTGCTCGGCTCGGGGTCTAACCAGGTCCAGGAGGTTGTAGACCAGATCTTTTTTTGACTCAAGGGCCACATTGGATTTTAACACTTCCCCAGGGCCGACCATTTATAGTTTGGATGTTTTTAAGTACCGTATATTACACACACACACACTTAATGCCTAAAATACACAAAAAAACTACAACAGAATGGCATGTAATGTATGTAATTAGTATAGAATAGTCTTGTCTTAGCTCCTTTTATAAACTTATTTAAAAGTGTATTAGCTTCACTAGGTGTAAATTCTAATTCTAATATTGTAATCTTAACTCTAAGGTGCTGGTGTCTGCAATGAACTTCAGTGCTAAGATAATATTGATGACGATGAAGTGTGAGTGAATGATTGAGTGTCAGAGACTGGATGAAAACTGTTGCTCTGTAAATAATGCACATTGTACTCCCCCCGTCCCTGATCCAGGACTGCAGATGGAAATGAGCTCGCACAGCTATAATCTGTGCAATCATCTTTGCCCCCGAGCATAATGTCATTGTACGTGGTCCTGTTCAAATAAACAAATAAATAAATAAATAAATAAATAAAAATGTATGTGTTATTAATGTATTTATTTTAGTGGAAACAGTGCCGTTGGTCACTCTTTTTTATTAAGTTTGGTTTTATTCTAGTGGTGGCTTTTCTCAAAACTGATCTTAAATGAACAACTGCAGCCTCAGACAACTATAAAATGACAAATGCTCCTTTCTTAACTCATCAATTTTTTATTAAATGCTTTGCGGGCCGGACCAAAACGCCAAAACGTGGCCCCCGGGCCTCAGTTTGGCCCCCTCTGTACTGGACTCTTCGAACTGACAGTGATTGGTCAGAGTTCTGGCAGAATACAGGGTTACTACATGTTTCTGTGGGTTTGTTGTGAGCAGTTTCCATGGATACGTTACCAGATTCTAAAGATTAATGGAAAGCTTTAAAGGAAAAATATTATGCATATTTTGTATTGTTTTTAGCCTTTAAACATGCTCCTAAATACCTTTAATTTGCCATCTCATGTTTGGATTATGATTACATTTATTGTCTGCAGTCTGGAAAGACACTTACTGAGTGCATCCAGCCACTAGATGGTGCCAGGCGCTTAGCTATATCCTCTTTAGGTGAATGTGCTACTTGTAATTATCAAGCTAACAGCAGCAGTTATCGTGTTTAGATGGAATAAATGCTCAGAACGAGTCTGAACGAGATGATTTAGGGACTAAAAACAGCAGAATATTCTCAGATGAGTGACGTAGATCAGGGGTTTTCAAACTTTTCTGCCCGGGACCCCCAAAATAGACATGCAACCGACTCGGGACCCCCAAAGTGAAATGAAAAATTGTTTAAAGTGTCAAAGCTTGTTAAATCAGGTTTAATATTGGTTATTTGAATAGTTTATTGTCTAATATACCATATTTTACTAAAAGATACTATTTTTAATTTGAAAAATAGTGCAAATACAGTGTCGTATTTATTCAAATTAGATCCTGAAATCATCTCGCGACCCCCGGCTCATCCCCTAGCGACCCCCCGTGGGGTCCTGACCCCCACTTTGGGAACCACTGACGTAGATGATCTGAAAATACACCCCAGATTAATGGAGTTCAGCAGGAAGTGTGTTTGACCATCTGAGGGGAGAGGATTTTCTGATAAACATTCGTCAAAACAGCGTGAATGCAGCTGATGCTACTTCAGGTGTGTTTTTGATGAAGAACATTGTTAGAACAGGGTTTAAAGAGAGAAAAAGTCACTGTAGCAGAACATGTTCCCTTTAAACCGGTGGATACGGTTCACTAAAGACACCGGAGACACTCTCAGACTGCACCGATCCAAAGTGAACCAGTGGAAACAAGCCTCCCAGACACTCATTTAAATGCACTCTCTCTTCCTGCTTTCGTGTTGCCGTCTTAACTACAACAAACCAAACCAAGCCGACTGTTTCGTTCACATTTGCCCCGCGGCGTCTCCCTCTTTTACACAAACGCTGAGTATTTTCCCCGGCGTCTCCGCTCCCTCCGTCGTTACCTTGTACTCCTGCACCAGCCCGTTCTGCTCGTCTTCCGGAGGCGGTTGCCAGGAGACCAGGATGGCTGTCCCGTTGTCTCCGCTCTCCGTTACCGTGACGTCTCGGGGCGGGGCGCTGGGGGCTGGGACAAAAGGGAAGAGAAACGGCAAAGTGTGATGGTTTTTCACGGCAGAAAAAAGACATTTGTGAAATCTTCATTTTCAGTATTTTTGACACATTTTTGATATAGTTACGTGTTACAGACCAAGAGGGTTTTTCTTAATTTGAGTAAAATGACCTCAGAAAAAGTACAATAATGTAAAAAATAATATCTCAACATTTATTTACAATTATTTATTTATAAATTACGTACTTTTCTTGTTTTATTAATGCAAGTTTGTGGCAACTTTCATGAGCAGCTGACAAATGTTTTATGTAATCAAAATGAAAAATGTGCGAGACGCTTCAGGTGAACAGGAAAAAATCTTAAATATAAAGATATCAGTGTTAAACTTCTCCTGTAGTTTAGTCACATAAATGTAAGAAAAAAATGTATTACAAGTTTTTCATCATGTCATGTTTTCATTTAGAAATGAGGCATTTTATGTGTAAAAATGGCTAAAAATTCACATATTTGGGACATTTAAATCTGAAAAATGGACAGAACCAGGTTTAAATTTCTTGGTTCATTTTGTAACATATTAGTTATAAAAAAATGTACAGAGAGGATTTTGGATTTCTTATTTAGTTTTTAAGTAAACTAGATTGGACTGAAAATTGTCCTAAAAATTCAAATTTCGCCTCATTTTTTTTACTTAAAACTTCAATAAATCAGTTTTAGAATTTCAACAAATCCTTCAGTACATTTTGTCTAAATCTTGTTGAGTCCAGATTGTACAGTTTGGTGTAGGATCTACTTTAAGGCTGATCTTTATGTCTCGAGGGACAAAAATGCATTTTAAGAAAACGTCCTTTGAAGTTACAATGTCCCAGAGAAATCTATGGATGAAGTGGATTCAATGGAAGAATAAAACATCTTTAGGAGCAGATTGGACACGTTTGTTGTTTCCACATGAAAGACCGATATGTGAGAGAAAACTGACCAACTGGAAAAATACTCAGAAATGTTGAGCACACCATCATTTTTCATTTTATCTAGAGATATATTGGATACTATTCCATAAATTAGATTCTTTTGAAGCTAAAACACAATTTCAAGGCTAGAAAATGGTATTTTATCCATTGTTTGTTATAGAAAAGCAAACTAACTGACCTTTCTACCCTGGAAATTCAAACCGTGACTCGATTGGTGTAAAACGATAATTTTACGTACAATACGTATTAATACACCAGATAAAATCAAAATTAGAAAATTGTTCAAACCTGGCATACGCACTTTAACATTTTAGTTTAGCCAGAAGTGGTAATATCTCTTTTTGCCGTCAACGTTTAAAATCCCAGCTCAGCGAAATCCCCCAAAAAACGCCCGTGTTATTCATAAAAACATATAACCGCCGCAAATTAGATGCGTGTGATACTTTTAGCACATGGCGTTATATTTTATACGCTACATATGGTCCTTTAACGGCTTCCTGAGCTGAACGTTAGCGCCACGCCCTGAAGCTGCAGAAACACTTTATTATTATTGTTCGTCTGTTAAAGGAGTCTACGGCGTTTGAGTTATTATTAAAGGGCCTGTGACAGGTTTTGATGATTTTCTAGTTTTGACTTTATTTGGTGGAATAAAACCTGTTGTGAATATTTATGATAGTTTTACACCAACAAAGTGTCAGTTTGTGAAGAAAAAGTTGAAAAAAGTTGAAAAATACGTTGAACTTTACAGGAAGTAGAGCAGAGTTCAAAACATGATGACGTCACACTAGGGAGACACTCCAGGGACAATTTACAACCAACAAACACATTTTTCTGATCCTTTAAACATGAGTTCACCAAAATAAAGGCGTTCCTACGTGTTTTTATTTGTCAAATAATAATTTCTGTGACATTTGAGGAGTTTTCACCCAGTGTACGACATGGTTTCTAGGCAACAGTTACAGAATTCCCCAGAGTGATGTCATGATTTACAACCAGGAAGTCAAAATTTAAACCTAAAAAACGGCCAAACTGGGATAAAAATTGTTTTGTTTTTAGCAGAATCTTGAACATAATTATCTTAACTGTGTTTTAGTCAAATGAGCACTTCAACCTGTCAGAGGCCCTTTAACATCAGAGCTGCACGAAGTTAGAAATGACTGCGATATTGATATTATTGTAATATTTATAGTATTTATATTTGAATAACTTTTTGGCTAAGACTGAAACTAATGATTAGTTTAGTCGTCACAAGTCAGCCATTATTTCGATTGTAGATTGAGATATTTTTAACCAAATAAATGTTGAAATATTGTGAGTGACGTCTTCTAGAGAAAGAATATTTATGAATAAATTGTAGAATTGAGAAAAATCAGAAATGATCTGTTCTTTGTTGACATTTTTCTTTCTGTCTTTGTTGTAAAAGTCTTTAAGTTTGTGTTTGAGAGTCTGTACAATCATCAAAAAACGACTGACATTGTTGTTTATAACTGACTACATTACTCCACTAATTGTTACAGCTAGATGTTTAAAATATATATATATATATATATTACAAGTTTTTCATCATGTCATGTTTTCATGTAGAAATAAGGTATTTCAGGTGTAAAAACAGCCAAAAATCCACATATTTGGGACATTTAAATCTGAAAAATGGACAGAACCAGGTAAAAAATGTTTTGGGTTCATTTTGTAACATATATTAGGAAAAAAATGTAAAGAGGGGAGTTTGGATTTCTTATTTAGTTTTTGAGTAAACTAGATTGTACTGAAAATTTAAAAAAATAAAATTTCGCCTTATTTTTTTAACTTAAAACTTTAACAAATCAGTTTTAGAATTAGATATCAACAAATCCTTCTTTACATTTCGTTAAAATCCTGTTCCAGATTGTACAGTTTGGTGTAGGATCTACTTTAAGGCTGATCTTTATGTCTCGAGGGACAAAAATGCATTTTAAGAAAACGTCCTTTGAAGTTACAATGTCCCAGAGAAATCTATGGATGAAGTGGATTCAATGGAAGAATCAAACATCTTTAGGAGCAGATTGGACACGTTTGTTGTTTCCACATGAAAGTCGATGTGTGAGAGAGAAAACTGAACAAAAAAACAAAAAAATTGAAAGAAAAAAGAGTTTTGCCTGTAGAGTCTCGTCCTTATCCGTGAATAGACTTTTGCCGTCCATGACACTCAGAGCGTGAACCCGTCGTCCGGTTGAACCCGCTCGGTCCTTACCTTCCTCCAGCGTCTTCCCGATCTTCACGTCGCTGTCCGTTCCCTGGAACTCGTTGAAGAAAGGCCGCACTTTAAACTCGTAGGTGACGCCTTTCCGGAGCTGGGGCACCACGGCGCTGTCCTCGCCCGCCGTGCGCACCTCGAACACGGCCCAGTCGCTCCTCGCCTGGCCCTCTGCTGGAGACGGCCGGTACAGCACTTTGTAGCCCTGGATGTACTGGGACTGCTGCTCCACCTGCGGGACAGGGCGGAGCGTGGGTTAAACATGGACGTATTAAATGAACTGGATAAGACACGCCCCCTCTGTCTGTGGTCCCAGATTGATTAGTGGTCGTGCGAGGTACTGCAGCCTCTTGGAACCAGCCTTTTTCTAAAATGTCACATTATAATCACAGACAGGACTGAATTATTATCGGTATTTAAATAAAATAGAAGGAAATGTTCTTTTCTACCGTTTCTAAAATCACAGAAATTACCGTTTTTATCTGAAGTGACGTCACACAAACATGTGTGAGTCACGTGAACGAGCGTCGGACGATACAAACAGAAGCTCGTGGAAAAGGCTCGACTAGAGACACCTGTAAGTTGTATTTTATTTCATTTCAGACGCTTCACGTGTGTCTAACATGAAGAACACAATTATGAGTGAATGAGTTTGGGCTTGTACCAAATCATCAAGAACATTTAGTCAAAGCTGTTGAGTGAATAAACCTTTTGTGTTTTATTGTAGATGATAATTAGCGTGTGAAACTAGCATCTGAGCTAAAAGCTAACTAAATCTAAGAGTAGATTTCTTATATTGTGCATGTGTAGTGGCACAAAATACATTTTTTTACATGTCATTGGTGAGGAGAGCAGATAAATGACACAAATATCAAGAAATAAACATGTTTTCTACTTTAATATTGGGATATGACGTAACTCCGGTTAGCATTGTCCAAGTATTGAGCTCGGGATCGTGACGTCACACATAACAGAATTTTCAGTTAGCCCAATGTTAAATCAACAGCGATTTTAAAATGCTAAATACTAAACTTAGCGTTAATTTAAAAGTATTCCAACACTACATATTAATAAATGTATTTACCAGAAGTGACCCAGTAGTTTATCTGGTTCTTCCATGGATTTTTTGCACACTTTTTTTTACATTGTTTTGGCTAATGTTTAACACATAAGCTGCAAACATGGCGGGTTTCCATGGCAACGGCTGTTTTTTGACGTTCTATCCCGAGCTCCGTAAGAGTTTGGTTAGCATTGGCCAAGTATTGAGCTCGGGATCGCGACGTCACACATAACTGAATTTTCAGTTAGCTTAGTTAAATCAATGGCGATTTTAAGACGCTAAATACTAAACTTAGCGTTAATTTAAAAGTATTCCAACACTATATATTGATAAATGTATTTACCAGAAGTGACCCAGCAGTTTATCAGGTTCTTCCATGGATTTTGTGTTAATTTTTTTTGTTCTCATTGTTTTGGCTAATGTTTTTTAACACACCAGCTGCAAACGTGGCGGGCTTCCATGGCAACGGCTGTTTTTTGACGTTCTATCCCGAGCTCCGTAAGAGTTCGGTTAGCACTGGCCAAGCGCTGGTCACTGGGCGGCTTGAAAACTGCTTTTTACTCCGTGCAGAACTTATTTTCCGTCGAGCTCGCCCGCCCCGCGTGAACTACAACGGAAACAAGATGGCGGCGCCCACGGAAACTCGCACAATGAGGCGAACGAGCGTTTGCAGCGGGCCGAGAGAGAGAATAACGTGTCTGTGGGCGTCTCTGAGCACAACTGTTAGCGCGTTCCTCTGGCTAGCGCGGACCTGGCCCGTGCCCAAGTATCCGGCC
Source organism: Rhinogobius similis (assembly GCA_019453435.1). Taxonomy (NCBI): domain Eukaryota; kingdom Metazoa; phylum Chordata; class Actinopteri; order Gobiiformes; family Gobiidae; genus Rhinogobius; species Rhinogobius similis. Next base: position 3,251,586 of record CM033625.1, read on the forward strand.
CCCTCCCCCCGCCCCTCGGCCGGGCTCGGGGGGGCAGAGCGGGGCAGGGGGCGGGTGCCAGCCTGCCCCGCGCTGATAGAAACCACTTGACGGCTGTTAGAATAATACTAGAGAAGTGGAGGAGCGGAGTGTGGAGGCTCTTAAGTGTAAATGTTGAACAGATGTGAGGCAGACGGGGGAGAGTGGATTAGTGCTTAAAGTGCATGATATGACAGGTCGGGCTGCACGTTTCACTAAAGCGCAGGGAACATGATTATATTTGAGACAATGAGCCTATTTTACCCAGTTTTGTACCTGCCCAGTTGTACTTCCTGGGGTGGTATTGTACGGGCAGCACCGCGGGAATTCCATGGATGTATTAAATGAGCCTTTTGCACATTACAATCACAGACAGTACTTAATCATTATCGGTATTTAAATAAAATAGAAGGAAATGTTCTTTTCTACCATTTATAAAATCACCTAAATTACCGTTTTTATATGAAGTGACGTCACACAAACATGTGTGAGTCACATGAACGAGCGTCGGACGATACAAACAGAAGCTCGTGGAAAAGGCTCGACTAGAGACACCTGTAAGTTGTATTTTATTTCATTTCAGACGCTTCACGTGTGTCTAACATGAAGAACACAATTACAATCACACAAGCTAACGCTAACACAAAAACTTGTAAGCTGTGTGATCGTTCCCTCAAAGCATCATGGGGGATTGTCGTCACATGGCGCCTCTAAAGATGGCCGCCTCCGTATCAGGAAGTAAAGCGGAAGTAAAGAACTTTTTTGGGGTCATGCACCAAGCTCAGGCCACAGGGAGGAACAGGGCGCCATTTTGGATTCATCTTCCAGTTTTAATTATAGTTCTATGGGTAATTCTGCAGCTGTTAGCTTAGCCATAATGTAAACAATGACCGAAATCCATTTAAATTACACAATAGTCATGATTTGACAAATAACAATACCTGATAACAACTTTTATTTTGTTAAATGATTGTTTAAACCAGGGCTACTTAACTGAATTTTCTCGAAGGCCAGATTTTATGACTGGCCATGGCTTTTGGGACGCCGGTGCACAACACGGCCAAAAATTTGTTTGACCTAAATTTTTGGTCGAACAAAATATTCCCACAATATTCACACTAGATCGGTTTCAGTAAATTTAGATAATCCAATACAAAAACGACTGCTATATTCAAAAATGAAATACAAAAGGCTTGATAAACAAGATTTAAACTAGGACTAGACCAGCACCAACTGGGTCTGAACCAGGACTAATCCATAACCAAACCAGGTCTAATCTTGAATATAATTATCTTAACTGTGTTTTAGTCAAATGAGCACTTCTACCTGTCAGAGGCACATTAAGTCCTTCTCACGACACAAAGTGCAAGTTGTTGATCGTGAAATAGACTGCACTGCTTTCTCAGATTGTGTTAACCTGTGAAAAGCTCTCGGCGACACGTATCTCACCCGCGATCGTGAGTCTAAATACGTCTCCTGTTGGAAAACATGCTCAGCCATTAGAGTCACATTAAGGCTTTAATCCGGTTCAATTTAGACCAACGCTTTGACGACGATGAGCAGCACGTTTCTGATCACAAACCGATCGCCGCTGACAGGTGTTCTCTTGTCTTGCACGACCCAAACAGCTCGTCTTGCCTTTGTTTAATGTGAATTTCAGACGTTTTGACTCGTTAAGATCAGTGGAGACGATTTATTTGATGGAACTAGATTATTTTACTTGTTTCAAACCGTTTGTGACTTGTTTCAATACATTATTTCTTACTTCAATCCAAATGATCTAAAATGTAAATCTATCCAAGCTTAAAATGGCTTGAATTGATCATTTTTATCTGGATTTGAGAAGTTTTGACTCGATGAGATTTAATTGTTGATGTGATGCAGAATATTTCACTGGTTTCAAGGTATTTCTGATGATCAGACCATCATTTTAATTAAAATAAGAAAATACATTTGTCAGTCGGGTAAATAAAATGATCTTAACCACTGACAGATCATTTGGATTGAAATACAGAATCCCAACATTGAGGACATTTTTTAACGCATTTTTCAGCAAGATCTAGTTTGCACAAATACTAAAATCTGTAAAAGTATCCAATATGTGAACAAAAGGAAGCTCAAGTCCATTTTAGATCCCAAAATATGGAACATTTTGGCCATTTATACAGAAATAATGGATTGAAACAAGTCACAAACGGTTTGAAACAAGTAAAATAATCTAGTTCCATCAAATAAATCATCTCCACTGATCTTAACGAGTCAAAACGTCTGAAATTCAGATTAATATCATGAAATCAACACATTTTAACTCATCTAGGAAATCATTTTTGGCAGTGTCCAGTTTGTAGTTCGGCTGACGCGCTGCGTTTGGTTTCAAAGTCTCAACGATGTCGGGCTTTTATAATAAATAAATAAATAATAAATGATGTCCATCGACTTGTGGATTCCCTCTCTCCTGCTCCCTTGACTAAGTGAGAAAAGAGATTTAAATTGTACATTTCCAGCTTCATCCACAACTACAAGGGTAAGTAGGCTATGCTAATGAGCAGTGCTAGCGTCACTAACATGCAACACTTTTAAAGGTTGTATGGAGGATTTTTTTCACCGATCACGGCTGTAACCGACTCGTGGATGGTTGGCCTAATTTCCTATGTGCTCACGTTTACGGTGCCGTGTTTTTTTGTTTGTTTTTTTCATATATGCGCCCAGGTGAATGATAAGCTTGATAAGTGTCCCGTCACTTTAAACACATGCTAGCGCGCTGGTAACGTAAAGTATAGAGTCAATTTTCCATTTTTCAATCACTATTCCGTGGGTCATTCCATTTTTGGAGCTGTACATCAGGTGAACAAGTTGTGCACTCAAACTTTCCTATAATACATCTTGAAACGACCTGTCAATACGAACCACAATGCATTGCGAGAATTGAAAAAACTACCACGGACAGCGACAGGTCTTTAACTGGACAGAATACGACTGAATGAAAGCAGATGAACGAACTGTTGACCTGTCATTATGAACAAAACACTTCAATAAACGATTACTCAGCAGAGTCGCTAGCGTTAGCCGGTTACCTTAGCTTTAGCAGTTCAAATATCACCATCACAGGCAAAAAAATTGAAAAATCCAGTCCGTTTTTCCTTTAACGTGAGATCCTATGTTTAATAAAAGGTGTATGATGATTACTGGTTCATAAATCTGTGCGTGTCAGACGGATTTGACCGATATGTGTCGCAGAAATCTATTTTTATTGGAGTTTGGCTGACTTTTTTTCACCCACACTCCAGATGTGGTGGTGATGTCTGTGATTGAGTGCACTGTAGTCTGCAAAAGAGCGCAAGATGAGACGTTAGAAACTAGGAAGGACATTCGGACACAGCCTTAGCTTTCAAACTTTCCTCCCAAACTGCAACTTGACAGAAAACTGCGATAAATATTTACTACACAGACGATCCCAGCGAACCACGTCATGATTAGAAAAAGCTGAGAATGTGTCTGATCTGTGAATTCTCGACATTGTGCACGACCGCTCCTGCTGCCGACGAAAGATATGAACGATGATACGTTTATAAGCCACATTAAATCCTTCCAGAGGTTGAATCCATCGACTCCACAGTGCACTGCAAAAACACATTTCTAGAGGAGTTTAAATGTCTTGATTTGAGGATATTAATGTGAATTTCAGACGTTTTGACTCGTTAAGATCAGTGGAGACGATTTATTTGATGGAACTAGATTATTTTATTTAGTCCAACGAGGTTCATTTGTTCTTCCACTGATTAATTATTTTAAGATTCTTATTTCAGACCAGTGTTTGTTTGTTCATCAGAGTCACTCCATGTTGCTGTGGCGTGTCTTGTAGTTGATCTGTTCAGGTTTTGGTGCGGTTTTCCTAATGATGGAGGTAGGACAACAGCGCCATCTGTGGTCCGACTTCTTTAGGACGGTGTCCCTGTAGGAACCGTGCCCAGAGGATTATGGACCGGGACGAGGGGGCTTTTTTACTCTCACACACCTGGGACACCGCCCTAAAGAAGTCGGACAGCGGATGGCGCTGTTGTCCTACCTCCACCAGTGGGAAAACCGAGCAAAAACCTGTACAGATCAACTACAAGACACGCCACAGTAACATGGAGTGACTCTGATGAACAAACAAACGTCTGAAATAAGAGTCTTAAAATATTTAATTATTTTACTTGTTTCAAACCGTTTGTGACTTGTTTCAATACATTATTTCTTACTTCAATCCAAATGATCTGTCAGTGGTTAAGATCATTTTACTTACCCGACTGACAAATGTATTTTATTATTTTAAGCAAAATGATGGTCTGATCATCAGAAATACCTTGAAACCAGTGAAATATTCTGCATCACATCAGCAATTAAATCTCATCGAGTCAAAACTTCTCAAATCCAGATAAAAATGATCAATTCAAGCCATTTTAAGATTGGATAGATTTACATTTTAGATAATTTGGATTGAAATAAGAAATAACGTATTGAAACAAGTCACAAACGGTTTGAAACAAGTAAAATAATCTAGTTCCATCAAATAAATCGTCTCCACTGATCTTAACGAGTCAAAACGTCTGAAATTCAGATTAATATCCTCAAATCAACACATTTAACTCATCTAGAAGTTCATTATTTTAGTGCTGAGCGACGCCGATGGACTTGAGCCTATTTAAACAGTAATACGGATTATTTAGTTTTTGAAAAGCAAATGGGGAGGGGTTTTGTGCATTTGTGGAAAGGAAAATATATATTTTTTTTTTCTTCCTGGATTGAACAAAAGATTAGGATTTCTGGGCTTATTCTGCTGTTGTGACAATTCGCCCAATGAACTTTAAATATTCTGAACGTTGCACCTTTTCCAGATCCCACATTGAGAGTCTAAAATAATGTGTTGAAACAAGTCACAAACGGTTTGAAACAAGTAAAATAATCTAGTTCCATCAAATAAATCGTCTCCACTGATCTTAACGAGTCAAAACGTCTGATTAATTTCCTTAAATCAAGGCATTTTATCTCATCTAGACGTTCATTTTTCTCCGTGTGTGACCTGCTTTGGCCCTCGGCTCCTCTGCTCCCATAAACCCCCCGATGATGGATGGACCTCGGAAAGCGGCGAACGCGAAAAGGATACTGCCATGTCCCGCCTGATGTGAACTATTACGGGCCAGTTTCCCCTCCGTCTGCTCCGAATGTTCCATGTTCCGAGCGTTTTTTCTCCGCTTTAATCCTTTCCCAATGTGGACCCTCTTGGCTTCTCCCGCTCCTTTGTGAGAGGCTAAACGCTCGCACAGTTTGCAGATAATCAAGACCACCTGAGCGCATTAGGGAGAGGGAAGGGCAGGAATGGCTAACAGCTTTACGGGAGCCCGCTGCCAGTTTCTGCAGGAATGTTAGCATACCGCGCTAATTGAGAGGCAGTCGGTAATGAGCGGTGTCCAGTCAGGTCTGGAGTGATCCCGCAGTCGTCCAGGGAGGTTTCATCGCGGAAGAAATTTGAATTCTGTCAGCTGGAACAACGCTTTTAGAGTGAAGATGTTTTGACACTCATCCAGTAGTTTCTTAACTTCCTCTCACATGGATGTGGTTATCTATCTGTCTATCTATCTATCCTGCAAAAATGAATGTCTAGATGAGTTAAAATGTGTTGATTTCATGATATTAATCTGAATTTCAGACGTTTTGACTCGTTAAGATCAGTGGAGACGATTTATTTGATGGAACTAGATTATTTTACTTGTTTCAAACCGTTTGTGACTTGTTTCAACACATTATTTCTTACTTCAATCCAAATGATCTCCTGCGCAGCAAAAAAATGTCCAAATATTCAATCTTAAAATGGCTTGAATTGATCATTTTTATCTGGATTTGAGAAGTTTTGACTCGATGAGATTTAATTGCTGATGTGATGCAGAATATTTCACTGGTTTCAAGGTGTTTCTGATGATCAGACCATCATTTGTCTTAAAATAAGAAAATACATTTGTCAGTCGGGTAAATAAAATGATCTTAACCACTGACAGATCATTTGGATCGAAGTAAGAAATAATGTATTGAAACAAGTCACAAACGGTTTGAAACAAGTAAAATAATCTAGTTCCATCAAATAAATCGTCTCCACTGATCTTAACGAGTCAAAACGTCTGAAATTCACATTAATATCCTCAAATCAACACATTTTAACTCGTCTAGAAATTCAGCGTCCAAACGATTTGATCCGGCCGACTCATGCTCCAAAGATTCAAATATGTACTTTTTTCTTTTATTTATTGGTTTAACTCTGGCTGAGTACTATCTTAGACCTGGTTTGATTCTGGGTTAATCCTGGTTCAGTCCCAGTCTGTGTCTTCAATCTAGTCTTGCCCATAGACATAAAAATAGTGGACAGACGGTTGTGGCTCCGCCCCTTTCATGATAATGCGGCTCAGTCATGGAGAATTCAAAATGGCCGCGGGTTAGCCCCCACCACTCCCCCCTCGGTGGGGAGGGAGGGCGACTTTGGGGCGACCTTTTGCTGACGTACTGCCGTCGTTGCCTCTATGGTTACCGCCCACTCGTAGGTGTTTGGCTCCGCCCTGACATTTCCGGCGCGTAAAGCCCGCCTTCTTCATTAGATATGCAGGAACTTTAAAAAATCACAGGCTAAACCAGCGTCACAGAGCCGTAAGCTAACGTCACAGAGCCGTAAGCTAACGTCACAGAGCCGTAAGCTAACGTCACAGAGCCGTAAGCTAACGTCACAGAGCCGTAAGCTAACGTCACAGAGCCGTAAGCTAACGTCACAGAGCCGTAAGCTAACATCACAGAGCCGTAGCTTAACGTTTGAGACCAAAGCCGTATTTTTGAGCCTCAGGCTCTAAAGTAGGTTTTGAAACGTCTAACTCCCCATTGACTTGCATTGAATAATTCTACTTCCGCAGCAGCCCCTAGTGGTCAGCAGCAGATTGCAAACATGGCAGCCTACAGTCGGCGGCTCAATTTGAGCGCGGTAGCCTCGCCCACTGGTCTTGCCGTAGTTTAATCCTGGTTCAGTTCTAGATTGGCGTGCTGTATTTTTCCACAATAATCTGAT